>JAJIBD010002495.1:0-76455 GCA_021461705.1 Cryptotis parvus | reverse complement strand
TGAAGCGGAGGTGGATTAGTTGCCGACCATCTATCTTCACTCCCATTCCTTCCCATTCTAATTGTCTCATGATGTTCTCGAGGGTGGCACTGAAGAGTTTTGGTGAGATGGTATCACCCTGTCGAACCCCTCTTTTTGACATCAATGATCACTTCTTTGTAGAATGGTGAGATCCTGGTGGTGAATCCATAATACAGCTCACGAAGGATCTTGATGTATTGGGTTTGAACACCCTGTTTAACTAGGGCTTCGATGACTGCTTCAGTTTCCACAGAATCAAAGGCTTTCTGTAAATCAATGAGCGTGAGACAGAGCGGCATCTTGTACTCCCCTACAAACCTCAATGAGCTTGGTTACTGTGTGGATATGGTCGATTGTGCTGAATCCTTTCCGGAAACCTGCTTGCTCGCATGGTTGACCTTCATCTAGTGTTCTGCTAATCCTGTTCAGGATGACTCGTGTAAACAGCTTGTAGATGACAGACAACAGGCAGATGGGGCGATAGTTGCCGATGTCACGAATGTCTCCCTTCTTGAACAGTAGAACTGTCCTGCTGGTTTTCCATTGGGAGGGGCACCTTGCATTCGGACAGGTAGCGTGTGAAGAGCCGAGCTAGTGTATTGATGAGCACCGATGGCAGATTCTTCAGATGTTCGGGTCTGACTTTGTCTGGGCCTGGTGCTGTTCCCTTCTTTACCGATGAGATGGCATGTCTTATTTCAGAAGGGAGAACGTTGGGAATGACATATCCATCCTGTGGAATTTGGTATGTGGGCAGGTGGATGTGGCTATCAAAAGATTTGAGTAGAAGTCCTGGATAATCTTCTCCATTGCCTTTCTGGAAGATGTGATAGATCCATCAGGGCGTCGGAGGACAGTCATCTTGGTCTTATAGTTGGCGAAGGACAGGCGGGCAGTGCGAATACTTTTCCGGCTTCTGCTGCATCTTCCAGTATTTCTGCTCTTCTGTCTTTGAGGTCTGCTTTTATCGCTTCTCTGCACTGTTTAGCAAGCTTGGACGTTAGCATTTGGTCTCCTGAGGCTCGCGCCTTGCCACGTTGGCGAATGAGCTCGAGAGTTTCTGAAGACAAGCGTCCTTTTGTGTTTTTCTCTCTCGTGGCATTCTTCGCGCAATCATGGAGGTGCTGAACCAGTCGGTTGTATTCTTCATCGATGTCATCAATGATGGTATCTTCCCATGTTGCCGCAATGGTGCTAAAGAGTTCCCAGTTGGTGGGTCGTTCTGGGAGTTCTCTTCTTAAACTTTGCAGCCTTTTCTCCCCGTTGCGGGAAGTAGAATTTTTGCACGAAGGAGACGGTGGTCCGATCCTGTCTGGAATTTGGGGACGACAGCAACATCGGTCAGACAAAACCGTCGATTGAAGATGATGTGGTCGATTTCATTGTGGAACTGTCCACCAGGAGATTCCCATGTCCAACGTTTCGCTTCAGCCTTCTGAAACTGTGAGTTCCCATGAATAGTCTTGGTGGACATGATGAACTCAGATAGTCTCTCACCCTGTTCGTTCCATTCTAGGCCATGGGTCCCGATGTGGAGTTCTTCAGCCGATCTTCTCGGTCCTATCTTGGCATTAAAATCACCAACTATGATCTTGTAGAAGGTGTGATCTTTTTATAGAACTCCTCCAATTCCATGTAGAATTTCTCAATTTCATCTTCTTTGTATGTGGATGTTGGTGCATAGACAATGAAGATAGAAATTGCTGGCAGTGGGCCACATCTCCTCAAGTGTAATCGTCCTATTCGGTTTGTTAGGCATTCAAATGAATCAATGTTGACAGCCATGTTCGTGTTGACAAGGACACCAATGCCACCGACGCCTCTTTTCATCACATGTTCCAAGGAACAATTCTTCTCCGGTGTCAAATACAGCATGATGCAACTGGCGCCTCCTCGTCTCAGTCAGACCAATGATGTCGTACTTGATCTTTCTTGCTTGCAGCATCAGATCCTCAATATATGCTTCCGTTGCCAGTGTACGTGCATTGAAAGTACAGACAGTCATTTTAGTCCTTCTTCGTTTTGGCAGCCTAGGACAGCCGTGAAATTTTATCAGGCACTGCTTGTTTGCCTTTCTTACTGCTGCCGTATAAGGGCTCTTTCGGGGTCAGGAAAATAAACATTTTTGTTACTGGGTTTGGCATATCGAACACGCATCGGACAGCTTGCCAGGCTCTGCCATGCGGGCACTATATTTTCATTGCTTTGTGGGGCTCTCTCAGAGGGGTGGGTAGAATATTTGTGGTAGTTTGGAGGTAAATCGTGGCGGCGCACGTCCGCGCGAGTAAAAGCTGGTTTCTGCTCTGCGGGTGTACCTGTGTCTGAGGCTCAAGCATTCCTGGGTTTTGAAATACCTCTCCTCTGAAGGGCGGGTCTCTGCAGGGCGGGGTCCTTGTAGGCTGGGTTTCTGACAAGCTGGGCTGGAGAGTGGATTAATATGCTGGGGGGAGATCTTACCAGCTGCAGAGTGTGGATTGTGACACAGATCGCTGCCAGCAAGGTGTGGGAGTTTCTCTGGCCTCCTCCGAGGCTCCATCGGGATGGTGGACTCCAGGTCCGAAGTTGCTCTCGTGGTCCATGGAGTGCAGGGGGTTCAACGGGGGAAAGCTGGTTTCTGCTCTGCCGGGTGTACCTGTGTCTGAGGCTCAAGCATTCCTGGGTTTGAAATACTCTCCTCTGAAGGGCGGGTCTCTGCAGGGCGGGTCCTTGTAGGCTGGGTTTCTGACAAAAAGCTGGGCTGGAGAGTGGATTAATATGCTGGGGGAGAAACCCAGCCTACAATTCTTCAAGACAATAACAAACATATTACACAGCAGATTCTTGGTAGTCATAGCAATTGTGGTCTACAATGTTTCCCCAAACACTGATTTAACAAACTTTGAATAATCTTACTGAATATATTGAATGTTCTCTGCTTTTTGAAGAACTTAAAAGTATTTTGAAATTAAATAGTAACAATAGTAACAATTTAAGTATTTTGAAATGAAATTAAGTAGTATTAGTAATGATTAAATGAAAATAAAAATAATGAGAGGAAGAAGATTGAGGGTGTGTATGTAAAAAATGTGTTTTGTGTGTGTATATGAGAGAGAGAGAAAGTGAGAGCGAGAGAGCACAACACTAACTTTAATGTATTGGTTCTTAAGACTATGAGGATGGGAATATCGTAAAATCCTCAGGATAGACAGTTAGGCTGGAGACCACAGAAGCAGTATAGTTCTAGTCCAAAGCAATCTGCTGAGATAATTCTCACTTCTCAATACTTTAATAGTAATAGGATTATAGATGAAAAGAGGAAGAGGATGTTTGTCTTTCAAATCACTAGGGTAGGTTCCTCTTCGATTCTGCTTCAGTAGCTTCTGTGTGAACCCTTCCCTGAATAACAAGTGAAATGTTTTGGTGTGTGTGTGAATGGTGTGTGTGTGTGTGTGTGAATGGTGTGTGTGTGTGTGTGTGAACTGCCCACCAGTGTGGAAAAGAAGCCGGAAGAGGAACTTCTGAATGGAAGGGGTAATGTGGCATTGAACAAAGTACAATGTGGGGTGTGTTTTGGAATTAAAAATCTTAACTTATTAAAATGAATAAAGATATTGGTGGTGGGGAAAGATTAAGAGAGGAGTATTTGTGGTGGGAGAGTGGGAGGAAGAGGGAACTTGAGAGTCTGAAAGAACGAATTTTAATAAATTAGCTGCCAAGACTGTTGATGTAGAACACACCAAGGCTACAGGCTAGGCTGTTTGGCCCTAGCACACTGTTAGACCCAGGGAGAGGTAGTTCAAGTCCACAGGCAGCCTGCAGTCTCCAGGCCAGGTCCATCTCTTTCCACGAAGGCTTTCAGGTCACTGGATAAAACACACACCCCCACATGAAGGAAGGTCATCTGCTTATCCATCATGTCCACAGATGTCTGTGTCCTTACACCCAGCACCTGGCGTGGACAGATGGGGGTGGGGAGGCTGGTAATGAGGTTTTTATGGGGAGTGGTCAACACCTGTTGATGCTCTGCACTCAGGAATCACTCCTGAAGGTGGTCAGTGACTCTAAGGGACACCAGAGATGGAACCTGGATTGACCACATGCCAAGGCAAATGCCCTACCTGCTGTACTAGGACTCCAGCCTCAGGCCTGACATCCCTTTGAAATTCAAATCCTGAGCTCTTGTAGGTAAAGAAATTGAAGCACCATATGGAGAAGGGCAGTATGTGCAGTTGATATTGTAAAGTACATAGAAAATTCCAATGGTTTAACTTAAATGAGATTAGAGTGAAAGAAAATTAAGTAAAGTGGCAGATTTGATCCCTAGATTAGAATAAAAGACCAGTAAAGTGGAAGATTTGACCCCGGCACCATGTGTGAACCCCTGAGCCCTTCCAGGTGTAACCCCTGAGCACAGAACCAGGAATAAGCCCTGATCACTACTGGATATGCCCTAACCTCTGTCCCCAAATGTGCATAAGAGATAAAACAGATGAACAAGATTGTCAAAGAAGACACAGAGATGACTAACAAACAAGTGCTTGTCACTTATCAGGAAAATGAAGATCAAAGCCTAACAAGATATCACCTCATATCTTTGAGACTGAATTTTATCACAAAGACCAGAAACAAGAAATGTTGCAAACAAACTTATTGGTAGGAATGTCAATTGATGTAGCCCTATGGAAATCAGAATGGAGGTTTCTTTTTTTTATTAATATTTTATTATACCACCGTGTGATATACAATTACAACGTTGTTCATATTTGGAGGTTTTGGTCACATAGTGTTCTAGCACCCCACCTTCCACCAGTGTCCATTTCCCGTCACCAATGTCCCCAATTCCCTCCCCCTCCATAGTCTGCCTAAATGGCAGATTCTTTATCTCTTTTCTCTCTTCCCTCCCTCTCTCTTTTCCTTCTCTTACATATTGTGGATTGAAATACATACACTTAGAGGTCATCATGTGCATTTTTTGCCTGTATTTAATGCTCAGTTCTAGGTTGATATTAGCCCTTTTGACATTTATTCGCACATGTTCCCTTCTCTGTCTTACCTAACCCCTGACTCCCACACGTTTGTGGTAATTTCCACTTTTGGTAAGACCTCCTGGCAGGATGGAGGTTTCTTAAGATGGTAAAAATATATTTAACAGAAATTCAACAATTCTGTTCTGAGATGTCTTTCTAAAGAATACAGAAACACTAAATCAGAAATACATAAACTCCAATGATCATTGTAGCACAAAAAGTCAAGACATAGAAAAAGAGCTAAGAGATAGCTCAGGAAACTGAGTGCAGGCTTTGCATGCAGGAGGCCAGGTTTGGAGCCTAGCACTTCATTATCCCCTGAACACTGCGAGTGTTGAAAAGAAAGCCATGGAAATAATTACTCAAGTGTAGCAACAAATGAATGTATATAAAGGAGGAAATATATATATGTATACATATATATATGTACATATGTGTATATGTGTGTTTGTGTGTTTGTGTATGTTTCTAAATGCACACAATGTAGTACTACTCAGCTATAAAAGAAGATGAAATTGTGACTTTTGCAACAACATGGACAGGATGGAGTGATTCATGATAAGAAAAATAAGTCAGAAGGAGAAAGCAAATAATGACTTCACACATATGTGGGATATAAAGAAACAGAACATAAGAAACAGATAATCCTATCAAAGCTCCCTCTTAGATTTGCACTACAGGACTAAGGTTTTCAGTGGGGGGGCGGACATAGGGTCTAGCTGGTGATTGTGGGGGCTGGATGTCAGCACTGTGTTCCGGTGAGGTGGGATAATTAGGTTTTGAAGAGGTGTGAAAAGTTACCCAATGATTTATACCATTGATTTATACCATGGTATAAATCAATGGTACCCACTGAAAATGTTCTATGTCTAGAACATAGTCACACTTTGTAACAGAATGTCATGGCATCAGTGAATTTCATCTTAAGGTACTGAAAGACCGTTACAAAATATTTACTGAAAAGCATTTTACCCAGCAGGGTAAAATGATAGGGTAAAAGCACAAAAAAAGAAGTGTTTTTCTGAAACCTTTAAAGTGAAATCTCTAGACTTGCTTCCACTCTGGAAAAGCCGTATTCTTAAACACATACTTCTCTCTGTCCTCTCACATCTTCAAATAAATGTCTTTAAGTAAAATATATTTTGCTTCAAAAAACTTATACAATTTCTAATGGTAGTGTTTTATCAACATTTCCAAAGTTTACAGGCACTTAGTTCTTACCCTCTTCCTGAGCAATGCAGACTTACTTCCATTATGCCTCATAATGGTGACTTGGACGGCATCTAGAGCTTTTGGAATGAGAAACAGAACACTCAGCAGTGAGATCTCATTTCTATGGTCCTGCTGGGAGCACTGATGTGGTAAACAGCTTGCCTGAAACTTGGTTTTCTTCTCTGTTATATAGGAATGTTTTAAATCAAGTCACCGTTGTCTAAATACCAACCTGAACTTGCAAGTAAATGAATCATGAGACTGTATCTAAATGCTAATTGGCTATGGAGCAGGAAGAACCCTCAAACAGAGCTCCGCAGCATGGTTATCTTCCTCTGTCCAGATACCAGCATGGGTGTTTGGAGATAAAGTGAGAATCTGCACTTCAAGACCAAACTCTTGGGTAGAGCTTCATGATTTTGTTAATGGTAGGCTCTGACCTGTGTTTTTGGTATCTGTTCTGTCTCAGCTTAGTGAAAGAGTCGGAGAATCAGGCATGAGAACTAAAGCAGCTAAATTATGTGTCTCATTGCAATGAATTTCAGATAAAATCCTTACCACAGCCTAAGTGACTACAAATCCAGCCTCTATCACATGATTCTCACCCTCTCTACCCAGATTGTTGTTATTGTCCTTGAAATGCCAGTGATGCCAAATTGTCACTGTTCCTTACAACATTCTCCCCCAAACACACATGATAGCCTCTAAATGTATGTATTGCAAACCAATGTGGACGAGAAGAGGAGAGAGGGGGAGGAGGAGGGAGTTGGACATTGGTGGTGGGAAATGGGCACTGGTGGAAGGATGGTTGCTAGAACACTGTATGACTGAAAACCAAACATGAGCATCTTTGTAAGTGTATATCTCACGGTGGTATAATGAAATATTTAAAAACAAACAAAAAAGTTTGTTTTTCCCCAAATATCCTCATGACTCATATCTTGTTATTTACATACCTTTCCCCCTTGATTTCTTTATAAAATAGCATTTCCCAGCCATTTCTTAATTTTTCCACTATAGATTCATTCATTTTGGGGCTGGAGTGATAGCACAGCGGGTAGGGGTGTTTGCCTTGCACTTGACCTACACAGGTTGGATTCCCAGCATCCCATATGGTCCCCCCGAGAAACCATGAGTAATTCCTGAGCGAAGAGCCAGGAGTAACCCCTGATGGTCGCTGGGTGTGACCCAAAAAGCAAAAAAAAAAAACATTCATTTTATTTGATAATTTATGTTCATTTGATAATTTATTTGTTGTTTATCTCCTACTGGATCCCAACACCTACGAGGCCAGTTCTTTACTTTATTTCCAGTTCCTAGTATAGAAACTGGTATATAATGGGCTCTCAGTAAATAGCTGCTGAATGAATGCTACTCTTAATTATGTATTTTTTTTCTTTAGCAGGTTTAGAGTTCAGGACAGATATTTATGTTTCTTCTCCATGTTTTCTTTGCAATTTAGATGACTTACTCATTTAGGAGTAAGAGTTTTGCTTTCAATTCTGAGTTACTTTTGAAACTACCTCTAATAAATGTTTTTGTTTAACTTTTTATTTCTTTTATTATTACCTCTAACAAGTTAACTTTTATTATTACTTCTAAAAATGTGTTTAACTTTTATTATTTATTTCCAAACAACCTGTTAGTCTTGCATTAAAGCACTAGTTATGGATTTGATCAGGGCACTGAGATAACTGAAAGAACCAGAGTATGTGATTTGCATGTGGGAACCACAGGTTAAACCCCAGTATTGCAAGTTCCCCTGAACACTGCCAGGAGCAGCCCTGAATACCACTGGGTGTGGTACACTCCCCCCACCCTCAACCATCATATAAAACGTCTACCCACTAAAGTAAACTAGACTTTGAAGGTGTCCAAACATGGCTCAGCTAATTTATAATGTAAACATTACAACCACTGACCATGATGCATGGGTAAGATGAATAGAATTTTGTAAGAGAATTTACAGCAGGGGATGGGAGTATGCTCTCCCTGAATTGTCTATTGTTTGTACCGTATTGAGAAAAAGTAGTTACTGGTGACCATAATATAATTACTGGTTACTGGGTTATTGGCTTTCTGTGATGGCAGAGGCCTCCTATCCTGCTCACCTTTGTATTTTAGGACTTATAACAATGTTTGACACATGCTATGGGTTTGATAAAAGACTTTTAAAAATCAGCAAATGAAAGAAGAATAATTGCTTTTGGGGAGGTGACAAGAAGATGTTCTGGTAAGGACAATAATTTTTCTTTCTTTCCTTTTTTGTAATGCTGGGACTTGAACCTAGCCTAGTGCCTCATACATAGTAAGGCAAGTGCTCTACCGCTGAGCACTACAGGAAATATATAACTATATATTTATACATTCACATGACTGACAGACATGGGGCAGAGCTGCTACCGGCTCTCCCTGTGCCCAGCCGCTCACAAGGCATCCGGGAGGGATGGTGGGTTCTAGCCCTGGCCCACCACCCCAGCAGAGCCTCACAACAAGCCAGATGACTCCCCACTCAAGGAGGGCCGCCATTTTCCACATCCGGACTTCCTCTCGTCAGAACTCCACCCAGCAGAAGAGCCTATTACAGGGCTGGAGCAATAGCCCAGCAGGTAGGGCATTTGCCTTGCATGCGGCCGGCCTGTGCCGGCCAGGGTTCGATCCCCGGCATCCCATATGGTCCCCAAGCACCACCAGCAGGAGTGAATCCTGAGTGCAGAGCCAGGAGAAATCCCTGAGCATTGCCGGGTGTGACCCAAAAAGCAAAAAAAAAAAAAAAAAAAAAAAAAAAGAAGAGCCTATTACAGCTCAGCCCGCGTGGCCACAAGGGGTTCATTAATAAATGCTGGTTTTAGAGGTGACTACAGAGTATGCCACCCGCACAGCAGAGCCTGGCAAGCCTCCCGTGTCGTATTTGATATGCTAAATACCAGTAACAATTGTAGACCTTATTCCCATGACCTGATGTAGTGGTTTGAGGCTCTTTATGTTCCTGGAGCAAGCAGATGCCCTTGGGCTCTAGTAACATGAGACAGGACATATGGAGATGTTACTGGAGCCCGCTCGAGCAAATCGATGATGAACGGGAAGACAGTGACAGTGATACAGTTATATACTTATAAATATATATTGCAAATAAATATATATGTGTATATATATATACACATATATATTTATTAATATATATGTGTGTATATATATTAAATGTATTTAATTTTTTTGGTTTTTTTTCCACCCTGGCAATGCTTAGGACTTACTTCTGGCTCTGCACTCAGGTATCACTCCTGGAGAACTTGGGGGACCACACGAGGCATTGGAGACTGAACTCACGACAGTTTCTTGTAAGGCAAGTTCATTACCCTCTGTACTATCTCTCTAGTCCTAAAGCTGGTAATATTTCTAATGTGTATACATTTCTTTCCTGTTTTTATTATGACTGAATAATTATGACCCCTTTCAGAACGTTCTTAGATTCACATATATTTATATATTATTTTTTCTTACATTTAGTAAAACCTAAGAACCTGTCTACTGGCTCTTCCTGTGCCCAGCCACTCATGAGGCACCCAGGAGGGATGGCGGGTTCCAGTCCTGGCCCACCACCCCAGCAGAGCCTTGCAACAAGCCAGACTACCTCCCACTCCAGAGGGCCTCCATTTTTCACATCCGACTTCCCTCTCGCCAGAACTCCACCCAGCAGACCAGCCTATCACAGCCTGGCTCGCGTGACCACTTGTGGTTGTGTGGTTCATCAAGAAATGCTGGATTTAGAGATGACTACAAGAGTATGCTACCCACACGGCAGAGCCTGCCAAGCTACCCGTGTCGTATTTGATATGCCAAATACTAGTAACTATTTTAGACCTCATTCCCATGACCTGATGGAATGTTTGAGGCTCTTTATGTTTCTGGAGCAAGCAGGTGCCCTTGGGCTCTACTTGCATGAGACAGGATTATGGATATGTTACTGGTACCTGCTTGAGCAAATCGGTGATGAATGGGAAGACAGTGACAGTGATGTATGATGTAAGCACCTGTATTCACCTTGCACTGATTTAAGAACAAATACAGCTAAATTCCCCAACTGTTGCTTTTAAACTTCTTTGTAGCTCACCAGACTTTTTGTGAGAATAATAAAGTTCTCTTTCTTTGCTACTGTTTGTAGCATGATCACCACTCTAGAGTTATGGCCTAACCTGTGATTATTATCTTATATGGAAAAAATGTAATCAAGTCAAGAATCTTGAGGGAGCAGCTTATCTTGCATAACCCCAGTGGACCCTGAATGCAATGACATACCCTTTTTTTTTTTGCCCCAAGGGGCTTGACAAAGAGTGTCCTAGGCCTGAGGCCACACTCCTGGAGAACCCCAGACAGTTCAGTGCTAAGGCCGAGGGTGCAGTGTTGCCTGACCTTGCTCAGGAGCCTCCAGGGCTACACTTGCTGGTGTTCAGAGCAAGGGGATTGAACCCAGGTCCAAAGATATAAAGCATGCATCTTGACCTTTGAACTATATCCCCTGCCCATACATAAACTCTAAGAAGAAACACAGAGAAGATACAGAAGAGGAGGCAGAAAATGATGTGCCCACAAATCAAGGAATACTGATGAGTGCCAGATGCTGGAGAGGCACAGAACACATTCCCTTCCATTGAAGGGACTGTGGCCAGATCACATCGGATTTCACACTTGTCTACAGAACGATGAAAAACTAAGTTTCTGTTTTTTAAGTAACCTAACTTGTGGTAATGAAAGAGAGAGAGAGAGAGAGAGGAGAGAGAGAGAGAGAGAGAGAGAGAGAGAGAGAGAGAGAGAGAGAGAGTTGGGGTTTGGGCCTTATCTAGTAGTGCTCAGAGTTTACTCCTGGTAGTGTTCTGGGTACCATACATGGCATCAAGGATGAAATTTGGATTGACCATGTGTCTGCTGTACTGTCTCTTCAGCTCCAATTGGTAGTAATTTATTACAGCAACCTCAGGAAATAAATCACTCATGCTAGTTAAGAGCCTCTGGTAATCCTGTGATAGACTCTTATCAATCTCCTTTAGCTTTCTGATCTTTTCCTGACTGTTGACCTTCTCTTTTATTTAAACTGGTAAAGTGCTGCCAGAGAGTTGTTTATCAGTGTTTTTGCTTATGTTGTGAATGGTTCCCCGGCAGTGATATAAGGGATTCACTGAGGACTTAATAGATAGCAATCAGGGAGATAACTAAAAGGGCTGGAGTCTGATACCCTGAGCAAGGAACCATGAGTAGTCCAACTGCCCTGTCCCCCTATGCAATTCCAAACACACAAAAAATATTTCAATGATCAATTAGTTTGAGACTCAGATACACAGGGCAGAGCTGTTACCAGCTCTTCCTGTGCTCAGCTGATCATGAGGCATCTGGGAGGGAAGGTGGGTTCTAGGCCTGGCCTGCCATTCCAATAGAGCCTCACAAGAAACCAGAGGAACCCACACACCATGAAGGCACCTATTTTCTACATCTGAACTCCACAGCTCATCAGAGAGCCAACCAAGAGAAAAGCCGATCTCTCCCCCCATTGCAGTTCATTATTAAATGCACGAGATGAGAGCCTACTACTGAAAGTATACCACCCACACAACAGTGTCTGGCAAACTACCTATGTCATATTTGATATGCCAAAAATCAGTAACAATTATAGATCTCATTCCCATGACCTAAAGAATGATTTGAGGCTCTTTGTGTTCCTGGAGCAAGCAGATGCCCTTGGGCTACACTAGCGTGCAACAGGAAGTATGGAGATGTTACTGGTGCCCGCTCAATCAACAACGGGAAGACAAGTGATACAAGTAATCAACTCATTACAAAGGACTGTCAAATTATGTTCACTCTTTTCAGTGCCCAACTTAGAAGTGGAGAATTAGAATATAGAACTTATCTGACCTCATCATTGCAAAGATTAATTTGGAGAATCAATGTTTACTTGATTGAGCAGCAAGCTAAATAGACAAGAAAATACTAGTGTGTGTGCTAAAGAATAACTGATCGGGACCAGGCGTGTGACTCAATGCTGGAGCACTTGCTTTTCATGTGAGAGGCTCAGGATTTGACTTTGGTTACCTTACATTGCATCCACACAACCAGTTGTGTTCACCCATAACTCTACCCAACCCCTTACCCCCAAAAAAAAAAAATAACTAAACTAAGGTGTCACGAGTATTGAAGATCTAGACCTTAGAACATTTAAAAATAAGAGTCACTTTTCTTTCCAACTTTACTTGGTAAGTTGCTAATACATCTAATCCAATCAAAACAGATCTAACGTTAGGAGGCCCATCTGGAACTTTGTTATGAAGGCAGAGCCAAAAGCAGAAGAAGCAGGTCGGGGTGGAACTTCCATTTCGTATTTTCACTCTGTTTTCTCATCTCTTTATGAGCTCCTGGAGGGTGGCAGATGGACACCACTTAATTACCTTGCTGGATAGGAAGTGAGAGGGACAAATGTGGTTTTAATTTGCGTCAGGCTGAGTCGTATGTTCTGTTCCCTCCACCTACTGCTCTCAGCTGTGCTCTGCTACAATGAGCAAGCCCTGAGATCCTGAGTGAACAGACCACGTTAACAGCGCTTTGCTGACATTTCTTTGGTAGCTGCATTCTTGACACTGCTGCCAATTAAGATGATACAAACAGAACCAGATTTCCCCACCTTTGAATACAGCGGTGGACACAGGAGGTTCAACATTCCAATGAATTTGATTTTGGAGATTTCTAAGTCAACATTCTAGAGCCTTGGTTTTCCATTACTGTAATGACCACACTTCTTTCCTTCTCTATTAGATCAGGGATGACTATTTGAAGTCAAGTTAGTATTCCTTTAACTACTTGAATCACATTTGTTTTCTCAACTGAATTATAAATGTCATGAAGGCAAGGACTGTACTGTTATCTGTTGGATCTCTTGGGGTGAAATGGAGTGTGCTCTCCACAACAGGGTATCAATGAACTGATGAAACACTTATTATCCCACATCCTCAAGAGGCCATATCAAAATGTTTGAGTCACAGCAGATGAGTTAAAATGGACATTGATGGTCCCCTTAACCCAGAGATCTAGGCTCTGATTTAGTATTATTTCTCCTGTAACAGGATTTGTCTATGCTACATTTTGAAATCATACTTTATATTTCCACGAATTGCTAGGTGTTTTGTGACTATTTACTTCTAGAAGGATTTTCCTCCTGTGCCTGTGTAAGTTTTCCAAAATCACATTCTACTACTAATTACAAGTTTCTATGATCTTTCTTTTCCTCTTCTTTTAAAAAATTGTGGGCCACACTAACGGCACTAAGATTTTTATTCCTGGCTTTGTTCTCAAGGATCACTCCTGGTAGTATGCAGGGGACTATATGTGGCACCAGGGACCAAATCCAGGTCAGCCGTGTGCAAGGCAAACACTTTATCTGCTGTATTATTATTTCTCCAGTCCAATATTTCAGTTTTCTTTACCACAAAATTTTGAATAACCAAAATTTCTTTAGTAGGTGATAATAACATTTCTACCATGCAGACAAACACTGAATTGTCAGAGCAGCTAGGACTTGGACAGTCTGGACAAAAGCAATCATCTGGCCCAGATATTCTTGTGAAAATGTTCTGAAAGATACCGCTAGCCAGCAAGTTTTAGAAAATGATGTATCACAGAGGTAATCTATGTGAACAGGCACTAATGATATGACAAAGGGATAGAGTGCTAGACTTTTCTCCCCACCTATTTGTTTTGAGTAGATCTGTTTCTCTCTAGTCCTCTGTTTGCCTGATCTATGAAATGGGCGTGTGAGCACCACACCTTCCCGCAGGACTGTAACTCTGACGTCAGCTTCTTTTATTAACCTCTGTTTGCCTAACCAAAGAGAACACAGGAGAAGGGGAAACGTCTTTAATTACCTGTCTGCCCACATGCCAGGTGCCACTCATCAGCTTTCATACTGAGATTGGTATCAAATAGGGCAACAAAACAAGGAAATGTCCAACCATGAAAACAAAAGGCAGTTCCATGGGGCCTAAGAGAGGCTGCTGAAGAAACACAGCTTTAATCTAGGTTTCACCATGGTCTGTGAGAGATTCTGTGCACACTGGCAGGCTCAAATCCAAATCCTCTCAGAGGATCATATTGAGTTTAAATGTTTGAGGCTTATGTTTGAGGTTAGCATAGCACCCATTTCCCAAGAGTTGCCTGAAGAATTTGTGATGTGTGAAAAGCCACATCATAACATTCAGTAACTAATAGGTGCTATTGCTTCTGTTTGTTTTTAATTTTTTAGTCCACTGGTGCTTGAGGGCTGCTCCTAACTCTGTGCTCAGGGGTCATTCCTCACAGTGCTCAGGGAACCATGTTGTGCTGTGAATTGGACCTTGTCCTCCTGTGTGCAAAGCATATGATCAGCTATTATTGTTTCTGACAGTCTAAAAAGAGAAAGGGCAAAGTTTTATCATTGCCGTTGAATATTCAGGTAGAAGGCAATAGTTGGTTATTGCTTAAAGGCTAAAGGAAGCAACTGTCTGCTTGTTAGTCTCAAATAAAGATGGAAGATGTAATTTTACTTTAAAATAAAAGTACCTTATCACCCACATCATTCAAATTTGTCTTAATTTTAACCCCCCAATGTCTTCCTGGTAGGAGAGGCTGAAAGTGACATTACTGGAAATAAATGAGAAAATGAAATATAACTGTGTTATCCTGATGGGTTTCTTCTTCCCTCTCAGCACATTATTGCTCTTGCTATATACCACAGTTCTCTTTCTCACACTGGCTGTGACTCTGCACCCCTGCCTGTAGAAGGTTGACTCCTTGACCCCCCGCCACAACCCCCCCCCCCCACCCCCCTACCTAAACACACACACACACATATACACACATGTTGGATGACAGATCTAGCTAATCTGGGAGCTTTGTTGTTTTGCCCACTCCCAGCTTAATCTATTTAAACCAAGGTTCATTCTAATGAGACCTCTCCTCTATGTAAACACTGCTAGAGGGTGTGGCAGTTACAGAAGTCACCTTGATTGAATAACTTCTGACTTATACATCTACTAAGACTTCTATGCTTTCTAGATTGGGCACAGCTCCTCTTTATACCCACTGCACCCAGCGTGGGACAGTTAGAATTTACCAGGAGACTACCACCCTGGCTATGCTAAGACTATAGGAAGACTAGAGGAAGGATCATACTAGTTTGCTCTAAGCAGGTGAGTGTGACCCTTTCAGTACACGAGAACAAGATATTCAGAATCACCCTGGTGCAGATAATAATAAGAAGGACCTTGTGAGTACCATCTAGATTACATGAAGCTCATGAAATTAAGATGTATTATTTTATACCAGTCTCTCTCCAGTGTTTTACATAAGAGATAATCTCGGGATTAGTCCTTGGGGTAACCTTTGTTTATACCTGCAATAGGGTTTGGCACTACACTCTGTTTAGGGTTCTTTTTGACATGACCCTCCCTGTCACAAATTGGATTACTTTGGTGTATATAAGGGGTCTGACTTGAGGCCCCTTGGCCTTTTCGCTTCGGCTTTTGGCTCCTGCGGCTTTTGGCTCCTTCTGCTTTTGGCTCCTTGACCTTTTGCTTTCGGCTTTTTGCTCTTTGGCCTTTTGCTCCTTCTGGGTAGGACTCATCTCGGGTGAGGTCCTCTCTGTTTCGTGGGAGACTTAGGCTCTTTCGTATGGTCTAAGTTCGGACCAGAGCTAGAGTGTGTTCATTATATTGGAGTGCTGTGGAAGAGCTTTTGTACTATTAAAAGCCTTTTTGGAACTGCACCGATTCGTGAGTTTTCATCTGTTCTCCCGCGTCCTCGGAGGTAGAAGAGAACTTCTGTCCTGTCACTGTCGGGGGACCCCTGTGGCATGTCCCCCCCCCCCACACACACACACTCACACACACAAGTATTTGCTTCCATGAGAGTCCTTCTTCTGTTCTTCATGAGACATTCCTTTGGAACTGACCTTACAATATTTTAGAGGGACATGAAAGGTTCTCTGGAGCAAAAACGGCAACTATAGGAGTCCTTGGTCAACCAGTCTCGGTGGGTGTGATTCAGATTCCTGAGGGACCTCTCCTCAATTAGAATAGAAACAAAGCAGTACAAGTAAAAATAGAATCTTTTTTAAAGGAAGTAATGGGGACCACCAATACTCTGAGACAGGGTTGGAAAGTAAAGGCGAAGTTGTTGGTTTAGCTAAGCCATCATCCCATTTATTAGTAAGCAACCTAGGGCATGTTACCTAACCTCAGTTTTATTTTCCACAGCTTTAAAATGGAACTAATGAACACCTACTCACATGTTTATGATCTTGATTAAATGAGATAGTGCTGGTGAAGCACTTTGATGATTACCCAGTATTTAACAGGTACTAAATAATATCAGTTGCCATGTCCTTTCCACAAATACTCTTTCTCATATAGCATTGCGTGGGAGGGAACATGCTCTGGAAAAGGGGTAATTATGTGCATCTCTTCTCTCCTTTCTTGCTCGGGCATTTCATACTGGTAACTTGGTGTTAGCTATGAGGGGAGTATTTACACCATGGTGAAAATATGCTTCTCCTTAGAGCTTCTCCTGAGATCTTTCCCACTACCTTCTCTTCCTGAAATGCACTGTTAAACATTTACAGGCATACTGTTGAGTACTAATGGGGTAAATTTTACTTCTTTGACACCAAATTTCTTACTTTTCATAAGGGAAACTAAGCAAATTCCACCCATCTTTTTTATAAAATCCCCCCAAAATTGGTCAAACTCTGCAGTGCTTGAAGTGGGTGGGGTGTGTTGAACTAGGGTCAACACACCTACAAGACAAGCACCTTATCCTTTGTACTGACTCTCCAGTCACCTACACTACCATTTAAAAAAAAAGTGAATTTTCTGCAAAATTTAAATAATGAAAGCCAGGAATAATAAAGTAGCTATGATTCATATTGGTGTTAACCAGGGAAATTACTAAAGATAAGGCTTCTACCTGATAACTTTTCAATACCTGTATTGCATACTAAAATGCCTAAAAGGGGAGAGAGAGAGAGAGAGAGAGAGAGAGAGAGAGAGACAGAGACAGAGAAGGAAAGAGAGAAAAAGAGAGAGAGAAAAAAGAAAAGTGTCTGCTATAGAGGCAGGTTGGAAGGAGTAGTGCTGGAGGTTAACTAGGGGTATTGGGTGTGGGAAATGAACACTGGTAAAGACATGGGTGTTAGAACATTGTATGACTGAAACCCAATCATGAACAATTTTTTAACTGTGTATCTCAAAGTACTTCAATGAAATAAAATAGGCTTCTAGGAAAGAAATGTCAGAGAGCTGTTTTTCTGAACAGTCAGAAGAGGCAGAAGGCATTATGGTGAATAGATCAAGATTCACCATAGTAGAAGATTAACCTTCTTTACTTCTATCCAAAGCTCAGCACACGGCCCTATATTAGAGGGTGAAGTTGCAACAGTGGGGAGGGTTTCTGCCTTCAGGCATCTTTACTGCCTAAACCCATGGGAGGCAGGTTGGTAAACTGGAGTAACAATCCTCAGTGGTCAGGGTTAGTACAGAGGGGAATAGATAGGTTCCTCTAAAATTTGGCTAATGCAGTAGCCATGACCACACGCAGCTACTGAGTTCTTGAAACACAGTTTATCCTACATCTGAGATGTGCTTAAAAGGGAGATGTACTGGGAAGGTTTTCTTTGTCAGTGTTGTGGTGCCTGGGGTTGTATTCCTGTTTATGGTGCTTGCCATTTGGTTGTAGTGCTCACACACTTAGTATGGTGTACCAGAGTTTATATACTTGGAACACTGTCTGGATTATACTCAAAGACACTGGGTAATGCAGGGGTTGGAATTATGACCTCAATCCTGCAAGGTGGGCCTCCTACCCATTAACCACATTTCTGGGTCCCAGTTTTGTGTTTTCTTTGGAGAAATGGCCATTCAAATTCTTAGTAGGTTTTACATTCAGGTTGTTTTTAAATCAAGTTCTTAAATAAGGTTACTTGTCTTCTGTCTATTATTTAAAAGTGTTCTTTAAAATAAGGTTGTTTTCAAAAATACGCAGCGGAAACACCATCCCTACTTTTATGTTCATAGCAGCATTATTCACAATAGCCAGAATCTGGAAGCAACCAGAGTGCCCGAAAATCGATGACTGGACAAAGAATCTTTGGTACATCTACACAATGGAATAGTATGCAGCTGTTAGGAAAAATGAAGTTATAAAATTTGCCTATAAATGGATGGACATGGAGAAGATTATGTTGAGCGAAATTAGCCAGAAGGAGAGAGACAGATACAGAATGACTGCATTTATTTGCATGGCATAAATATATATGTACATATTATGATACCAATATCCAAGGTCAAGTGAAACATATATCAGGAGGTCTTGTCAAAGGTGGAAATGATCACAAACGTGTGGGAGTCAGAGGGTAGGTAAGACAGAAAATGGAACAGTGTGCTAATAATTGTCGAGGATACTAATGCCAACCTAGAACTGAGCATTAAATAGAGATAAAAGGATACACATGACAACCTTTTAATGTATGTTCTGTAATCCATAGTCTGGAAGGGAAGGAAAAGAGAAAGAGAGAGAAAGGGAAAGAAATAAAGAACCTGCCATGGAGGTGGGCTGGGGAAGGGGGAGGGTACCGGGGACGTTGGTGGTGGGAGATGGGGACTGGTGGCGGGATGGGTGCTCGAACACTGTATGACCAAAAACCCAAATATAAACTTTTTAATTGTATATCTTTGTAACTGTAAAAATAAAAAAATTTAAAAAATAAGGTTGTTTTCAAAAATACGCAGCGGAAACACCATCCCTACTTTTATGTTCATAGCAACATTATTCACAATAGCCAGAATCTGGAAGCAACCAGAGTGCCCGAAAATCGATGACTGGACAAAGAATCTTTGGTACATCTACACAATGGAATACTATGCAGCTGTTAGGAAAAATGAAGTTATAAAATTTGCCTATAAATGGATGGACATGGAGAAGATTATGTTGAGCGAAATTAGCCAGAAGGAAAGAGACAGATACAGAATGACTGCATTTATTTGCATGGCATAAATATATATGTACATATTATGATACCAATATCCAAGGTCAAGTGAAACATACATCAGGAGGTCTTGTCAAAGGTGGAAATTATCACAAACGTGTGGGAGTCAGAGGTTAGGTAAGACAGAAAATGGAACAGTGTGCTAATAGTTGTCGAGGATACTAATGCCAACCTAGAACTGAGCATTAAATAGAGACAAAAGGATACACATGACAACCTTTTAATGTATGTTCTGTAATCCATAGTCTGGAAGGGAAGGAAAAGAGAAAGAGAGAGAAAGGGAAAGAAATAAAGAACCTGCCATGGAGGTGGGCTGGGGAAGGGGGAGGGAACCGGGGACGTTGGTGGTGGGAGATGGGCACTGGTGGCGGGATGGGTGCTGGAACACTGTATGGTCAAATGAACTTTTTAATTGTATATCTTTGTAACTGTAAAAATAAAAAAATTTAAAATAATAAGGGTGTTTTTATATTCATTCATTCATTCATTCATTTTGCTTTTTGGGTCACACCCAGCAATGCTCAGGTGTCACTCCTGGCTCTTTGCTAAGGAATTACTCCTGGCGGTACTCAGGGGACCATATGGGGTGCCAGGGATTGAACCCAGGTCAGCCACATGCAAGGGAAATACCCTACCTGCTGTGATTTTAAACTCAGGTTATTTGCCTTTTGGCTACTATTTAAAAGTGTTCTTTGTTATTCTGGATAATAGACTGTTTGACGACTGGTACCCCCTTGACAGTGTTCAGGCTACTCCCAGCCCAATACTCAAATCACTCATTCCTTGGGTGACCACAGGGTCACAGGGATCAAATCTAAGTCTATTCCTTTGAAATTTCTCACTGGTTCTTGGTAATAGACTTTTCCCAAACAAACAAACAAACAAACAAATAAATAGTTTTGAAAGTTTTTTCTCCCAATGACAATCTTCATTTTCTCAAGAGTCCCCTTCTCTGATGGACATGTTGCTCAGAGGGAAAGCATGTGCTTCCTATGACTCAGGATTAGATCCTAAACATAGCAATAAATACATAAATAAAGGAATAAAGAAACACACATTTGTGCACATATCCTTTTCAATATCGTTTTAACTATTCTGACCTCTAGTCTTTTTTTTTTTTTTTGCTTTTTGGGTCACACCCGCGATGCTCAGGGGTTACTCCTGGCTCTGCACTCAGGAATTACTCCTGGCAGTGCTTGGGGACCATATGGGATGCCAGGGATCGAACCCGGGCCGGCATGGGGCCAGCGCGTGCAAGGCAAATGCCCTACCCGCTGGGCTATCGCCTCCGCCCCCAAGTCTTTTGTATTTTTAGTACCAACTTCTCCACTTCTGCAAAAATGGACTATTTTTGGTAAAAAGGTAGATTTTTTTTACTGGAATTACACTGAAATCTGTAGATCCATTTGGGAAATATTGCTATCTAACCAAGTACTAAATCTTCCTAATTCCCAAAGATTTCTTTCTTCCAGTTGTATTTGTGAATCAAAAATACACAGTGAATCACACCCGCCATTCACTGGCAGAATGGAGGTGGGTCAATCAGGAGTGCCACCTCTCTGCCTGTATGGCTCACTCACCAGCAGGGCTGTCTAAACAGAACTGGCAGCCAGGCATAGCGGAGTTCATCGGGCTTAGCTCAGACTTCCCTACTTGCAGATCTCTGTTTAGTGTTCTCTTTTGCTCATGATAGCACATGCTCACACCCACACAACTTTTACTAGTCTCCTTTACTGTTTGCTCTACGGTTTTAGACACCATCCTGGGTGTAAACTTTCTGATTCCATTCACTGGACCGACCAGTAGATTGCTTTTTGTTAGCCCTCCTCCCCTTTACTTCCCTTGATGTTGTGGTCTCTAGGGTGGGTGAGGTTGGTTAGCACACGTCACACAGCTGTGGTATTTGAGAATAGGGATGTGGGGGCATGTGGGTGGAGGAAGGCAGAGGATGTGGGGTGTTTGGGGGAGGTGGTGGTTAATCACACACTTTAGCAGTGGCTTGGTGGCCAAATGCTTGGTGGAGCTTGCACACTTTACTGTGACTCTGGGCACCCGGAACATGGGACCCCTGGGATTGTACTTGGTGTGGGACGAGGCAGGTCTGGGTGAAACTTTCATCCTTGTTGGATTATTGGTGCTCTACAGCTAGAACTCCAGTAGAGGGGCAGAGGGATTTTTGGGGGGTCACTCCCGGTGATGCTCAGGGGTTACTCCTGGCTTTTCACTCAGGAATTACTCCTGACGGTGCTCAGGGGGACCATATGGGAGGCCGGGATTGAACCGGGTTGGCTGTGTGCAAGGCAAATGCCCTACCTGCTGTGCTATTTCTCCAGTCCCTCTCTCTCTCATTTGTTTTTGATCTGGCAGCCACATGTTGGTGACTATGGGATATTCTGGGTGTGTGTGTTGCTTCCTAGTGGGGTGTTCACTCTTGGAAGTATCTTATTTTAGGTGGAGATACTTGTGTTTTTTTTTTTGTTTTATTTACTTGTTTGTTTATTTGTTTTTAGTCTGCACCTGGTGTTACTCAGGTCATACTCCTCCATGCTCTGCTCAGGGATCACACTTGAGGATCCTCAGGGTACCATATGGAGTGCTGGGTGGTGAACCAGAGTCAGGGGTGGTACAAGACAAGTGTCTTTCCCACTGTACTAGCTCTTTGACCTCTTTTAATATAGTTTTACTGGCTGATTTAGGTTGATAGGTAATTTTTACTTAGGTGTTTCCCATTACCACATTATAATTAAAAAATTATTTATGCTAGTGTTTCTCAAATATTTGTTCAACTATAACCTCCTTTGGACCTTGCTTTCTTCCTGTTGCCCCCTGCTCTAACAGATACCCCCCAGTTTTCCTGATGTGATTCCTCATATGAAATTTTCATCTGTAGCTCCCTTGGGATATCTGGGTGGGGAAGGGATGGACACTGGGCCACCAAAGGTATTTCTGGAAAGGAGCTAGTGGTTTTACTACAAGAGTATGCTACCTGCACGGCAGAGCCTGGCAAGCTACCCGTGTTGTATTTGATATGCCAAATACCAGTACCAATTATAGACCTCATTCTGGAATGGATTGAGGCTCTTTATGTTCCTGGAGCAAGCAGATGCCCTTGGGCTCTACTAGCATGAAACAGGACATATGGAGATGTTACTGGGGCCCGCTCGAGCAAATCGATGATGAACAGGAAGACAGTGATACAGTGATTTTTTAACTTTTATTATACCACAGAGAAACATACAGTTACAAAGGTGTTCATAATTGGTTCTTGGCAATACAGTATTCCAGCACCCATCCCTCCACCAGTGCCCCATCACCACCACCAGTATACCCACACCCCTCCCGCCCACCCCAGGCTGCCCCAGTAGCAGGTACCCCTTTTCCTCTCTTTCTCTCTTTGTTTCTCTCTCTCTGTCTCTGCATCTCTCTCCCCTTCTTCTTTTACACATTGTGGCTAGCCCTGCAGACATTTAGGGTTTATCATGTAAGTCTCTTTGTGTATATTCAATGATGAGTTATAGTCTGATATTAATTTTTACACATTTTTTAAATTTAATTTAACTAATATTTAATTAAATCATATTTAAATACCTTGGTTTACAAAATTATTCATGATAATCATGAATATTGAATAGGCATTCAATATTCCAACACCAATCCCATCATCACTGTCACCTTCCCTCCACGATTGTTTCCATTTTCCCAACTACCTCTCAAGACTACCCATAGAGCAGACCCACAGAAATATATTTTATATTGCTTCTTACCACTAAATGGCTAATGGAATGACCAAAAATGTATTTAAGTAAAAGTAAATTTGAGAAAATTGTTGTATCTCACCATGGAGACATTAAGTACTTATCTGAGGGTACTAAATTGTCTTTTACTAAGCTGTTGTTGCAAGTTAAACCTTCTCTGACACCAGAGGTGTTTTTAACACTTAACATGATAGGCATGATATATGTAGTTTTGTTATAAGCAATAGTCAATATTACTTTCTTCAATATTGCTTTGGTTAAATCTCTTTTTTTCTTCACATATAAAAGCAGGTCCTTACACATGTAAGGCAAGTGTTTTATGAATGAACTACCACCCCAAACCTTGGAAGTATTTTTTCATTTTATTTTTGATTTTAACTTTTAAAAACCATTTTTATTGAGGTCCTGGGATTTACAATACCATGAATTATACTTTTTTTGAAACACAATTTTTTAAATTAAATACTTTATTATACCACCGTGAAATTACAAAGTTGCTCATGTTTAGAGGTTTCAGTCACATAGTGTTCCAGCACCCCGCCCTCCACCAGTGCCCATTTCCCACAACCAATGTCCCCAATTTCCTCCCCCTCCCATAGTCTGCCTAAATGGCAGGTTCTTTATCTCTTTTCTCTCTCCCTCTCTCTCTTTTCCTTCTCTTACACATTGTGGGTTGCACTACATACACTTAGAGGCCATCATGTGCATTTTTGCCTGTATTTAATGTGAAACATAATTTTTAAGCATGCATCATTCCAATAGCAAATCCACCACCAACTCCCTCCACCAGTGTCCTCCTGACATGTAAGCTCAGTTATATAGACACAACCTTGAAGGTATTAAAAAAAAAAATCTTACCATGGTATCCTTTTCTGTCTTTACATTCTGTTGCATCAGACAGGCATAGGGCAAGAAACCGAAGAGTTTTAAAACCCTAAGCATTTTTCTCCCTTAATTTACCTTGTAAGGACAAGGAGCCAAATACGAAGGCAAGTGACAGCCCACAGGTGTGGGCAGAAACAGCCATTGCAGGATTGCCACCTTGGACACTGTGCCCACACCTGTTAGGTTACCTGGCTCGCTCTAGTTTTCCCTCCGGGGTCCAAGAAGTAAACCACCTCTGAATATCTCAGTCCCGTTGCATGATTCTTCCTGCCAGTGAGCAAGATCCCACCAGTTTGGTGTATTTTCTGCTGATTATTTTGAATCTCTCACTCACTCTCTCTCTCTCTCTCTCTCTCTCTCTCGTGAGGCAAGATAGTTTTTTATTGGATGAAATTTGCTTAGAAAGAGAGGAATATGTATGCAAGAAAGAACATGGGCTTCTCAGAGAGGAAACAGACAGGGAGAAATATGTGGTCACAGGAAGGAAGGGTTTGAAAGAAAACAAGAATTTTCTGATAATTTTTTAAACAGAACCCCAGAATTGTAAGGGGAAATGATTAGCATTTGCCACATTAAAATTAAAAGTTTTGAACAAGTGCAGGTGTGGATGCGGGAACCAAGGGAACACTCATCCATTGTTGGGGGAATGTCCACTGGTATAGCCTCTTTGGAAAACAACATGGACATTCCTCCAAAGACTAGCAAGTGAGTTCCCTTTTAACCCAGCCTTACACTCCTGAGAATATGCCCTGGGAGGCCAAAAACACACAGCAGAAACACCATCTGCTCTTTTATTTTCATAGCAGCACTATTCACAATAGCCAGAACCTAGAAACAACCAGAATGCCTGAGAATTGGTGACTGGATAAAGAAACTGTGGTACATCTGCACAATGGAATGCTATGCAGCTGTTAGGAAAACCAAAGTTATGAAATTTGCCTATAAATGGATGGACATGGAAAGGATCTTGCTGAGTGAAATTAGCCAGAGGGAAAAGGACAGATATAGAATGATTGCATTTATTTGCAGGATATAAAAAAGATAGCATGATACCAATATTCAAGGCCAGACAAAACATGGATCAGGAGGTCTTGTCAGTGGGTAGAACCTACTGCAAATGTGTGGAAGTCAGAGGTTAGGCAATATAGAGAAAGGAACAGCTTACTAATAATCATTGTAAATGATAACACCAGCATAGAACTGAGCATTGAAAGTAGGCAAAAGGATATACATGATAACCTCTAACTGTATGAATTGCAAGCCACAGTGTGTAAAAAGAAGAGAGAGAGAGAGAGAAGTGAAAATTGCCTGCCATAGATGCAGGCTGGAGGGGGATCATGGGACATTGGTTGAGGGAAATGGGCACTGGTGGAGGGATGGGTGCTGGAACACTGTATGACTGAAATGCAAATACAAACACTTTTGTAACTGTATATCTCATGGTGGTTAATAAAAAATTTTTAAAAATGAAAAGTTTTGGTCTCACCCAAAAACACATAACAGAAACACCATCTGTACTTTTATATTCATTGCAGCACTCCTCACAATAGCCAGAATCTGGAAACAACATGAGTGCCCTAGAATAGAAGACTAGATAAAGAAATGATGGTACATCTACACAATGGAATACTATGCAGTTGTCAGAAAAAAAATGAAGTCATGAAATTTGCCTGCAGATGGATGGACATGGAGATCATCATGCTGAGTGAAATCAGTGAGAAGGATAAGGACAGATATAGAATGACTGCACTCATTTGTGGGATATAAAGATATATCAGTTTTCTACTAATTTTGGAAACAATAGCAACAGACTAGAACTGAGTAGAATGCAGGTCAAGGATTTACATGATCATTCCTAAATGTATGTAGGGCAAGCCACAATGTGTAAGAGATAGGAGAGAGGTGTGAGAGAGAGTAAGAGAGAGACAGAGAGAGAGAAAGAGAAAGAGAGAAGAGGATAAGTGTCTGCTATAGAGGCAGGCTGGGGGAGAGGGTAGGGAATCTGGCGACATTGTTGGTGGGAAATGTGCACTGGTGGAGGGATTGTTGCTGCAACATTGCATGATTGAAACCCAATCCTGAACAGCTTTGTAAATGTCTATCTCATAGTGTTATAATAAAAAAAATTAAAAAAAACACATCGAAAAATTTTGGTCTCAGAATGAGTGGCATAAGCAAAGTTAATTGGCGACTCACGGGTGGAAGATTAAGATTAAATACTTACTCCAAATCTATTTTGAGGAGTGGGGGTGGTGGAGCACACAAGGATGCTCAGGGCTTACTCCTGGCTCTGCACTCAGGATCACTCCTGTTGGGGCTCGGGGTACCACGCGTGGTGCTGGAATAGAACCCTATTCACTCTACTATCTTTTAGAATCTATCATCATATTTTGCTAATAAATATTACATTTCTTTGTTTAAAAAGTTTAAATATAGTATTTAAATACTTATTTTGTATACTAAATCTATATTGGAGACTGGGGTGATAGTACAGTGGATAGGGTACTTGTTTGCACATGGAGGACCTGGATTTAATCCCTGGTATCTTATATTGTCCCCAGAGTCACAAGGAGTGATACCTGAATGCAAAAACAGGAATAAGCGCCAAATACAACAAAGTGTGGCCCCAAAGCAAGACAAACAAGCAAAATACATATTAAAAATAAATTTAAACATTTTATTATAGCTTTCAGGTTTTAGATCATTCATCATGTTGACTTCTCGACCTAGGTACACATAACTGCTGCATTCAGAGATGTCTGTTCCATTGAGAGTGAATGGGGCCTCTGGAACTAGTTCATTTTTCATAAACATAGTTTTCTTTAGATTCAGCTGTAGACCTATCTTTCCACATTCTCAGTCAAAGTCAGCCAGCATTTGTGCTGCTTGGCTAATGTTTGATGTTATTAGAACGATGTCATCAGCGAAGCGGAGGTGGTGTAGTTTCCGACCGTCTATCTTCACTCCCATTCCTTCCCATTTTAATTGTCGCATGATGTTCTCGAGGGTGGCGCTGAAGAGTTTTGGTGAAATGGTATCATCCTGCCAAACCCCCTCTTTTGACATCAATGATCACTTCCTTGTAGAATGGTGAGATCCTGGTGGTGAATCCGTAATACAGCTCATGAAGGATCTTGATGTATTGGGTTTGAACATGCTGTTTGGCTAGGGCTTCGATGACTGCTTCAGTCTCCACAGAATCAAAGACTTTCTTTAAATCAATGAACATGAGACAGAGCGGCATCTTGTACTCCCTACAAACCTCAATGAGCTTGGTTACCGTGTAGATATGGTCGATTGTGCTGAAACCTTTCCGAAAGCCAGCTTGCTCTCATGGTTGTCCTTCTGAAACCTGAGCTGTGCAGGAGGAAGAGAGTGGCATGGAATGCCTTCAAAGGCATCGAAGAAATAGCTAAAAGGACAAAGAACCTCCAACTCCGGGCACATCTCTTTGACTCCATCATTCTCCCTGCATTAACATATGCCTCAGAGACCTAGGCCCTACGAAAGCAGGATGAGAATGCTATTCGGGTCTCCCAGAGAGGAATCGAAAGAGCTCTGCTTGGAATATCACGCCTCACTCAAGTGAGAGAAGGAATCGGAGCTCCGACCTCCATTGCTGTTCCAGAGTCAGGGACGCTGTCTCATTTGCCAAGGCATCGAAAATCAGATGGGCTGGACATGTAATGTGATTTGGAGACAACTGCTGGACTAGAGCCGTTACCGACTGGATCCCACGGGATGTCAAAAGATCACGTGGCCGCCCACCTACAAGATGGTCAGACTTCCTTGTCAAGACCCTGAAGGAACGGTTTGAGGCTCTTCATATTCCTGAATCAACCAGATGTCATTGGGCTACATTGGCACGTGATAGGGTCCAATGGAAATGTTACTGGCGCCTGCTCTAGCAAATTGATGAATAACGGGATTCAAGTGATCAAGTGATCAAGTGATTATAGCTTAGGTGACAGAGTTACAATAGGGCTCAATTTTTTTTTTTTTTTTGGGTCACACCTGGTGACGCTCAGGGGTTAGTCCTGGCTCTGCACTCAGGAATTACTCCTGGCGGTGCTTGGGGGGACCATATGGGATGCCGGGAATCGAACCCGGGCCGTGATGTGCAAACATACTGGCCACCCAAATGCCCATGGCCTACTTCCCATTTTTTCAGCCCACTCCTGTCCAACATTCCATCCAGCCCAACCCTGACTCCACTATTTACTAATGGACAGTTATTGCTGTTGTGAATATATTACTTCTCTTAGGAGCCCCATCCCATGAGCTCTAGAAATTCCACTTATCTTCCCATATTACTTCCAGTAAACCTATTCATTATTCATTCCCCTCACCAGGTCCTCCCCCAAATAACCTAGCACTCCCAGATCTGTTAAAATACTGGATATTGTTAAAGGATATACATCTAGAATATTAGGATTTGCTGAGTACCTGCAAAAAATAATGGCTAAGCTCAGAAAAATGAGTAATGGAAAAGAGTAAATAATTTATAGAAGAAAATTGTAGCTAATTGAGTTCACAAAGAGGTTTATTAGTTATTTAAAAGTTATAAAGTCCAATGAAAATATTTTGTTTTACTCTCTAAAAAAGCTAGAAATTAATTTATAAGCTACTAAATACTAATAAAAAGAGGTAAATAGCATGTAATATACTGCTGATGAGCATCTGAATTTGGGGAGAGCAATTAGGTGGTACTTTTGTAAATGAAAAATGCCTTAGTCTATGACTTAGAATTTCTCATGCTTGAGTAAAACACCTAAGATAATCTTTCACAAAGAACAAGGAGACGGTGATTCATGACAGCACCACAACTAATATTTTTTTTTTCCTTTTTGGGTCACACCCAGCGACGCTCAGGGGTTTCTCCTGGCTCTGCACTCAGGAATTACTCCTGGCAGTGCTTGGGGGACCATATGGGATGCCGGGATTGAACCCGGGTCGGCATAGGCCGGCCACGTGCAAGGCAACGCCCTACCGCTGGGCTATCGCTCCAGCCCCACAACTAATATTTTGAACATAATTTTAATTAATGTTAGAGCAAAGACTTGGAACCAAGGTCAAAGTCCATCAACAAAGTATGAAGTACCTAAGGGGTATTTGCATGTTATAAAATATAGTGTATCAGTAAGAAAGAAGGTAGCAGAGTCACGTATATCAATAAGAATAATTCACATACACATAAAAAATAATTCACATGTACAAAGGTGGTAGTTCAATGGGTCAGGGCATGGTGTTTTGAGTAAAGAGCTCTGGGTTTAATCCTTGGCACTACCTGGTGCCCCAGCAGAGTTGAGAGTAATTCCTGAGTGCTGAGCCAGGAGTAGCCCCCTGAGCACCACTGCTGAGGCCAAGAAAATCAAAACAAGCAAGCTAAAGAATAATTTACAAATGTAATATAAAAAAAACAAATGTAACATAAAGACTTGTCACACTAAAAAGCAAAATGGAAGACTTAATGTAGAACCTCAAATCATACTTGATGTTGCTCATTGTTCACAGATTTATGAATAAAGCTATGTATGGTGGAGTTATTTACATTAAATGTAGGATAATGGGTATGTACAGGGGAGAGATGAGATGCTTAATGACACTGTATGGAAAGTGGATGACAAAATGTAGATGTGTAAATTAAATGAAAAAGAGACCACGCAGGTGGTGCTGGTGATGTCACAATCTAAAAGTGTAATTTTCCTATCAGTTCTATTATGTATACTGAATAGAACCCTATGGTCACAGAGGATAATAAAATGAGATATATGTGGGGTAAGTGATGGGCAGGGCAGCTGTCCTTCCTCGGTCCTTCTTTGCTGACTTCCTTCCCAGGACAAAACCAGAATTATGGAGGGAGACATTCAGGATGGACTTTGAATTTTGACCCAAAATTGATAGACTGAACTATTTCTGTAAAAATTAAATATCTGTTATTATTATACAAGTTACTATATATTTGTTTATTAGCCCCAGTCTTAGCCATGTAAAGACAAACTGGGAAGGAGAGTTTACAAAAAAAAATTTTCAGTTTCCAAAAAACAACATTTCAAAATGAATAGGTTTACTGAGCTTGCTGTCAAGCTCATATGAATTGTACGCTGAAAATGGAAATAAAAATCCCTGGGCAAAAATCCCTAGGTCCTGAAACATGGTACAAATGATGGCATCTGCTCACAAAATCCTGAAGAAGTAAGTGGCTGGAACTTTCCAGCACAGAGTTGGACTGTGTCCACTGAATTGCTGAGACAAGATTCTGTGGCACCATATCACTAGGAGTGTGTCCAGGGAAAGATGGCCTTGCTGACACGGACATTCTGGCCTTCTTTTTTCTATAGCAATTGCCTCAGGGAAGAAAATGAGGATTTGTCCTCCTAATACACTGTCTAAATTTTTTCTTTATGGAACTGAACTCAACTGTCCCGCCTTTATTGCCTACACCCACCCAGTTCATAATTATTCTTCAGTTATCTGCTGTAGCTCGAGAGAATATGCAGCAAACAAGGGCCCCAAGACTGCAAATCAGGACGCAATTTCTTCTTTTTTTTCCCCCAATTAAAAACTATTTAATTGAATTGAATTATTTATATTATTGAATCACTGAAATACATCGTTACAAAGTTGTTCATATTGTGTTTTAGTCAAATAATATTCCATCACCTCTCTCTCTCTGGGCATTATGCTTTGCAATACAAATATTGAGATGTTATCATGTTATCATGCTTGTCCTTTTACCTACTTTCAGCACTCAGATTTTGTCCAGAGTGATCATTTCCACTCTCTTTGTCATAGTGGTCCCTTTTCTGTCCTAGCTGCCCTCCCTCCACCACCGCATGTGGCAAGCTTTCAACAGTGAACCATTCTTCCTGGCCCCTGTTTCTACTGTCCTTGAGCATTAGTCTTATATTACATGTTACAATGTCACAATAAGCCCAATCATTCTATTTGTCTCTCTCCCTCTGACTTATTTCACTCAGCATAATACTCTCCATGTCCACCCATTTATGTGAATTTCATGACTTCAGTTTTCTTGGTGGTTGTGTAGTATTCAATTGTGTAGATGTACCATCATTTTTTTCTTTTGCTTTTTTGGGTTACACCCAGCGACACTCAGGGGTTACTCCTGGCTCTGCCATCAGGATTACTCCTGGAAGTGCTTCAGGAACATCCCATATGGGGACGCCAGGCATTGAACCTGGGTTGGTTGCATGCAAGGCAAAAGCCCTACCTGCTGTTCTATAACCCCTGCCCGAGTTTCTTTAACCAGTTTTCTGTTCTCAGGCACTCGGGTTATTTCCAGATTCTGGATATTGTGAATAGTGCTGCAATGAACACAAAAGTGCAGATGGCTTTTCTGCTGTGTGTTTTTGGGCTCCCAGGGAGGAACCAATTTCTTATTAGCTATGAGAGCTTTGCTTAGTTTTACATCTCACTGTGCAGCAATTACCTAAATAAAACAGGAAAGATAATACCTAACTTTCCTGTTGTTATAAGGATTAAAAAGTCAGAACAGATACAGAAATCAATATTTACACATGATCTCTTCAATGCTCTTGCCTTCATGCTTCCCTAATGATCTGTGCCTTCTAGGGACTCCCCAAATACAGGCTGGTGCAATCCACTAATTTCCTGCCTGCCTTTTCTCCCTTCTCTCTTGCCATGCCTAAAGACTGGGTGGTTAATAAGCTCTCTCTGGACTTCTGGTACAGGGAGCTCCCAACCTTCCTAGAGGCATCCAGGCAAACATCTCAATCAGTTGCAAACTGTCTCCACAAGTGAGCAGGAAAAGTTTGTTATCAGAAAGGGAAGCAAAATGTTACTCTGGGACCAAAACTAATGCAGAGAATGGAGCCAGCAGACATTTCTGTGTGTTCCCAGAGACACAGCTTGGTCCTGATGACTCCAACTCAGATAGGTACCTGTAAATCGTTTCTAGTGTGATATCTCTTGGCTTCCCTAGATCCTTTCATCTCCTTCCTTCCTTCCTTCCTTCCTTCCTTCCTTCCTTCCTTCCTTCCTTCCTTCCTTCCTTCCTTCCTTCCTTCCTTCCTTCCTTCCTTCCTTCCTTCCTTCCTTCCTTCCTTCCTTCCTTCCTTCCTTCCTTCCTTCCTTCCTTCCTTCCTTCCCTTCCTTCCTTCCTTCCTTCCTTCCTTCCTTCCTTCCTTCCTTCCTTCCTTCCTTCCTTCCTTCCTTCCTTCCTTCCTTCCTTCCTTCCTTCCTTCCTTCCTTCCTTCCTTCCTTCCTTCCTTCCTTCCTTCCTTCCTTCCTTCCTTCCTTCCTTCCTTCCTTCCTTCCTTCCTTCCTTCCTTCCTTCCTTCCTTCCTTCCTTCCTTCCTTCCTTCCTTCCTTCCTTCCTTCCTTCCTTCCTTCCTTCCTTCCTTCCTTCCTTCCTTCCTTCCTTCCTTCCTTCCTTCCTTCCTTCCTTCCTTCCTTCCTTCCTTCCTTCCTTCCTTCCTTCCTTCCTTCCTTCCTTTTTACCTCTGAGCTACTGGTAAGGGTTTTGACAGTTAAATTTCATAAGACGTTCTTAAACCACTAAAGATTTTATCTTGACTTTCCTCAAACTTCACTGGAAAAAGAACTGCTTCCAATTTTCTGGGGTAGTCAGGGGAGTGCCCTGCTAGGTAGAAATGCCTGTGATATTCCTGTGGCTTCACTCTCTTCTGGTGCCCAGGAAGCCAATCATTCTGGCCAATGAGTTTTATCCCTTTCAGAAATATAAATTGTATGAAAGATTTAGAAGCTTTAAAGGAACTTAATTATATTCTAGCTACAATATAGAGGCATTTGTTCTATGCTCTCAAATCAATCCAGTTATATTCTAATTTGCACAGTCAGTATTTGCAGGATGGCTAATAGAAAAAAAGCATGAGAAAATCCTTTAGAATAGTAGTTCTTATTCATGGAGAAAGAGAAGAAGACCTGGAGAGCTTTTCTTTTCCTTTTTGTAAAAACACGTTTGCTGAGGTTTAATTTATATGCCATAAATTTTGCCCCTTTAAGTGTACAATAACAATGATTTGCAGTAAATTTGCAAAATTGTGCAAACAATTAGAACGCCTTCCTCATTGCAGGAGCTTTAAAAACCCTGACACCAGACTTCACTTCAGACCAATTTAGTGACAATAAAACACAAGCATACGTTTATGACCCTACAGAAAAGGAAGCTTGGAAATTGCAGTGACTGTAAAGATGGTATCATCTGACTTCATCAAAATCTTAAACTTCCCTTTTCCCATTCTACCTTTTTTATTGTTGTAATGAGTGAGGGTCAAACACACATGGTTGTGATATTTGCACACTTGGTGGCAGTGCAATGGAGGTTGCACGTTTTGTGGTGGATTCTAAGCAGTAGTTCTGGTGAATTTAGGTTTGACACATGTGTCAAACTTGGGCATTCAACTCCTGACTTCATGCTTGCAAGGCAGGTATTTTTGCTACTGAGCTCTCCTCTGGCTCCCAAATGTAAAACTGTATGACCATCAACAATGAGCAGTAAAAAAATATGCAATAGACAAAAGGATATGAATAATCAACTGACATAATAGAAATAGGCAATGATCAATAAAATATAAATATATTAATGAAAGTAAATCAGTGATGTCACTTTGTTCCATCAGTTTTTAAAAAAATTGTTGGTAGTATAAAGGCAAGTAAAGTTGTGAAGAAACATTAATTAAATATAAATCAACATGCCATGTGTTTGTAGGGCTGAGAACCAAACCTAGAGCTTCACTCGTGAAAGGCATGTACTTTGCCATTGAGAGAGTGGCATTCCCAGACCTCATGATACTTCCACTGGAACTTTTCAAACCTCTTGGATCTCAGTGCCTGCACTCCTCAACTCTTGAACCTTCATATCTATCAGTTCCTTCATGTTTCTTCATCAAATTGGTCCTCCTATACTTCACGCACTCTGATGATATTATATTGTGTATTTTTTTCTTTTGAATCACACCAGGCAATGCTCGGGGATTACTCCTGGCTCTTCACTCAGGAATTACTCCTGGCAGTGCTCGCAGGACCATATGGGATGCCGGGGATCAAACCCGGGTCAGCCATGTGCAAGGTGAATCCCTAGTTACTGTCCTATCACTCTGGCCCCTATATTGTATATCTTGAACTAATCCCATAGATCTCTGATGTGTTCTTCATTTCTTTTCAGATCGCCCCCCCCCACACACACACCTTTTGTTGTTTTCTAGAGATTTCCTACATCTTTTCTTGGAGTCATCCATCTTTTCCTCAGCTGCTGCTATTCTGCTTCTTTCAAGTTTCTTATCTGGTGATTTCTGTCACTTCTGATTATAGTTTTCTTATTTCTGTTCTCAGACTTTCTTGTGTTTTGCTGACTACCTGTGCCATCACTTCTTTGAGCTCATTACATATCCTCCATATGGTATCAGTAAAGTCATTCTCTGCATTTACAGAGGTGGTTCAGACTGGAAGAACTTTCCATAATATCTTTGCTCACTGAACTTGATGAGTTCCTATAGGTTGTTCTTCTTGTGTTTGCTGTGCTCCTTCTGAGCTTTTGGGTGAATCTTTGCAGTGAGCCACTCAGGAGTCTCTGAGGGTTGGCTGCTGCTTATTTCCTTCCCAGCCCATCTTAACCCTGGGATAGGGAGGTATGAGCAGTGACAGGTGTGATGAGTAAAGCTCGGGAAATATATTGGTAGGTTGCTTAGGTGGCGGAGGCTGGGAGAGGGAGATTGCAGAGACCCAGTTTGGAACTTCCAGTTCCAAAAGGCTCTGGGGTGGTGTCAGTTGGTAGATTAACCTCACCTGGAAAGGTAGAGGGAGGAGCAAGCAGAGAAGGTAGGCTGCAGAGACTTCCAGTATCCAGGTGAAGGGTCGTGCTACTTTCTGAGGACATTTTGGTAGTTTCTTCACTAAGGGAAAAAAAAAGCATATGCCCATGAGAAGCAATCACTTGGGTATAGAAAGGAGAATTTATAAGATGCTTTATTATTTAAAGTTACAACTTGGAAACACCCTTATTGTTCAATAAACTAAGTCACATGCATATAATATGAAAGAGAACACAAGAAATCAAAAGATATGATGGGGTCAGACACATACAAGACGAGTAGTTTAGCCCACATGCTGTCTTTTCAGATCCTAAAGTCACATTACAATAAAAAAAATAATGCAGTTTAGGTAACATGGTTATAATAGTGTTAACATTTATGGTTTGGATTTACAAAGTTACTGCACCATCGAAGTTCCCAAGACCCACCACTGACATTTAATTTTACACTTGTGGTGTTGCTGCTAGAGTAGCAGGAACTTCCCACTCTTAACCCAAGACCCCTTTCCTCCCACACACCCTGTAATACCCTCAGATCATAGGTCCAGCATCAAACAACCCTGCATCTCAGGGTTGTTTGATCTCAGGGGTTGTCACTGGAGTTTTCAAATCCCTGTGTTCTTTAGAATACTTTGTATTCTGCATGTGTATCTGCATGTGCGTGAGATCATCTGTAAAATTACATTTTTCAATTAAAACTGACATAAGAATAAGCACAGTAAAGTTCTAATAAAAACACATAAGCTAATAATGCTGATTACATCTGGAGTGGGCAGTTGAAAAAAGAATAAAAAACATTGATCAGGTCATATTCCAGACTAATGCAATCAGACTTTTATTTTGGGAGGGATGCCTGGAAGTTCTTCCTAGGCAGTGCTCAGGGACCAAGGAGCTATATGCAGTGATGTTCGGACAACTGGGTCAGATGTTTAGTTGTTCAAACTGGCAATGCTGGGGAACACTCGGGCCACACTGCTAGTGCTCAGGGCTCTAAGGCTCTAAGGCTACTACACCTGGTGGTGCTTGGGAAAGGGTTGGGGTGGGGATGTGCTCATGTGATGTTTGGTTTTACATTTGGTCTTAGCACATGCCAAACATCGGTCCTTAAGCACTAAGTCATCTCCCTTTTTGGGGATGATTTTCTGCAGATCCCAAGGGACTGTGAACTGTCCGTCAGTCTGTCACAGACTGTGGCTGTTGAAGGTCAGAATGATGGCTCAAGTGGCAGAGATATGCCTGATTTGATATCTGGTACCACATGATCCCTGAGCACAGCTGGGGGTGGCCTTTAAGCCATAATCTTTGTTTAATTGGCTGCAATAAAAATATTAATTATCAAAACAAAGATTGTAGAGACACTATAGTGGGTAGGGTACTTGCATTGCATGCAGTCAACCCAGATACAACTCTTGGCATCCCATATGATCCCTTGAGCAGAATGAGGAGTGACCGCTGAGGTAAGTAAGGCCTGAGCACATCCAAGTGTTATATAAAGCCCAATAGCATATCCCTCCTCCAACAATCCCCCAGTAATTGTCAAAATAAGTACAGTTTTTCTGAGGATAGCTTAGACAACACAAACACAGTATGTTTGTTCCTGTTTCCAGAGAAGTTTTAGTCTTCTAGCCTTCTTAATATCAGCACATTTTAAGGGGATGATTCTGTTTTGTAGGGTTGTTCTGTGCATTGTAGCACAGTTAACAGCATCTTTTGCCAATACACACTAGTAGCAACTTCCCTCTTTAAAATGCAACAACCAAATTGCAAATATCTCCAGCTATTGCCAATTGTCCTTGGTACAGGTGGGGTGGAGGTTGGAGTTGGGAGTAGACAAAAGTCTGTGCAGAATCTCTAGAGGGGATAAGACCTACAAAACAATAGAAAAAGGTTGGGATAAGATCTTGGATATATCTCACTGAAACATAGTGAAATGGTGGGCTTTTAAAAAAAATTTATTATATCACCATGATATAGACAATCACAAAACTGTTCATGATTGGTTTTTTTAAATATTTTATTATACCACCATGAGATATACAGTTACAAAGATGTTCATAAGATGTTCATATTTGGACCTGCCATGGAGGTGGGCTGGGGGAGGAGGGGAACCGGGGACGTTGGTGGTGGGAGATGGGCACTGGTGTAGGGATGCGTGCTGGAACACTGTATGACCAAAACCCAAATATGAACTTTTTAATTCTATATCTTTGTAATTGTATATCTCACGGTGGTATAATAAAATGCTTAAAAAAGATGCTAATATTTGGGGCTTTGGTCATACAATGTTCCAGCACCCATCCCTCCACCAGTGCCCATTTCCTACCACCAATGTCCCGCTTCCCCCTTCCCCAGCCTGCCTCTGTGGCAGGTTCTTAAATTATTTCTTTCTCTTTTCCTTCCCTTCCACACTGTGGATTACAATACATACATTAAGAGGTTGTCATGTGTATCTTTTTGCCTGTATTTAATGCTCAGTTCTAGGTTGGTATCAGCACTTTCGACAATTATTAGCACACTGTTCCATTCTCTGTCTTACCTAGCCTCTAACTCCCATACATTTGTGATAATTTCCAACTTTGACAAGACCTCCTGTTCCATGCTTCGCCTGACCTTGGATTTTGGTATCATAATATGTACATATATATAGATTTATGTCATACAAATAAATACAGTAATTCTATACATGATTGGGTTTTAATCATACAGTGTTCCATCACCCATCCCTCCACCAGTGCACATTTCAGATGATGGACTTTGAAGCAGCAAATGATAGCATGGATATCCTGGCTCTGCTTTGGGCTGACTTATGATCTGGAATGTGACAGCTACATTCTCTGAACCCATTTTCCCACAATAATGCTTTAGAATATATTAGTATAGTATTATGTGCAGATTAAAGTTAACTATTTTGCTGGTAGAAGTAGAGGTTGTCAGTCAAGTATTAGCAAACAGCAGGCACTCAACCTAATCTCATGTGCATTAACCCTTATCTGCAGGGCATTGTGGTAACACATTATGTAATAAATATATAATGTCACCCTCTGTACATTCATATAAAGGAGATGCAATTATCCTGGCCATTGTATAGCTGAGGAAACCATTCAGAGTCATTGATGACTTTACCCAGATATTGGAACTTGGTGATAGGAAGAGTTAGAAAGCAGATTGTTCTCTCTGGCTTGAGAATTGGTGTATTTCAGAGCCATGCTCGGTGACAAACCTTTTACCTTTTAACCCACTTCATTTCTTTCCTGTTATTACTGTTGTGATAAATGGGGTTGGGGGTCATGCACACTTGTTCAGGTGCTTGCATACCTGGTTGTATGTGTTGGGGCAGGAAATCACATGTTGTGATGCTCAGGGGTTGCTCCTAGTTCTGCACTCAAAAACTACTCCTAGTGATGCTTCAGTGACCATATGCGATGTAAGGGATTGAACCTGGGTCAGATAAGTGCAAGGTAAGCATCTTACCCACTATACTATCACTCCAGCCCCAGGAATACCTTATAATAGTATTTTAAAAAATACTTATATCAGAATTTAGAAATTTGGAAAGGATGATGGCTAGCATTTTGTACAAGTACCAGAAAATATTCCTATGATTAGTTAAGTTTGGGGATAGCTTAAGTGGGGATTCTCATAAATACTTAATAGGTACTAAATAGAATGTCATAAATGCTAAGTGGGTATTAAAGTATAAGCTGCTGAAATATTCTTATTCAAGAAGTGCGCAACATTTTGACAGAAATAGTAGTGAGGTGTGAAGATGAGCGTATCTAAGAGGATTAAATATATGGAACCTGTTTGGATGTTGCAGTTACAAGAGCGTACATTTATGTTGTACCTACAGGGAGTAATCAAAATCTTAACACATCACCTCCATTATCTTACCTAATCTTCATCAACTTTATAGGGAAGATACTTTTATTTTCTCAATTACATATGAAGGAGTGAAGGAGCACATAGTGTCACATGGCTGGAAATGAATACCATTGGGATTTGAAACCAGATAGCACATAGATCGTCCAACATAGCTATTTTGTCATGCGGATTAGGTTAAAATTTGACTTTGTCTATTCCTAAGTACTCGAAATGGTCTTATTTCCAATTGTGAGAAGTTCTGTGTCACTTCGCTTCTGAATTATTTTAAAAAAGAGGAACTATATGGTTGTGTTTTATTTAATGCATTGTTGTCAAATATGCACATTGGCACCTTAGGCCTAAACCTCAGAGCTGCAGAGAACAGAGGCCAGGTGTGGTCCTGGGGGCATCAGATCTTGTGTGGAGATGTATTGGAGGACAGGCTTAGCTAATCTAGAAGCTTTGTTGTTCTGCCCACTCCCAGCTTAATCTATTTAAGCCAAGGCTCATTCTAATGAGATCTCTCTTCTATGTAAACACTGCTAGAGGGTGTGGCAGTTACAGAAGTCACCTTGATTGAATAACTTCTGACTTATACATCTACTAAGACTTCTATGTTTTCTAGATTGGGCACAACTCCTCTTTTATACCCACTGCATTCAGTGTGGGACAGTTAGAATTTACCAGGAGACTACCACCCTGGCTACGCTGAGACTATAGGAAGACTATCAGAAGGATCATACTAGTTTGCTCTAAGCAGGTGAGTGTGACCCTTTCAGTACACGAGAACAAGATACTCAGAATCACCCTGGTGCAGATAATAATAAGAAGGACCTTGTGGGTACCATCTAGATCACATGAAGCTCATGAAGTTAAGATGTATTACTTTATACCAGCCCCCTCTCTCCAGTGTTTTACATAAGAGATAGTCTTGGTAGAAAGGATTAGACCTTGGCATAACCTTTGTTTATACCTGCAATAGGGTTTGGCACTATACTCTGTTTAGAGTTCTTTGTTGACATGACCCTCCCGGTTGGATTACTTTGGTGTATATAAGGGGGCTGACTTGAGGCTCCTTCACTTTTGCCTTTTGGGCCTTTCAGCTTTCGGCCTTTGGCTCCTCAGCCTTGCGGCTTTTGCTTTTGGCTTTTTGCTCTTTGGCCTTTTGCTCCTTCTTCTGGGTAGGACTCAACTCGGGTGAGATCCTCTCTCTTTGGTGGGAGACTTAGGCTCTTTTGTATGGTCTAAGTTCGGACAAGAGCTAGACTTTGTTCATTATATTGGAGTGCTGTGGAAGAGCTTTTGTACTATTAAAAGCCTTTTTGGAACTGCACCGGACTGAGTTTTCATCTGTTCTCCGGCATCCTTGGAGGTAGAAGAGAACCTCTGTCCTGACACTGTCGGGGACCCAGGAGGCGTTCCCCAACAGAGATGGGCACCAAAACCATTTGAAAAGTACAGAATGAAGAGTGCCCTGTCTAGAGAGCAGGAATGGTAAAAATTCTACCCCTGAAGCAGAGACTTGAAGCCCAGGAAATATGCAAGGAGAGTTGCTCTTAAATCTTCAGTCAGTAGAGGGTGTGGGTGAGAGCAGAATTGACACCACGTTTGGCGAGTAGATGAAGGTAGGGTGGAGGCGGGCCATAAATTTTAGTCCTGTCAGAAAGCGACTTTAGTAGCTTGGGAATAAGAAGGGAGATATTGGAATCCTAAATTAGGATCATACTATTACTGTGAAGCTAGCTGGCTAACTCCTGAATGTGGGTCCTTGAGTTCTGTATATAAATATAACACATACACAATTTGGGATAGTTATGATATTAAAGTTGTTTTTTTGTTCAATTTAAATAGATATTTCCAGGTTTTTCCCTGATGTTCCGGGTCTCTCACTCTCGCCCACCCATGTATCCATGTATGCTGTCACTTATTCTGTCCCTTGATGCTATGAGAAGCACTGTGTCCTTCTCTGTCCTTTTTAGGTTATGTTCTGCTGCTAAGTTGTGTCATGGAGACTCTGTGTCTGCTTTTTCAAGGCCTGTCCCTCACATTACTCTTTGTCCCTTTGGCTTGCCTTTGTTTTACAGCCACCTGAGTGAGAGTTACTGCATCCTTACCTGCTCTGTGTCCAGGTACTGGCAAGAGGTCAGCAAGGATGCTTTGTCTCCTGCACCCCTTCCCCTCTTATGTTTGCTATCTCCCTTCTTCTTTTTGGGTCACACCCTAAAATGCTCAGGGGTTACTCCTAGCTCTGCACTCAGGAATCATTCCAGTCGGTGCTCAGAGGACCTTATGTGATGCTGGAGATCCAACCTGGGTCGGTCTCATGCGAGGCCAAGACCCTACCCACTGTACTGTTGCTCTGGTCCCAATTCCTTAGTCTTTTTTATCATGATATGACAGGCTGTGCCTCATGTTGATGAGTTTAAAAGTAATCAATTAAATTGACTGGATTACCTGGTGCCTTCCCTTCCCCCAACTTCCTAGGAAAAGTGAGAGAGAAGGTGGTGGAAAGCGTGCATAATGAAGACTCATTTAAGGTCTAGTTAAGTCCCTCTGTGTGCATACCAGGCAAGGGGGTTATGGCGCAGTCAGCACAAGGGTGAATCTTGACCTTTACATCTTTGTCCAGTGGGAAGGTTTTTGATCCCGAAGTAAAAAAGAAAATCCTAAACTCTGTGCATGTAACTTCTTTCCCTTCTACATATATACCAGCCCTTCATTTAGAGGTCTTCCAAGGTTAGAAGTTGCCCTTTGGCATGCAAATGTTTGGGGATCAACCCTGACATCTAGAAGAATATGAATAAGAGGTTAAAACAAATATTTCAATTTTGCTAAAGCCCTTACTGACATTTTGTGAGTCAGAATTCTTACTTTGAGCCACTCTTACAATTACAAGGATTCTATTTTCATTTCCATATTAGCACTAAGTAATCAAGACTCAGTTCATCCTTTGGCTATCATTTTGCTTCTCCTGCAGAGAGGGAAGATTTTATTTTGCTTTTCTAGACAGTATTACATCAATGCAGAGCAGAGATTGCTTGGGTATTGGAGAATGCTGGGTTTCCAGACAAATTCTGGAAGCAGGGTAGGGATCCCCTTCTGCCCCAGGGATTGGCAGTAGGCTGACAGAGAAAGACTACGCAAATCCAGCAGGGTTTCAAAAGGCTTTACTTACACCTGTTCTGGTATACAATAGGAAAGCCCCAGACTTTAGGTTCCTGGCTGGGCCTAGGCCAAATGTATCAGAATCCTAGGCCAAGATGGCTGCTACCAAGTGGTAAGGCCCAACAGGGAAGAGAACCGAGAGAAGGAGAGCAGAGGCAGAGGGTGAAGAGGAAGAAGTGAGAAGGCCCAGAAAAGAGCAGGCTACAGCTTTTATAACTTTTCAGCCTTGACCAGCCCACATCAGCAGAAACCAGAAAGGTCAATCCCCCTCAGGTATGCTTCTGTGGAACCTCACCTACTCCCATTGAAATGTTAATATTACCCCAGCCAAGGCAGCCTGCCCTTGGTTTTCCAGCAGACCCTATGCAGATGGGGGGAGGGCATGAATCTGTACCAATGGATATTCTACAGCCAGGTAGATATTTCTCCAAGCCTTCACAAGATTATTGTCTTTACTTCATAGTTGTTTTGAATATTAGCCTTTAGACTTATTAGAGAGCCATGCTTGCTTGCTTTGAGGTAAAGAGCACTCCTCTCTGATCTAATTATACTTAGAGATCCAACGTAGCCAGGTGAAAAATGCTGGTAAGATCTGTCTAGTCCCACGATGATTGTGGTAGCATCAGAGAAAATATTTATACCAGCTAACATAGAATGCATGGTAAGATATACTGTCACATAAAGTCACAGACCAAATCTTTTTCTGTCCCTATATACAAAGTGGCCTGTAGGAGATAACTCCAAGCAAGATGCAGAGACTCTGGGCAACAGTGTACTACAATTGGATGCATAAAATGACCTCCCAGTCTGTATGTCTGTCTGTCTCTGTTTTGGGTGCGTGTCCAGGGCTTATTACTGACTCTCTGTACTCAGGGATCACTTCTAGTGTTTTTGTGAGGACCCTATGTGGTTGCAGAGATTGAACCTGGGTTATCTCTGTGTAAGCTAAGTGTCTTACCTGCTATACTATCTATTCAGCTTTGACTTTCCAATTTCTTAACGTGGAAGATTTTCAGTGACAAGCATTCATTGATATATAACTTTGGATCCTGGAAATGATATGATGTTATGAGTCAATGTTTCTTTCATTTAAAAAATTGGTTAATATAACAAAACAAATAATTGACCATAAGTTAATTCCTTTCCCAGTGGAATCTTAAACAGATAAATTGAACGGCTCTCTACCAAAAAAAAAATGTGTAACAAGAGATAATCTAGAAAAAAAAATAGGGAGCTCATCAGGTTGTGAAATTACAAAGATTTTTTTTCTGGTACATTTCTTGTAATAATGACCAAGAGGAATTAGATTCAAACAGAACAAGCCAAGTTAATAGGTCTTCCCAAGTAGCAGACATGGCTAAGAATACATCTTAAAAGACAGCAGTGGTTGCTGCTATTTGCTTTAAGAAAAACACCCAAGTAAAAGATTATGAAGGCTGTGAAAATATCTGTTATTTGAGTTGGAAGAAAAAAAACACTGTGGAATATTGAATACATGAAACACTGCACTGTGGACAACTTTGTAGATCACGTGTTTAACTCACTTGATCACTTGATCACTTGAATCCTGTTATTCATCGATTTGCTCGAGCAGGTGCCAGTAACATTTCCATTGGAACCTATCATGTGCCAATGTAGCCCAATGGCATGTGGTTGATTCAGGAATATGAAGAGCCTCAAACCGTTCCTTCATGTCTTGACAAGGAAGTCTGACCATCTTGTAGGTGGGCAGCCAGGTGATCTTTTGACATCCCGTGGGATCCAGTCGGTAACAGCTTTAGTCCAGCGGTCATCTCCAAATCGCATTACATGTCCACCCCATCTGATTTTCGATGCCTTGGCAAATGAGACAGTGTCCCTGATTCTGGAATAGCGACAGAGGTCGGAACTCTGGATTCCTTCTTCACTTGAGTTAGGGTGATATTCCAAGCACAGCTCTTTCGATTCCTCTCTGGGAGACCCGAATATCATTCTCATCCCTGCTTTCGTGGGGCCCAGGTCTCTGAGGCATATGTTAATGCAGGGAGAACTGTGGAGTCAAAGAGATGTGCCGAGAGCCGGAGGTTCTTTGTCCTTTTAGCTATTTCTTCGATGCCTTTGAAGGCATTCCATGCCACTCTCTTCCTCCTGCGCAGCTCAGGTTTTAGGTCGTTCATCATGTTGACTTCTCGACCTAGGTACATATAACTGCTGCATTCAGAGATGTCTGTTCCATTTAGAGTGAATGGGGCCTCTGGAACTAGTTCATTCTGCATAAACATAGTTTTCTTTAGATTCAGCTGTAGACCTATCTTTCCACATTCTCGGTCGAAGTCAGCCAGCATTTGTGCTGCTTGGCTAATGTTTGGTGTTACTAGAATGATATCATCAGCGAAGAGGAGGTGGTGCAGCTGCGGACCATCTCTCTTCACTCCCATTCCCCTCCCATTCCTTCCCACTCTAATTGTCGCATGATGTTTTCGAGGGTGCGCTGAAGAGTTTTGGTGAAATGGTATCACCCTGTCGAACCCCTCTTTTGACATCAATGATCACTTCTTTGTAGAATGGTGAGATCCTTGTGGTGAATCCGTAATACAGCTCATGAAGGATCTTGATGTATTGGGTTTGAACACCCTATTTGGCTAGGGCTTTGATGACCGCTTCCGTCTCCACAGAATCAAAGGCTTTCTTTAAATCAATGAACGTGAGACAGAGTGGCATCTTGTACTCCCTACAAACCTCAATGAGCTTGGTTACCATGTGGATATGGTCGATTGTGCTGAATTCTTTCTGGAAGCCAGCTTGCTCACATGGTTGTCCTTCATCTAGTGTTCTGCCAATCCTGTTCAGGACGACTCGTGTGAACAGCTTGTAGATGACGGACAACAGGCAGATGGGGCAATAGTTGCCGATGTTGTGAATATCTCCCTTCTTGAACAGTAGAACTGTCTTGCTGGTTTTCCATTGGGAGGGCACCTTGCATTCGGACAGGAAGAGTGTGAAGAGCCGAGCTAGTGTATTGATGAGTACCGACGGCAGATTCTTCAGGTGTTTGGGTCTAACTTTGTCTGGGCCTGATGCTGTTCCCCTCTTTACCGGCGAAATGGCATGTCAGATTTCAGAAGGGAGAAGCGTTGGGAACGACGTATCCATCCTGCAGAATTTGGTATGTGGGCAGGAATTTGGTATTTGGTACATGTTTAAATACCATTCAAAAAATAAAAAGACCCACTGAATTCACAGTTCATATTTTTAATAAATATCTGGAAAACCCTCAATTCTTAAAATAAGGTACAAATATCCCCCTTTTATTTATCCTCACTTCCTTCCTACCTTCCCCCATCCCAACACATTTGTTCAGGGGTCTCAGCACTCCTCAAATACATAGACTTGATTGTCTGCAACTCCAATCCCTGTCCAACGAGAGACTAATACCCACATTATGACTCCTGAATTCCCAAGAGGCTTGTGTGTGCTGATTCAACCTTTTATTTTTTCCTTGTGTTTATAGGTCGATGAGTCATGTAGCAAAGCTTTGTGTACTGTCTTTTCTACCTGCTCAGTTCTTCCTTCTGTGCCTGTGATGAAGGACTTCCTGAAGCCCCAGGGAGACAAAAGAGTATCGTGCTCACAGGCAAATACATTTAAATCTACAAAGTTATCCACGTAACATTGAACAGCAACTTTTCACTGGCTCGTGCATCTACTACAGTCATACCACTTTCCTCCCTTTTTCTCTGCATATAAGAAATTCTCTTTGTTTTCTGAGGAGAGATATTCAAGTCTCAGCAGCCCAAATTCTCACAGTTATTGGATATCAAAAAGACATAAGAAACCAACAGTTTAGTAAGGGATCTTATTAATTAGAATCCAATCTTTTCACATGGAACTTTGGGGGTTGCAAATAGCAGGTCTCTTCCAATCTCCACTCCCATCATTTTCTGCCATTACTATTTTTTATTATTTTTTAACTTTTTTTATTATACCACCGTGAGACATACAATTACAAAGGTGTTCATAATTGGTTCTTGGTAATACAGTATTCCAGTACCCATCCCTCCACCAGTGCCCCATCCCCGCCACCAATGTACCCCCACCCCTCCCACCCTCCCCAAGGCTGCCTCAATAGCAGGTAGCCCCATTTCCCTCTCTTTCTCTTTCTCTGTCTCTGCATCTCTCTACCTCTTCTTTTACACATTGTGGCTAGCCCTGCAGATATTTAGAGTTTATCACTTAAGTCTCTTTGTGTATATTCAATGGTGAGTTTTAATCTTCCATTACCATTTCCCACATTTAGAAAAAACACTAGTATCCATTTATACCCTATTAATGAATGCAGTCATTCTATATCTGTCCTTTTCCTTCTGACTAATTTCACTCCAGCATAATAGTCTCCATGTCCATCCATTTGCAGGTAAATTTCATAATTTTGTCTTTTCTGACAGCTGCATAGTGCCATTACTATTTTTTAAAAAATTATTATACCCCCATGAGATAAACAATTACAAAACAGTTCATAATGAGGTTTCAGTCATACAGTATGCCAGCACCCATCACCCCACTAATTCACATTTCCTACCACCAATGTCCCCTGACTCCCTCCCCTCTCCCCCCAGCCTGCCTCTATAGCAGGCAACTCTCTCCTCTCTCTCTCCTCTCTCTTCTCTCTCTTCTCTTCTCTCTCTCTCCCCCTTGCACACTGTGACTTGCAATATATACATTTTGAGGTTATCATGTGTATCCCTTTGCCTACATTCAATACTCAGTTCTAGGCTGATATTGCCAATTATTAGCACACTGGTCTCTTCTCTCTCTTACCTAACATCTGACTCTCACACATTTGGTAGATTTCACCCACTGACAAGACCTCCTGATCCATGTTTTTCTGATCTTGGATATTAGTATCATACTATTTTTTATATCCCGCAAATGAATGCAGTAACTCTACCTGCCATTAATATTACATGATATTTTTTTCTATAGGTGTTGTTAATCAATTTGGAGTTTGTTCTAATAAAAAATATGTTCAAAGTACTGAAAGGACATCAGAAAAGAAGATATTTGCAACCAATTTATATTTTTAATAAACATCTGGAAAAGAAACCTGTGGGAAACAAGAAAACTTAGCAAAGTGTCTTGTCTATCCATCAAACCATCCATCATCATCCATCCATCCATCCATCCGTCCATCCGTCCATCTGTCCATTCATCTGTCTGTCTGTCCATACGTTTGTTGGTCCATCCATCCATCCATCCATTCATCCATCCATCCATTCATCCATCCATCCATCCATCCATCCATCCATCCATCCATCCATCCATCCATCCATCCGCCCATCCGCCATCTTGTCCATTCATCTGTCTGTCTGTCCATCGTTTGTTGGTCCATCCATCCATCCATTCATCCATCCATCCATTTATCCATCCATCCATCCATCCATCCATCCATCCATCCATCCATCCATCCATCCATCCATCCATCCATCCATCCATCCATCCATCCATCCATCCATCCATCCATCCATCCATCCATCCATCCATCCATCCGTCCGTCTGTCCGTCCTATGAACATAGTTTGAGAGTCTGAAAGCAGACATCTGCTCTAGAATTGCTATAGAGTCCTACTAGGGTCCTGTCCTATAAGCTTGCAAATTTTTGTTAGAAAATAAGATATATTTTTACTAATATCTATTAGGAAGAATAGGCATTCACTGCTTAGGTAAAGGAATTAAAACTCCCCTGCAGAATAAACTACCTACAGAAAGACACAAAGACAAAAAAATAGCATGCAATGAAACTAAACAGCTAAGAAATTTATGAATTTTTGCAAGATGAATGGGTGTAACCCTATGGAGTGAAAGATTTGCTGTGTTGTAGCAGTGTGTGTGCATGCCTTCTTCTCCCCGCTGCTATGTGCTCTCCTCTCTGTTCCTGTTAGCATGTGTGCATGTCCTTCCTACCAGATGAGTCAGTCAGGGTGGGAACAATAATTTATTTGAGTAGACATGTGTCAACATCATTTGAAGAAAAACACCAGACCCATTATATACACGAATAATGCAATTAGCACAAGCTGGAAGGTAGCAAACCTCAGGACCTCCTATTTCTGTGCTGCTCACTTCCTCCCTGATTCTTACTATGGATTCTTCATCTACTTCCCTGTCTCCCTACCTCTCATCCCCTTTCCTGCAGCACACATGTGCATGCACACACAAACACACACACACACACATGCACCATGATCCAACAGTCTCAGTATCATCAATTTTTCTTTTTTTTTTTGTAATGACAATCTATTACAAGAAACTAGATTTCATTTTTTTTGTTGTTTTTTTTGGACCACCTCTGGTTGTATTCAGGGCTTACTCTTGGCTCTGTGCTCAAGGATCACTCCTGTGGGCCTCAGGGAACCAAATGGGGTACTGAGAATCAAATTCTAGTCATTCCCAAGCAAGAGACATACTCTACATTGCTGTACTATTGTTCTAGAAAAACTATATTTTTATAAAGCAGACAGGGTAAAGTCTTAAACTCTTTCTCCCTTAAAGTATAGAAGGTGCTGCAATGAAACACATGCTCTGATTCTAATATATTCATATCTTTATTGGATCCATGAAGTTGTATAGGCAAGATCTAGATGGGATCTTAAAGAAGAAAGTGAAATAGAATTCAACAGTTTTAGAAAAGTAGTCTTGAAATAATAAATCTAAAGTGAGTAGGCCCTGGAGTTGGAAGCATCAGAGACCCATTATGTGGAGTTGGAAGCATCAGAGAGTCATTGTGTATTGCTTCCTCAGTAGGGGAATAGGTACAAATAGGAGAGCAGCCTTAGTGTGTGTGCCTGTGTAGGTGGGTGCTTAACTGTGATAGAGACCCTGAGAACTTGGGTAGGTGGGAGCAATAACACACAATTCCTGCAGTTATTCATTGCTGGATTTTATGGAGACTGAAACACTCATGAGGTTTCATTCTGCAGGATCTGATCCACGCACTTAATCCTGTCCATCCGGCCATGCAGTCAGGGTCAGGAAATTGATTCCCTACTCAACTGTTATGTCTGCTGATGTCCTTCTTCCTCTCAAGCCTTACTTTGCTTTCTACTATATCAGGTTAGTAACCTGAGGGCAAAATAAAACTAGTCCTTATTTTCTTTTTCTGAAAACTTTGAGACATAATTGACATATATCCATATTCATCACATCGATAGTTATGGAAACAATTTTTTTTCTTGTCTGAATTTTTTGTTTATTTTTGTGTCACACTTGGAAGTGTTCAGGCTTACACTTGGCTCTGTGCTCAAGGATCACTCCTGGTGGCTGGTGTTCTGGGGACCATATGTGCTACCAGGAATTGAATCTGTTCAAGGTATTATACTATCTTTTAATATGAAGGTTTCATTCCTCTGTCTTCATTTATGGCCCACTTGATAAATAGTTTTCTGTCTCTTGGTCACTCTGTGGATATTTTAACTTGTGCCAATTTTTATCAACTCTGTTTTCTGTCTTATCTTCAGTTTCCTATGAGAAACAGATTGGGTTATCGAATTCCACAGTTACTTGTATTTTGGATTATCTTCTAGTGCCAAACCTTCTTCAAGGCTGCCACCTGGACTCTGAATCAGTTGTCCTTGGGTCAATCCACTGTGACCAGGTGGCGGCAGTTCGTTGACATTAGATGGGACTGTGGAGGTGGCAGTGTTGAACCTCTTCTCAAAATAGACTCTCAGGACTTGTGAATGAAGCAGGTGGGGACAGAAATGCAGGTGTCCTGGGCTGCTAGTCCAGCACACTTTGCCCAACACGAGATAAGCCTGGGCTCTCCATGGTTCTGTATATTTCTCCTCTCACCAGCTGCTTAGCCCTTAGCTTTTTCTGCTCTGTGGCATTCTGTTATCGTCACTCTTTGCTTAGAGCAGGGCTCGATGCTTAGATCTTGGAATTATTGAAAAGGACCCAGTAAACTAATTATAAACGAGAAGGGCTTAGTCTATTTCCCTGGGTATTTACATTTTAACAATGCCTTAAACAGAACAAATTGCTTTCTAATGTGGCATTTTAGATTGTGCTAAGGAAAGGGAAGGCTGGGGAGCAAGCAAATTTCCCAGGGTGGACCAATTTCCATATAAACAGAATAAAATATATATATATATATTATATTATTTTATTATTATTTATATATAAATATTTTATATATTTATATAAAATAAATATAAATATAAACAGAACTCTGGGACACTTTTGCACAAATCTTCTGTCACCATTCCCTTGACTTCAGTGATGAATATCGAGAAGCTAATATATTTTCTGGACATATCACAGATTAGGGGGTGTTGAGACTGGAACAAATGCTATGAAAGTGGATTAGGTGACCCAGGAATTTTGCTAGAACTGCCACTTTAAAAGCAAGAAAATGCGTCTAGTTTCAGAATTCTCTAATTTTCAGGTTTTTTAATTTTTTTTTTTTTTGTGTGTCACACCCAGCAATGCTCAAGAGTTACTCCTGGCTCTATTCTCAGCATTTACTCCTGGCGGTGCTTGGGGAACCATATAGGATACCGGATCAAACCTGGGTTGGTTGCGTGCAAGGCAAATGCCCTACCCGTTGTGCTATCACTCTGGCCCCCAGTTTTTGTTATTTTATTTGGGACCAGCCACAGTTGTTTATGCTCAAGGCTTACTCCTGGCTCTGTGCTCAGGAATCTCTCCTGGTCATGCTTGAGGGACCATGAGATTCTAGGGACTATCCTCCATTAGCTGAATACAGACATACTCTTTACCTACAGCACTATTTGGCCCCAGAATTCTCACATTTTTCTGTCATTTCACATCCTCGCATAGACTAGAGTTTAGTTCTCTTACAGTCCTTGGGGATTTTCTCTCCCCAGTTCCCTTTGTTTTTGTGGATTACTGCATGTTGCAAACTCTTGAGTCTGTACTCACACACACATTTAGTAGCGCTCATTAAAACTTGCTCAAAAATCAAGCTGGAGGGGGCTGGAGCGATAGCCCAGCGGGTAGGGGTTTGCCTTACCGCCGCTCCGGCCTGGTTCGATCCTCGGTATCCCATATGGTCCCCGGCACGCCAGGAGTAATCCTGAGTGCAGAGCCAGGAGAACCCTGAGCACGCCAGGTGTGACCAAAAAAAAAAAAAAAAATCAATGCTGGAGAGACAGTACAGTGGATAGAGGCATTACGTGCAGCTGACTTGTGTTTGAATCCCAACAGCACATATAGTCCTGTTGGATGACAGGTTTAGCTGGTCTGGGAGCTTTGCTGTTTTACCCACTCACACCTTAATCTACTTACATGTTCTTAAACCAAGGTTCATTCTAATGAGATCTCTTCTATGTAAACACTGATAGAGGGTGTGGCAGTTACAGAAGTCACCTTGACTCTGAGTAACTTCTGACTTATTATACATCTACTAAGACTTCTATGTTTTCTAGATTGGGCACAGCTCCTCTTTATACCCACTGCACCCAGCGTGGGACAGTTAGAATTTACCAGGAGACTGCCATCCTGGCTACGTTGAGCCTATCTTTAAGATTATAGGAAGGATCATACTAGTTTGCTCTCATGCAGGTAAAGGTGACCCTTTCTGTACATGGAGAACAAGATACTGAGAATCACCCTGGTGCAGGTAATAAATAAGAAGGAACTTTTGGGTACCATTTAGATTACATGAAGCCCATGAAATTAAGATGTATTACTTTATACCAGCCCCCTCTCTCCAGTGTTTTACATAAGAGATAATCTCAGAAGAAGGGATTAGTCCTTGGCATAACCCTCTGTTTATACAGCTGTTTAGGGTTCTTTGTTGACAGGACCCTCCCTGTCAACGGTTAGGATTACTTTGGTATATATAAGAGGACTGACTTGAGTCACTCTTCCTTTTTTCCCCCCCCCCCCTTCTTTTGGGAGAACTCCTCTCTGGTGAGATCCCCCTCTTTGGTGGGAGTCTTGGGCTCTCTTGTGTATGGTCCAAATTCTGACCAGACCTAGAGTTCTTTCTTTGCCGTGTTAGAGCTTTTGTACTATTAAAAGCCCTTTTGGAACTGCGCTGTACTCTTGAGTTTGCATCCGTTCCCGGCGGCCTCGGAGGTAGAAGAGAACTTCTGTCCTGATACTGTGGGGACCCCAGTGGCTCCCCGACATAGTCCTTAAAGCCCCACCTGAGTACAGAGTCAGGAATAAGCTCTGAGCATAGCCCCATATGGCTCAAAAATTTTTTTTTTACTAATTTTATTTAAACACCGTGATTTACAAAGATGTTCACAGTTCAGTTGTTTCAATCATTCAATATTCCAACAACAGACCCACCACCAATGTGCCCTTACCACCACCAAAACCCCTTGTTGCCTGCCCACCGCCTTCCCCCTGCCTGTTCCCTTAGCATGCACAAATTATATTGTTTATCAGAAAATATATTTTCTAATATATTTTTTTAGAAAATATATTTTCTGATATATTTTCTAATATTTTCTAATATATTTTCTAATATTGTCTAATATTTTCTGCTTATTAGAAAGTATATTTTCTAAAATATATTTTATAATACAATAAATGGTATTGCTACAATTATGATCATTTAACTGGGTTGGTTACATGCAAGTTGGGTTGTTACAGCAACACAGATACAACAACATCTGTGTTGTTTCACTTATTAACTTATTAAGCAGAGTGGACTTCTACTCACCTTTTTAGCAAAAGATGTTCATATTAATCACTTATAAATATTCAATAATCATATCAAACCCACCACAATTGCAACTATGGACAACAATTATTTCAATTTTCCCTACCTCTGCTTGAGCCTGTCCTAAGTAGACACTCAGTAATTAATTTTGTATTGTTTGATGCTGGAGAGACTCTGGGTTCCCCAAGTATATCAGGAAACAAGTTCCCTTCTACCTCTAAAGCCAGTGGGGAATGGATGAGAACTCAGGAGTCCAGTGCAATTCTAAAAAGTAATTATCAACAAAACAAGCTCTGCTACTGCAATCCAAAATAATGGGATTCCCCAGACCTCTCGCTCTCGGTCAGAACTTGGACCATGCACGAGCGCCCAAGTACCTCAAGTCAGTCCCCTTATATATCCAAAAAGTAATCCTATCTTCAGGAAGGTTGTGTCAACAAAGATCAATAAATCAGCTTCTAGGTGTAGAAGCAGGGTGGTACCACACTTATTTCAGGTCTAAACAAATGATTATGCTAGGGACAAGTCCTTTTCTCTGAGATTATCTTTTATGTCAAAACTGAGAGACTGAGAGAGCTGGTATAAAGAAATACATCTCAATAGATGTATATTCATGGGGAGAAACATCATAATTTCATGGGTTTCATGTAATCTAGATGATACCCACAAGGTCCGTCTATTTTCTCTTCTTCACCAAGTTAATTCTGAGTGTCTTGTCTTCTTTTTTTACTGAATGGGCCATGCTCACCTGCTTGAGGGCAAGCTAGCATGAACCTTCCATAATCTTAAAGGATAGTCTCAATGTAGCCAGGGTGGTAGTCTCGTGGTAAATTCTAACTGTTCCACACTGGGATCAGTGGGTATAAAGAAGAACTGTGCCCAATCTAGATAACATTAAAATCGTAATAGAGATTATAGTAATGTTTCAGAAGTTACTGACTCAGAGTCAAATGACTCTTGTAGCGGCCACACCCTCCATCACTGTTTACACAGAAAAGAGATCTCATTATTATGAACCGGCTTAAGAACATGTAAATAGATTAACTGTAAGTCAATTAAACAGCAAAGCTCCCAAGCTTACTAGGTTTGTCATCCAACAGTTTATTATACATAGTCTGCTGATATATGGTAGAGAAATATTTTCTTTAGAAGGTTAATGAGGATTGTTCAATCTCCTGATGGAACAATCAGGCCATTGAGACCTTTGTATAAGAAATTACTGATATTTTGTTACAGTGTAGGCATTGTAACTATACATTTTGTTATTGGGCGCCTTATACTTACATCTATAAAATGAAATGCAATATTGGTTTAACAGTATTCTAAATCTTAAAATGTCAATGAGACCCAGGAATTACAGAAATTGGAACTGAGCTATTAAACTATGGTCTCTTTGAAGATTTACAGAGGAGTCTCTGGATCATGGGAGCTGATGAGATTATTTTGGTACCTGACGCAGTTCATAGGTGTGACCAACGGACCTTCTGGAGCACACGGAGATGGGGGCGATGGTCCCCATCCCAAGCTAAGTGAAAGCCTGGAGAGGTTAGTGTCAAAAACCTGCATACCTGGAATTTTCAATGTATTCACTCATGGGTGGGAGCTCACTGGCAGTGGATTTTGTCCTGAAGCATGTTGGTGATTACGAGGAGTGGGAATCTTGAGGCTGCCAGGGGTTTCGGGAGCTACTGAGATCCCCAACAGTATCAGGACAGAAGTTTTCTTCTACCTCCAAGGCTGTCAGGGGAACGGATAAAAACTCAAGAGTCCAGCACAGTTCCCAAAGGACTTTTAATACTACAAAAGCTCTAACACTGCAATCCAATATAATGAAAGAACTCTAGCTCTGGTCAGAATTTGGACCATACACAAGAGAGCCCAAGTCTCCCACCAAAGAGAGGGGATCTCACCAGAGAGGAGGCCTACCCAAAAGAGGGGCTGGGGGGGAGGAAAAAGGGAAAGAGTGACTCAAGTCAGTCCTCTTATATACACCAAAGTAATCCTAACTGTTGACAGGGAGGGTCCTGTCAACAAAGAACCCTAAACAGCTTGTAGAAGGGCAGTGCCACACCGTAATACAGGTATAAATAGAGGGTTATGCCAAGGACTAATTCCCTTCTTTTGAGATTGTCTCTTATGTAAAACACTGGAGAGAGAGAGAGGGCTGGTATAAAATAATACATCTTTATTTTTTTTTTATTTTTTTTTTTTCAAAGTGTTCTATGGTTCTTGGTATACAGTATCCGCCCCCCCCCTCCCCCCCCCCCCCCCCCCCCCGCCTTGTGTTCCCTTCTCTCTCTCTCTCTCTCTCCTCTCTCTGCCTCTCTCCCCTTATTTTACATAAAATAACCTTTCATGAGCTTCATGTAATCTAGATGATACCCACAAGTTCCTTCTTAATTATTATCTGCACCAGGGTGATTCTCAGTATCTTGTTCTCCATGTACTGAAAGGGTCACACTTGCCTGCTTGAGGGCAAACTAGTATGATCCTTCCTATAATCTTTTTTCTTTAATTTTTTCTTTTTGATTTTTATTAAATCTGTTTATTTATTTATTTATTTATTTTTGCTTTTTTGCTTTTTGGTTCACACCTGGCAATACTCAGGGGTTACTCCTGGCTCTTCCTCAGGAATTACTCCTGGCAGTGTTCAGGGAACCATGTGGGATGCCGAGGATTGAACCCAGGTCAGCTGCATGCAAGACAGATGCCCTACCCACTGTGCTATACCTCCAGCCCAGCCTTCCTATAATCTTAAGCGATAGTTTCAACATAGCGAGGGTGGTAGTCTCCTGATAAATTCTAACTGTCCCACACTGGGTGCAGTGGGTATGGAGCTGTGCCCAATCTAGATAACATAAAAGTCATAGTAGATGTATAATAAGCCAGAAGTTATTAAGAGTCAAGGTGACTTCTGTAGCTGCCGCATCATCTATCAGTGTTTACATAGAAGAGAGATCTCATTAGAATGAACCTTGGCTTAAGAACATGTAAGTAGATTAAGCTGTGAGTGGGTAAAACTGCAAAGCTCCCAAGCTAGCTAAGCCTTTCATCCAACACCAGGGTTTTTGTTGGGATGGGCCTTTAAAAAATTTTTTTAATAAAATTTTGCAATAATTTAAAATTATACACACACACACACACACATATATATATATATATATATATATATATATATATATATATATATGCTGGGGTCTTTGTTGAGATTGGCCTTTAAATTTTTTAAATAATTTTTTAATCATTTAAAATTGTATACACACATATATGTATATATACCAGAGTGTACATATACATGTGCTTGCTTAAGCCAATATATATTATACATATAATATATATACCAGGGTCTTTGCTGAGATGGGTCTTTAAATTATTTTAATAATATTTTGCATTCATTTAAATTACACACACAGACTATAAGAGTAGTGCAGAGTATTCAACCCTGGCCTTTGTTTAAGCACATGCCCTGTGCTTTGAGCCATCTCTTCCACACTGTTTACTAGTGTTTTATTCCTTAACTTCCTTTCCATGATTGGAGAACAGGAACGCTACAAAAATAAAATTTGGAATGCCCAGAACCTACTACAGAGACTGGCAGGAAGCAGGCATTATGTAGTTATTGTTGAATCTCTGGCTTATCCAGTCACTTGTGGTAGTGGGACAGGCTTACAATGAGCTATGACATCTAAGGACAGATTTTGGAGGAAAGGGTTTGGCTACTGTGCCTCAATTCTGATTGATACGCTTTACTTTCGTGCTGCAGTTAAACACTGTCTCTAATCTTCCTTATAATTCCTGGAATCTGCAACTAAGAATCATCAGCTAAGGTTTTCTTGGCTAACCAATTAAGACTCAGGTAGTTGGCTGCAATTTGAGAATCCAACACTCCATAGATTCAATGTCTGCTTTATCAGAAATCTGAGCTACAGTGGATACATTTTGAAGTAGATTTCAACATGTGCTCTTGGTTTGAGGGGCTGAGTAATAGAAAGAAACCTAGAATAACTGAAACAACTAGGATTGCGAGGCAAGACTTTGGCTTGACTCAACGCTAGTAACTTTCTAACTGCTTGGCTGTCCTAGGCAAGTCTTTTCACCTAGCTGAGGCTCAATTTTCTCACCTAGTAAATATCATTGATAGTATCTATCATGTAGAACAGCAGTGAAGATCAGGAATTCTGTTTTCAGAATGCCTATTATTACCTGAGTATGTTTCAAGGTCTTGGCCAGTGGCATGGTGTTGCAGGACACCTAAAAGCCTAGGCCTCTGCATCTGCCCTGGATTGCCTCCTGCCGGTCACTTCATAGATAGGGGGGATAGTCTGAATGTGGCAGTCTTATCTGACCATGTATTCTGTACTGGCTGGTATAAATATTCTCTCATGCTACCACAATCATCGTGGGACTAGCTAGATCTTACCAGCTTATTTGCCTGCATTTGGATCTCTAAGTAATTAGACCAGAGAGAAATGCTGTTTGCCTCCAAGCAAGCAAGCATGGCTCCCTGATAACTCAAAAGGCAACTAAAATACAAAACTACCGTGAAGTAGACGAGACTCTTGTGAAGGCTTGGAGAAATATTTAACTGGCATTAGTAATTAGTCTTTAGTACAGAGACATGCCATCTCAGAAACCCCCCTTCTCTACCCTATAAAGGCATTTCCAGGCAGATCTTGGCTCAAGATATTAGGTGAGGTGCTATTACCTGAGGGCATTTGATCCTTCCTGCCAGGGGAAGTTACATTTAGCTTATAGCTTCTCCCAGCTCTGCTAGGAGGCTTTTAACGAGCTCTGGGTCCTTGTAAACAACCAGATGGTCTCCTGAAGTTGCTACATTCTATAGAGCTATTTTCCTGTTTTCATCTCTAGATAGCCCAACCCAGAATGGGCTGGGCTGGGAAGTTTGGGCGGATTTCTAGCTATAAAATAAGCTGCAAGAAAAAAAAAAATCTCTCCTCTTTTTTTCCCCTTTTGCCATTTCGGCTTCCCTTGGTGTTTTGCTTCTCCGTCCTCTCCATTCTCTGTTGGGCCTCAACATGTGGTGGCAGCCATCTTGGCCTACACCTGGCTGGGGCCTAGCTGGGAACCCAGAGTCCGGAGGTTTTCCCCTGCTCTTGGATTGTATATTGGAACCTGTGATAGTAAAGCCCTTTTAAAACTGCATCGGTTCCTGAGTCTTCATCCATTCCTTGCCAGCTTCAGAGGTAGAAGGAAACTCCGCTTCCCGGCACTGTCGGGGACCCCAGTGGCGTTCCCGACATCATGGAACAGAGACAAGGGTTCTGCCTTAGGTTGACATTTTCATAAATTCCCAAAAGGGAGGTAGATCTAGAACAGAAACTTACGAAGGACATCTACTCCTTCAGCTCCTCTTCTATCCCCAGTCCCAAACCCCGTTTAACACAATGTGGCAAACCATAAAATAGGATATATGGCATATTTATCCACTTGGTAGAAGTTCCTGTAATTTCATTTCCATCACCTCTAAGTTAACGGTAATTATAGTACTTTACCATAAAGGGTTATTATAGCTATGAAATCAGATAATGCACATAAAACTCTTATTAAGGGACCATGCACAAGAAAAGTGCTCAGTCAATGCTAGTTTTGTTGTGATGGTGAACCTGAAGATGCTAATGCTGTGTATGGTGATGATGGTAGTGAAGGTGATAATGGTGACCAGTGGTGGTGATGATGGTGGTGATGGCAGTGATGATGCAATGAGATACCATCTAGAAGCTGACAGTTCTCACATAGTCATTTTTTTTCTCTTCACTAAGTCTTAAGGCAAAACTCTTTTTACAGTTTGGGGGTTAGGGTGAGGCTTTAAAATAACACCAACATGGGACTGAAGTGATAGCACAGCGAGTAGGGCATTTGCCTTGCACCACGGCTGACCCAGGTTCGATCCCTGGCATCCCATATGGTCCCACGAGCTCCGCCAGGAGTAATTCCTGAGCAAAAAGCCAGGAGTAACCCCCTGAGCATCGCGGGTGTGACCAAAAAGCAAAAACAAATCACTTGATCACTTGAATCCCATTATTCATCAATTTGCTCGGCGGGCACCAGTAACATTTCCATTGGACCCTATCACGTGCCAATGTAGCCCAAGGGCATCTGGTTGATTCAGGAATATGAAGAGCCTCAAACCATTCCTTCAGGGTCTTGACAAGGAAGTCTGACCATCTTGTAGGTGGGTAGCCACGTGATCTTTTGACATCCCGTGGGATCAAGTCAGTAACGGCTCTAGTCCAGCAGTTGTCTCCAAATCGCATTACATGTCCAGCCCATCTGATTTTCGATGCCTTGGCAAACATTTTTGTTACTGGTTTTGGCATATCAAACATGCATCGGACAGCTTGCCAGGCTCTGCCGTGTGGGTAAAAATAAATAAATAAATAAATAAAAAGAAAACAAATAAATAAAAATAAAATAACACCCAATTTCATCTCTTACAGTTTTGGAGTCACTTACAATTTTGGTCTCTTAAAATTTTGAACTCACTTAAAATTTCAATCTCATTCAATTTGGAAAACACTGTTATCAGCATGCATGAGAAAAGCTAGAACTTCTAGGGAAATTTGATCACTAGCCCTCTTTTCCGAGGTGGCCCTGCCACGTCTTTGTCAGACAAAGTCTGAGAACTTCAACTTTGTCAGAAGTTGCCTACTTTTGGGAACCATGGTCTTGATCCATCTTTAAGTTGAATTCCTCTTTTTCCTGCTTTCATCATTCCATATCTTTCTTGTTCTTTTGACTTCCTCACTCCTCTTTCAAGGATCCTAGTGATTGTGACATACCAGATAATCCAGCATATTCTCCTACTCTAGGACTTTTAATTTAAATATATCTGCTCAATCACTTTTTGATGTAAGGTGACATTTACAGACTCCGGAAATTATTAGGATGGGGGGGAGATTATTCTGCCTACCACAACCCCTAGCATCTCTCAACCCTACCCCATGTATACTCCAGAATCCATCTCTGTCTGGGGCCTCCATAAACACACTCTTTTCTTCTTTTTTTTTTTTCAATTTTATTATTATACCACCATGAAATATACAATTACAAAGGCGTTCCTAATTGGGTCTCAGTCATGTAGTGTTCCAGCACCCGCCCTCCACCACTGCCCCATTCCCACCACCCAATGTCCCACTACCAATGTGCCTCCACGACCACCATAGGCCAAGGCCCTCCCCGCTCCCCATTCCACATCAGCCACCACTCCACCCCACCCCAGTTTGTTGCAACTACAATGATCATTAAAATGTATATGTGGGCAAGATCCTGGGAAGGACTAGGCCCTAAACTTGATTATTATCTAAGCCTAGTGCGTGCCATTGCAGTTGTGCATCTGGCCAGTCTCTTCTCCGGCTGGTAATGGCGACTGCGGGGCTTGTAGCCACGCCCACTGTGTCACTGGAGGTAGAGGGATTCCCATCTCCAAGCCCTGCCCTGCCCTGCGGTGCCGACAAAGCACACCACGTGTCTGTTGGCCCTAGGAGCTGTGCTGAAAACACAGCCAGCATAAACACACTCTTACCATCTTTATTCTATCCCTTTTTGTGTTTTGTTTTGCTCTGGGGTCACACCCAGTGGTGCTTAGGGCTCTACACTCAAGAAAATCAGGCCAGCTACAACTAGGGCAAGCTTGCTGTCCATTGTCCTATCTCTCTGGGTCCAAACAGAACTTAGTTTGTTTTTTGGACCACACCTGAAGGTGCTCAGGGCTTACTCCTGGCTCTGCACTCAGGAATCACTCCAGGTGTTGTTTAGGGGAACCTTATGTGGTGCTGGGGATCAAACTTGTGTCAGCTGTGTGCCCTCTGTACTGTCTCTCTGGACCTGCTCTACCTTTGTTGTAAGCTTCATGCCTGGTAGCTCAAGTCTCCAATGATTCAAGCATCCAATCAGTTTCCTGAGACTGGAGACAATTCCATTTCTTACCCCAGGTCTTAAGAGAACCCTCTTGTCAAGGCAGAATTTTTGACACAAGCCAGAAAGTAGTCAGGCAAAGAGAGAATATTGCTCATTTTGAGATAATGAAGTGAAAGAAGGGGGAGAAAATGGATTGGAAGAGGTAAAATGAGGATAAAGCAATCCCATCTGGATTGGAAAATGAATGGTTAGGAACATTTGCCTTGACAGCGAAGAGTTGTTATGTGAAGTCCTCTTGATGATGGGATTCGAGGCAGAGTGAAAGTTATGTGGCCAAGGGAGTCTTTCCAGTTCTGCTAAGAAGCTTAGGGAAAAGGTCATGTAAGTACAGGGCTTAAACGCTTATGGGAGAGACCAAAATGGCCAAGTTAAACACATAAGATAAAACATGAAGTCAGATAGAGAAAAGCTACAGATAAAAATCAGACAGGGAAGGGGAAGGCCTGTAGCAGAGATGGTTATTGTGTAAAGAGATTAGAGAAGGTGGCCTGGGAGTAGAGGCTGCAGCAGGGGCATGTGGGAAGAGATGAGCAGGAAGGGGAAAAAGCAAGTGCAAACCCTAGAGGCAGCCTTTGCTGGGTGGGGTGAAGGAACTGCAGGCAAAGTGAGTAGAGTAAGGGGAGCATGGGGGAGGGGGAGAAAGGGCGGGGCTGGGATAGCAGACAGGACAGGAGAGGTCTCCAGGGAGGGTGCTGGAGGACTTAATGTCCTTGTTTGGCTCCTCCTCTGATGGGGAGCTTCTGCAGGAAAATCACTCTGCCTTCAGCAGAGCTCTGCTTCCATGACTCCTCCGCTGAGAAGCCCCTTTGGGTCTCCTGCAGGCATGAGACCAGGCATGCTTGGTTATGGCCCCCACCCCAACAGCTCAGCCTCTCAACTAGCTCTCCTTTTGCTGAGAGTTCTTGCCCCAAAGCCCCCCAGATGGGAATTCCACCAGGTGCTTCTTTTCTAGGACTGGCTTCTTGTTTTATTTGGAAAGAAATGGAGAAATTTTGCTTCCTTTGCCTTCTGGCTTTGCTTCCATTGCTTATGTTGGCCTTTATTACATGGTTTGCATTGTTAGCTTCCAGAGTGAAGAGGAACTCAGGGTACATGATGGGTCAGGGTGAGAGAAGAGGTAGAAGCCTGGAAGACAATGCTGGAAGGCAATGGTGGAAGGAAGAGCTGAGAATCAAAACAAAACAAAACAAAACAAACAAAACAAAAAGAATGGAAAAGAACAGTTGGTCCCTCTGGGAAATCAGCTCATAGGGGCAGGGTGAGGGGGTGGGGCATGCAGGGGGAACGCCGTTCAGGCCTCTCCCTGATCAAGGTCTGGGGTGAATGTCTTTGCTGGTCACCCCTAGAGGCAGCCAAAATGCCGATGAAATGTCAGGAGCTCATCTTTTGAGGATTTAGTAGATGAAAATGGACCTGGTAGTGCTTCAGGGACCATATGGATGCAGGGGATAGAAGCCGGGTCAACTGCTTGCAAGGCAAATGTCTTCACCTCTGTGTTAATATGCACATCAGTGCTATGCACGTCAGTCTTAATTCTGAAACTTAATAGCTATATGACTTCAGGTATAATCATTCAAGTTTTTCCTGGTCTGCATTTTTAAAATTTGTTTTTGGACCACACCCAACTGTTCTCAGGGCTTACCCCAGACTCTGCACTCAGTTATCACTTCTAGCTGGACTGGGTGATGGGGATCAAACTGAGGTTATGCTGTGTGCAAAGAAAGTGCCCTACCCATTATACTATCACTCTAGTCCCATAACTGCATTTTTCTCATATGAAAACGTAGATAAAAACATCCAGTTTACAGATGCATAGATTCACTAACATACTATGTTTGCTAATAGCTGGAGCTAGTAAGTTGCTTAATCATTTTTATGTCTGTTTTATTTTGGTTTTGCACCATCCCCAGCTGTACTGGAGAGCTGTTCCAGATTTTGTTTGGGGGTTGCTCCTGGCAGTGCTCAGAGAACCATGTGGTAGTGGGGTTTAAAGCTGGGGTTCCAGTTCCATTAGTTATCTCTCTAAACATGTTGTGTATTAAGTATTCTGGAAGTAATATGCAAGTATTCTTGGCTTTGTGCTCAGAAGTAACATCTGGCAGTACTCAGGAAATGTGTTTCTGGAGATAGAATTGGGATTAGTGGGATGTAAAAGCAAGTGCCTTAACCCCTACACTACATCTCTGACTCCAAAACTGGTACTATCAATCCCAAACTGGCCAAAGCTATATTCTCTCCTGTCTGAGCTATTTGATTCACTTCCTGACTATTGTCTGTACTCCATGCAACCATACTGACCCAAATAAACACACAGTAGTTCATGAAACTCTTCCAATATTATTAAGTACTCAAGTGCCAGAGAGATAGTACAACAGGTAAGGTGTTTTTTTTCTCTTGCACACGGTCAGGGGTGGGATGGGGTTCCTGATTCACTGGGGAAAAAAAGAGTCTTAATTAACATGGATCAGGAGGGCCTCTAATATCTGGTCCCTATAACACAACTTCCCCTCCTGTCATTTCCAGCACTTGGACTTTTTTTTTGGGGGGGAGTGAAGTCCGATAAAACAATAGAGACACTCCTGCCCAGAGTATCTGCAGGTATTCTATCTCCCAGACGCCTACAGGAAACCCTCCCTCTCCTTTATCAGAAATGTATGTAACTATCATCTTCCTGATCATCCTATTGGCATTGCAATCTCCCTCTGCTTTGACTTGTCAATGTCAAATGATCAATTTGCCAGACCTTAACAAGGAACCTGGATGGTCTAATCAATAGAAATTCATATCCTAATAGGTCAACAGGCTAGAAGTCCAAGACCAAGAGGGCAGCAGAACTGGTTTCTTCTGAGACATCTCTCCTGAGCTTTAGAAAGCTGCCCTTTGCCCGAGACTTTCCATCGTCTACACTCTGTATGTGCCTTTCTCCTAATTTATTCATCTTATAGGGCTACCTGCCATATTGGAATAGGGTCCTCCTGAATGACCCTATTTTACCTTAATAATCCCTTAAAGACTCCTTTTGTTTTGAAGACCCTTTTCTTTTTTTCCTTTTAGGTTTGGGGGCCATACATAGCTGTACTTAGGGATTGCTACTTACTCCGAGCTCGGGGATGACTCACTCCTGGTGGTGCTCAGGGGACCATATACAGTCACTATCACTATCACTATCACTATCTTCCAGTTCATCATCAATTTGCTTGAGTGGGCTCCAGTAACATCTCCATATGTCCTGTCTCATGCTAGTAGAGCCAAAGGGCATCTGCTCGCTCCAGGAACATAAAGAGCCTCAAACCATTATATTAGGTCATGGGAATGACCTAACATAATTGTTACTAGTATTTGGCATATCAAATATGACACGGAAAGCTTGCCAGGCTTTCCGTGCAGGTGGCATACTCTTGTAGTCACCTCTAAATATAGCATTTATTGATGAACCGCAGCAGCAGCAAGCAGCCGCGCGAGCCGGCTGTGATAGGCTCGTCTGCTGGATGGAGTTCTGAAGAGAGGGAGGTCCGGATGTGGAAAATGGCGGCCCTCATGGAGTGGGATGGGGGGTCATCTGGCTTTTTGCGAGGCTCTGCTGGGGTGGCGGGGCCAGGGCTAGAACCCGCCATCCCTCCCGGGCGCCTCATGAGCTGCTGGGTGCAGGGAGAGCTGGTAGCAGCTCTGCCCCATGTCTGTGAGTCTCTGGATCAGCATACCTGGGCTGAATTGAAAAATAAAACTGCTGCAGCGTGGGTGTCGATGATTCAGGCTGTGATAGGCTCCTCTGCTGGATGGAGTTCTGATAAGAGGGAGGTCGGGATGTGGAAAATGGCAGCCCTCATGAAGTGGGGGGGTTGTCTGGCTTGTTGCGAGGCTCTGCAGGGTGGCGGGCCAGGACTAGAACCCGCCATCCCTCCCAGGAGCCTCATGAGCGGCTGGGCACAGGGAGAGCTGGTAGCAGCTCTGCCCCATGTCTGTGAGTCTCTGGATCAGCATACCTGGGCAGGATTGAAAAAAAACTGTTGCAGGGTGGGTGTCCATAATCCGGGCTGTGATAGGCTCATCTGCTGGATGGAGTTCTGACGAGAGGGAGGTCCGGATGTGGAAATTGGCAGCTCTCATGGAGTGGGGGTGTCGTATGGCTTGTTGTGAGGCTCTGCTGGGGTGGCGGGCCAGGTCTAGAACCCACCATCCCTCCCGGGTGCCTCATGAGTGGCTGGGCACAGGGAGAGCTGGTAGCAGCTCTGCCCCATGTCTGTGAGTCTCTCGCCATGCATGGTGGTGTGTTGCAGGACTCCTAAGAGCCGCTGCATCTGCTCTGGATTGCCTCCCGCAAATCACTCCGTAGATAAGGGGGTAGTCTAAATGTGGCAGTTTATCCGACCATGTATGCTGTACTAGCTGGTATAAATATTCTCCCATGCTATCACAATCATCGTGGGACTAGCTAGATCTTACCAGCATATTAGCCTGGCCACGTAAGGACACCTAAGTAATTAGACCAGAGAGAAATGCTGTTTGCTTCCAAACAAACAAGCATGGCTCCCTGATAAAATATAAAACTACAATGAAGTAGAGGAGACTTGTGAAGGCTTGGAGAAATATTTAACTGGCATTGGTGTTGATCTTTGGTACAGTGACTTGCCATCTCAGAAACCCCCTTCTCTACATTTCAAAGGCCTTCCCGGCTCAAAACATTAGCACAGTAAAGGCCCTAGGTGAGATGCAGGGAGGGACTACCTGAGGGCATTGGACCCTCCCTGCTTTCCATAACAATGGGAGGAAGGTCTGAGTTGCGGGGGGGATAAACTAGCCGGTTCCCACTCTCCTGGGCTTCTTCTTCCCGGTGGGATCTCGCCTTGTGAGCGTTTATTCCCCTTGGAAGTTTTACACGTGGTGGTCGCCATCTTGGCCTACACGTGGCTGGGGTTCTAGCCTGGAATCCTAAGCATCGGGTTTTTCCTTTTGCTGATTTGTATGCCTGAACCTGTGATAAGTAAAGCCCTTTAAAACCGCATCGGATTCCTGAGTGTTCATCCATTCCTCGCCTGCTTCGGAGGTAGAAGGGAACTCGCTTCCCGGCACTGTCGGGGACCCCGGCGGAGCGCCCCGACAGTGGTGCGTGCCTGTAGTCCCAGCTACTTGGGAAGCTGAGGCCGGAGGATCGCTTGAGTCCAGAAGTTCTGGGCTGTAGTGTGCTATGCTGATCGGGTGTCCACACTAAGTTTGGCATCAATATGGTGACCATATACAGTACAGGGTATCAAACCTGGGTTAGCCATGTGCAAGAAAGAAACATTACCTACTGTACTATATCTCTGGCACTTGGTTACTTAATATTGGAAGTGGAGAGGTAGTAACAATATAGAAAAGAAAGTAAATACAATCTTTCAATAGTTTGCATTTATAAGGTTGGGGTAGTGAATTCAGACCACTGTCTTCAGTGAAGATCAACTGGTATGAAGAGACGAAATTAGGTTCTTTGATTTTTTTTCTTTGATCTTAGATGGCCTGAGTGGGGGTCTGCTGTATCTTTCCAGGCGCTTCCTGAAGGTTCTGGAGAACATCGTGGGCAGCTGCCCTGTTTGATGCTGCGTCTGCAGGAGACTGTCTTCCCTGGGCCCTGGCCACGGAAGAGGTGTGTGGACTGCTTAGAAGTTCCAGGAACAGGCTGCCAGAGGGCCACTCTCGTACTTTGACCACGTCCAAGCTCTCTCACAGCTGCACCCTTCTCCGCGTGCTCCGCATCACTCAGCACCTCAGCCACCTTCTGCTTGTGAGCAGTGTCGAGGGCCCTGCTTCCGTGACCGCATGGCCGCTTCCTCCAAGGTCTCAGCAGCTTCAAATTTGCCCTGGCGTCTGTAGAGATCCCCGAGGTTTTTTAAAGTGTTCATAACAGTTGGGCCGTCCACCTTATACACTTTGTACCAGCCACCATACTCTCCAGACGAGCCCCGTCTGGAGACTCACAGACATGGGGCAGAGCTGCTACTGACTCTCCCTGTGCCCAGCCACTCACGAGGCACCTGGGAGGGATGGCGGGTTCTAGCCCTGGCCTGGCACGCCAGCAGAGCCTCGTAACAAGCCAGACGACCCCCACTCCATGAGGGCCTCCATTTTCCACATCCGGACTTCCCCCTCATCAGAACTCCACCCAGCAGACCAGCCTATCACAGCCCAGCTTTGCTGCCACGCGGTTCATCAATAAATGCTATATTTAGAGATGACTACAAGAGTACCCACACGGGCAGAGCCTGGCAAGCTACCTGTGTCGTGATTTGATATGCCAAATACCAGTAACAATTATAGACCTCATTCCCATGACCTGATGGAATTGGTTTCGTTTTTGTGTTTCAGGCTCTGAAACCATTATAGGCTAAAACTGTACCAAAATACTTGTGACACACCTTGCAAGATATAAGTAGTAAGTGCTACAGGAATAAAGGTTAAAAAAATTAGGTGGGAACATTCTTTCTCAGAAACAACAACAGCAACAACCTTTTTTTCCACAATAGTTGCTACAGTCAGGGCCACCAAAGCAGTTATCCAAAAAAAAAATCATAAAGGCCCTTGATGGGAAAAGGAAGAGAGATGTGGGCAGGGCGGTCAACTGGGGAGAACACAGTGATATTGCTACATTTTCACAGACTAACACGTCTGGACCCAGTGTGCTCTCCATAGTCAAGTACTGTGTCCTTTGGTCAGAAGTTTTAATGCTGTTTCCATCAATTACAAAAGTAGAGGGATTTTCTCAGGAAAGGTATTAGAGTATCCTTGCCCAAACAATCATCTTCAGAAAGATTTTCTACATACGGATCTCCAACCCACAACTTTTTATGGGGGAAGTAGTCTGTATATTGGCTAAGCAGATGAGCTATGTAGCCGCAAGACTTGGGGTCAGATCCTGTCTGTACTGGTTACTTAGGTATGTGGCCTTAGACAAATAACCTAACCTCTTAAAGTTTGCAGGTCTGGAAGTTGGGGTAATGATACTAATAAAGCCCATAAGTTTGTGGTGTGGCTCAATGAGATCAGATTTGAGGATTTATGTAGTCCCTGTATAGTAAATGTCCAATTTATGTTATTAGCCTTTAGTATTACTTGTGATGAGCAGAGCCTCCAACCCTTTGTACACACACACACACACACACACACACACGAGTTTAGCTTCCTTATTTTAACGATAGAAGAAAACAGCTTTTTATGTCTATTTGGAAGGCAGATCTTAGGTTTCAAACAGAAGCAGGATAAAGAACTCTGTATGTCAAAGTAAAATATTCCTTTGAAGGTTTTTATGTAAAAAATAATCTGAGTGTTTCTTTAGGCAGATCCCAAAAAGGTTTGGGAAAACATAGGGATACTGGAAAAAGGAAAGATGTAAAAACCAATGCTGCAGAGAGGGCTGGCTCAAGAAACAAGGCAAGGATTGTCAGTAGAAAGAGGCTGTTTGTCCCAGTCTCTTCTGAACAGGCAGATGGATTTTTTAGGACAACAGCATCTAAGTTAACTGAGTCATATCCATTAGCTTAACCATTTCATTTCAGGGCTTCCTACAATGAGAAATCCAATGCTTCTTTAGGTCTTTCTGAGTGCATTCCCAGTCAAAACTAACCCTTACTTCCTATACATAACTGAAACACTGTTTTTTGCATTTCATATAACATTCATTCAATCATTCAATACACAGTAGATCACATAATCTGCGGTGCAGAGTTTAGGTAGGCATTTAGTATAAAGAAACAAATCTGAACATGTCTTTTCCATTGTACTGCCAGCCCTTTAAAGACAGAAGTCATCCTTATTCATCTTTATTTACATTGTATAAAATCATATTGCTTAGCATAATGTGCTGACCATTGTTGTCCGAATATTTTTTTTTTTGCGTTGATTGGAACTAAGCTGGTAAAATATTAAAATGAGTCTTGAGGGATAATTGCACTCTGCTAGAGTTTCCAGGCAGAGAAAACGGATTAAATGAATCACCGCATAAGGAAGTTCATGGAATGTTCTATTAACAGTGAAAAGCTTATGTTGTTGGAGAGTGGTAGATTTTCATGCAGTAAAGGGATATTGAAGACCTATTATGGAGATCCTTTGATGACAAATATGAAATTTCATACTTAATTTTTTATTCACTGATAATTGGGAAATGAGTCTCTGCCACGTGTGAGAAATTATCAAAATTGTGATTTGATTACTTGATCATTTGACATCCCGTTATTCGTCCAATTTGCTCGGCGGGCGCCAGTGACATTTCCATTTGTCTCTGTCATGTGCCAGTGTAGCCTAGGAATACGAAGAGCCTCAAACCATTCATTCAGGGTCTTGATGAAGAAAGCTGACCATCTTGTAGGTGGGCGGCCACGTGGTCTTTTGATGTCCCTTGCAAGTTGTCCGTATTTGATATGCCAAAACCAGTAAAAGCAATGGATCTCATCCTCTTGACCCTGAAAGTAAACATTGTGATTTAGAAAGCATAATTTGGCTGTGGTATGTTAAGTGTCAGGAAAGATTGCCTAGAAAGAAATAGCCTAGTAATGGGGCTAATTAATTCAACAATGTTAAAAATGTCAATTTAATAGTAGAAATAAAAGAAAGAGGCTAATAAAGAAAGAAGATACTACCAAAGTATAAGACTTAGCAGCAGACTAGGTACTAGGATTTAGGAAAGGAGTGGGGTTGAGAAGGTAAAGTGAAAGCAGAATTTAGTATAGTTCGGGAAGCAGGTTAGCGAATGGGGAAAGTTGTGGTGTCACTGGCGTGGTGTGATAGTACAATGGGTAGGCTGCTTGCCTAGCATCTGACTGAGATGCGTTTGATCTCTGGCATCCATATGGCTCCTGTAGCACCACGAGGACTAGTTCCTGAGCATAATAATAATAATAATAATAATAACAATAATAGAAAAATAGGTGAGATGTGCCTAAAAATAAAACCAAAACAACAGCTACAAATAAACTCCCAGTAACAGCAATAGCAAAAAGAAGTGTTTTTGAAAGTGAATAATGGTAGATTTTCTTTGTTTGCATATTTGTTTATTGGAGTCCTTAGCATGAGGTATTAGGACATTATATGGGTAGGAAAATCAGAAAAAGAGATTTTTTAAAATTTAACTTAATTATACTACCGGTGGTATAGTAATTGCCAATTACATTAGACATACAATTACAAAGCTGTTGGCGGTTGGGTTTCAGTCATACAGTGTTCCAACACCCATCCCTTCACCAATGTATATTTCCCACCACCAATGTCCCCAGATTTACTCCCCCATCTGTCTTCCTCCTCCTCCTCCTCCTCTCCTCCTCTTTCTCTTTCTCCTCCTCCTCCTCCTCCTCCTCCTCCTCCTCCCTCTTCTTCTTCTTCTTCTTCTTCTTCTTCTCCTCCTCCTCTTCCTGATCCTCCTCCTCCTGATCCTCCTCCTGATCCTCCTCCTCCTCCTCCTGATCCTCCTTCTCCTGATCCTCCTCCTGATCCTCCTCCTCCCTACTCCTGATCCTCCTCCTCCTACTCCTCCTCCTTCTTCTTCTCCTCCTCCTTCTCCTTCTCCTTCTCCTTCTCCTTCTCCTTCTCCTTCTTCTTCTTCTTCTTCTTCTTCTTCTTCTTCTTTCTTCTTCTTCTTCTTCTTCTTCTTCTTCTTCCTCCCCCCCTCCTCCCCTCCTCCTCCTCCTCCTTCTTCTTCCTCTTCCTCCTCTTCCTCTTCCTCTTCTTCCCTCTCCCTTCTCTTACACATTTTATACATAGGCTGGCATTAACACTAAAAGGGAGATTCCTAAGGTGTTGGGGAACAGGAGTATTTTTGGGGGGCTCCATCCGGCAATGCTCAGGAATTAATCCTGGCAGTGCTTGGGCACCATATGGGATACCGAGGATTAAACCGGGTTGGCAGAGTGCAAGGCAAATGCCCTACCTGCTGTACTATCGCTCTGGCCCCAGAAATTTTCTTTTCTTTTCTTTTCTTTTTTTTTTTTTTTTTTTTTGCTTTTTTGGGTCACACCCGGCAATGCTCAGGGGTTTCTCCTGGCTCTGCTCTCAGGAATTACTCCTGGCAGTGCTTGGGGGGACCATATGGAGTGCAGGGGGGTAGAACCCGGGGCGGCATGGGCGGCCGGCGTGCAAGGCAAATGCCCTACCGGCTGGGCTATTGCTCCGGCCCCAGAAATTGTTTTCGAGGAGACAGGGGAGTGAACTCAAGATCATGAAAGGAAGCGCTTGCCTTAGCAAGTTTGCTTCTCCCACCAGACAGACACAAAGGATAGGACAGGAAAGAGAATGATTCAGACTTGTGCAGGTGGGTGGCGTAGGGACACTTCCATTACCAAATGTCCTCATCAAAATACTTGTAACATGAAGAGCCCAAGGCTGGAGCACGGGGTTCAAGAAAAGAAATTATTGTAAAATCCATTGATTGTTGCTGAAGGTCAAGTGAAGGTCAGTGAAGGGTCAAGCCAAGGTGAGAGAGGTCAAGCTGAGCCCTAACTCTATGGATAAAATTTCTCAAGGGCATTCTTCGACAGGGCAAGATCAGGGAAAACAAAGGCAAAGTTTTTGCTGAAGAACAGGCAAATTTTTTTTAACATTTTATTATACCACCGTGAGATATACGATTACAATGTTGTTCACGTTTGGAGGTTTTGGTCACACAGTGTTCCAGCACCCCGTCCTCCACCAGCGCCCATCTCCCACCACCCATGTCCCCAATTCCCTCCCCCTCCCATGGCCTGCCTAAATGGCAGGTTCTTTAGCTCCTCTCTCTCCCTCTCTCTCTCTCTTCCTTCTCCTACACATTGTGGGTTGCACTACATACACTTAGAAGCCATCATTTGCATTTTTTGCCTGTATTTAATGCTCAAGAACAGGCAAATGTTAAGGAGAGGTGGTGGCTCACGAGGCCTGACTTCTAGGGGGACTCTGTGACAAACGAAGACTGCAATAAGAAGAGGGATGTCAGACTTGGAGAGCAGGAACAGGGAGAAAGGGCAGAAACCATGAGGAGAATGAAAAGCAGGCTCAGCTGGGCTGAAGGAGAGGAAAATGACAGGGCTTTTGGTTAGAGAGGGGATGAGTTACACATTGGAAAGACAATACCATGTCTTTCTTACCACTTTGTGTTGTTTTTTGATTCAGAAGCCCAACCAGGAGCCGAAGGAATAGTACAGTGCGGAGGGCATTTCCTTGCATGCAGCTCACCCAGGTTCCATCTCTGGCATCCCATTTGGTCCCCTGAGCACTGCCAGGAGTAGGCCCTGAGTGCAGAGCCAGGAGTAATTCCTTTGCATCACTGGGTGACCCAAAAAAGAGAAAAGAAAAAAGAAACCCAGCCAGTTCCTTTCCATGCAAGTGTCTGTTTTCAAGGAATAATCCATTTTGTCCTCTCGAAGTTGAACAGTTACTTCTCTACGTGCCATAACTTCCAGGCTATGCATTTGAATCCATGTTACAGTCAAGATCTGTGTGCTTTCATGTATACTTGTCTCAGCTCTCTGATTTTATTGTCAGATTCTAGAAGCCAGGCTTCTAGGATTGTTCGATGTGCTGTGACCAGCCCTATTTCTTAGCACAGTGCTGAGACAAATTCTCCCCCCCCCAACTCCGCAACTGCTGGGTGACCTGAACAAATAAATGTTTATCAGTCCGTGAATAAGCCAGAAAAGCAGAGGAGTCAATAATGTAATAAATTTCAAGCTTGATGTTCAACTCCTGAACAAAAACAAATTGTGCTCTAGTGTCCTTCCATATGTCCCAGCCTTTGCTTGGATCAGATTCTCTTTCTAAAATATTTCCTTCTTCCTTCTTCTCTCTTTCAACAGCTTAAATCCTCCCAATCAGGAAAAGGGTTGATACATGAGCCAATTAAAATTCTAGAGCTTCAGAGGTAGAAAGGATAATAAAAGATCACTTAGTTTATATTTGTGTATCCTCATTAGGGCAGTTAAGAAACACCCACACAGATCTAGAGAAATGCAATGACATATTTCTATTCATACCATTGGCTAATGATAGAGCCAAGCCCAGAAATCAGATCTCCCAACTCACACTTTTCTTTTCTTTTTTTGGGGCACACTGGCAATACTTAGGGGTTACTCCTGGTGATGCTTGGGTGACTATATGTGATACTGGGAAATGAACTTGGGTTGGCTGTATGCAAGACAAATGCCCTGCCTACCTGCTGTATTATTGCTCCAGCAGCCTAACTCACATTTTTCTTTTTTTAAAAAAAAATTTATTTTATTGACTCACAGTGTGATGGGTCATCAGGAAGCTGTTCATGATTGTTTTTTTTTTTGTCACACAGTGTCCACACCTATCCCTCCACTAATGCACATTTCCCAACACTAGTGGCTCTGGTTCCTCCCCCCAACCCACCCCCCACAACCTGCCTCTATGGCTGACTCTCTGTCTCTCTGTCTCTCTCTGTCTCTTTCTCTGTCTCTCTCACTCTGTCTCTGTTTCCTTTTGTGCATTCTGATTTGCACTACAGACACTGACGGGTTGTCATGTATATCCCTTGACCTACTTTCAAAGCTCAATTCTAGTCTATCATTACCATTTCCACCTATTATTACTCACACTTTTCTTAATACTGCACTGCACCCTAGCAGAGTAAGTAATTTTTCTATTCATTTAACTTCCTTCTGCCCTTTCCAAAGTGTCCTTGAAGAAACTTCATTCTAACCAATCCAATGCATATAATTTTGTAATTAGAGTAGTTTTTTTAAAGGATTATCTTCTCAAAAGAAGATTAAAGAAAGAAGTTTATTTATTAAGAACACACTAACACCTGCCCCTCAAGATGTTGCAGGTGTGGCTGTGGTGCCCGGCTGTGTTGGCAGGTGGCAGACAGGAGATAGGCTTGTCTACACCCCAGGGCACTGCCCTGTGGGCCCTGGATGGTGGGATAGTCTGACATAGGAAGAACAGTACGCAGCCACGCAAGAGGCTTAGATAACAAAGTAGGCTAGGACCAGGTCCTTCCCAGGATCTTTCACATCTGTACAACATAATGATCATTGTAGTTGTAACAAACTGGGAGGTTGACGGGGGAATGAGGAACTATAATGTCACATTAGAAATCACTACTGAATATACATATAGATAATTGCATCATAAACCGTAAGGCAAGTCACTAGGTGTAGGAGAAGAGAGAGAAGTACAGAGACAGAAATAGAGATAGAGAGGGAAGATGAGAGATTCAGGCGCATGGGAGAGAACTGCCATTTAGCTCTACCCTAGCTCAGCCGACCATGAGGCCTCCCAGGAGGCAAGATGGGTTTTGGATGTTGGCCCATCACCTCTGTAAGGCCTCGAAAGCAGCTGGATGAGACTCTCTCACCATAATAGCCGCCATTATCACGGTCCGGACCCCACAGCTCCATCAGAACCCACGCAAGAGAGATGCTGATCTCAAGACCAGCTCAGAACAGTCGATTTCAAGCCCAGGTAGGCAGCTCTCGGAGACGGAAGTCACCGGGTGTTCCTGGAGATGGAGCTGGGGTACCCCTTGCCCTCACTGACCCATCCTGGAGGCCTGATGGCCCCACCCATGAACTGCCTTGGGTTCTCGGCCATGATGCAGAGACTCAGACACACGGGGAGAACTGCCATCTGGCTCTCCCCTCTCTCAGCTGGACCATGAGGTTCCCAGGAGGCAAGATGGGTTTTGGAGTGGGCCCATCACATCATAGGGCTTTGGAAGCAGCCGATGAGACTCATTCACCATAATAGCCGCCATTTTCATGGTCCGACACGGTACATCAAACTAGTGGAACAAATCATGTTCTAGAGTATATTACAATCTACAATGCATATATATATCCATATATCCATATATATATATATATATATGGGGATGGAACAAACATCTCTGAATGCAGCAGTTATGTGTACCTAGGTCGAGAAGTCAACATGATGAATGACCTAAAACCTGAGCTGCGCAGGGAGGAAAGAGAGTGACATGGAATGCCTTCAAAGGCATCGAAGAAATAGCTAAAAGGACGAAGAACCTCCGGCTTCTTGGGCACATCTCTTGGACTCCACCATTCTCCCTGCATTAGCACACGCCTCAGAGACCTGGGCCCTACGAAGCAGGATGAGAATGCTATTTGGGTCTCCCAGAGAGGAATTGAAAGAGCTATGCTTGGAATATCACGCCTCACTCAAGTGAGAGAAGGAATCCGGAGTTCTGACCTCCGTCGCTATTCCAGAATCACGGACGCTGTCTCGTTTGCCAAGACATCGAAAATCAGATGGGCTGGACATGTAATGCGATTTGGAGACAACCGCTGGACTAGAGCCATTACCGACTGGATCCCACGGGATGTCAAAAGATCACGTGGCTGCCCACCTACAAGATGGTCAGACTTCCTTGTCAAGACCCTGAAGGAACGGTTTGAGGCTGTTCATATTCCTGAATCAACCAGATGCCATTGGGCTACATTGGCACGTGATAGGGTCCAATGGAAATGTTACTGGCGCCCGCTCGAGCAAATCGATGAATAACGGGATTCAAGTGATCAAGTGATCAAGTGACAATGCGTAAGAAAGGGAAGCGAAAAAGAGAGAGAAAGAGAAAGAAAGAGAGAAAGGAGATAAAGAACCTGCCATGGAGGCAGGCTGGGGGAAGGGGGAGGGAGGTGGGGACACTGGTGATGGGAGATGGGCAGGAGTGGAGGGATGGGTGTTGGAACACTGTAGAACCAAAATTCACACATGAACATCTTGTAATTGTATATCTAACAGTGGTATAATAAAATATTAAAAAAAAGAACACACTAACACAAATGCTATGCTGGGAATTTTACATATTTTCTCATATAATTTTCCTCATACCACCACTATGAGTTGATTTCTATCCATCTCACAAATGAAGAAATTAAAAATATTGGGAGCCAGAATGATGGTTCAGTGGGTAGGGCGCTTGCCTTGCACATAGTCACCCAGGGTTTGATCCCCAGCAGTCCATATGATCCTCTGAACACTGCCAGGAGTAATTCCTGAGTGCAGTCAAGAGTAGCCCCTGCACATCACTGGGTGTGACACAAAAGCCAAAAAAAATTAATATACTTGCTCAACTTACCTAATGAATAGGTGGTACAGAACTTACATGGAGTAGAAATTTTACTCTTTATTGGTTGGTTCTCCAAATCCATTGTCTTCCTAGCAAACTGTAGATCAAGGCTACTTTCTTATCACCTCGCCTATCAAGGAAGAAATGGTCCAGAGCCAGAGTACAAACAATCTTATGGAAAAAATGTAAACAGCAGATGGACTCCTAAATCTAAATCTATGTAGATGGCAGATGATTCTAGGTGAGTTTCACTTTTCACAGAACTCCACCTTTTGAAAGTTCTTCAGAGAAGGGAAACTATTTAATAATTAAATCACATCATCATGTGAGACATAGGTGTTGCATCATCAAAGGATTGGCCATTTTATTTTTCAATTCTCTCTCCTTTATCATCCAAAAGAGAAGGACTTTTCTGGGTTTGTGCCTGCTTTGCAAGTCTATTCCCATTTGGTCTTATCCAAGAGTGCCTTCATAGCACATCACCATGGTGACTTGATCAAATTCATGCTCATGCACTTCATCTCTGCAATCTGTTGCTGAATAGCTGATAGCCCTTCTCAGACCAGAGAACAGCAAGTCCTCAGTGGGTTCTTTGGAGGAAACAGAGTTGTGGACAAAATGTTTAGCCCCCATCTAGGACACGACACTTTGATAACATACAAGATTAAACATGATTGAGAATGTTTAAATTAAGTCTTGGTAAAGGAAAAGGTATGTTAGTTGTGTTAACCAGTCCATGACTTGCTAAGCCTTTTGTGTTTATTTTATTCCAAAAATATTTATTGAGCTAGGAAAATTTCTTAAATCTCAATTATGAAGATAGGAAGATAATTAAGAAATAGGCATTGGCCCCAAGAAGCTCAGATTTTGACCAGAGACACAGAGAAGTTAACAGAGACACATGCAAATAGAACCAGAGGAAGGGAGCAGCTCTTTCCAAATGAGGAGAGAAGAACATATGGGACAGTAGAAAAGGGCTTTGCATGTGAGGTCCCATTTGAGGTGGATATTAAAGG
>JAJIBD010002494.1:0-251388 GCA_021461705.1 Cryptotis parvus | reverse complement strand
TGCTCAGGGGCGGGCTGGAGAACAATCAGTGCCAGGGTTAGAACCTGGGGCCACTGCCAACACAAAGGCTCCACCCTGCCAGAATCTCAGACCTTTCAACTCTTAGTGATTTTTTTCAGATTGGTACTACATTGGAAGTATTGAGACCAGCAGCATCTTCTATGTTTTGTCTTGAAAGTTTTCTTTGACCAGATGTGTACAGATAACGGTTTATGCAGTTTAAAGGCATTTGCCAGTTGAATTAGGTGAATACTGAGAATCTCCTTGTTCATTTGCATGTCAAGGTTCACGGGAGATTTTGGTTCTCCTGGCAGTTAATTGAAACATTGAGAGGAGGGTGACTTGTCTTCTCCTGCTTCCAAATGATGGGGTTTAAATTGTCATTAGTTATCACTTGGGAAGATGGAATTGGGGCATTCTGCCAGGAACTGAGGCAGTTAGAATAAAAGTTGCTGTTAGCCTTCAGGACCTAAAACCAATCTTCTAAATGTCTGTTTTTAATCTTCCCAGAGGGCACCCTTTATTCTGAAGGCTCCCTAGCTCCCCAGGCCTCCTGCAAGGTGTAGAAGCCGGTGGGGAGGGGAGAGGTGGGGGGGCTCTAGAGGTGGGGCTGGCTTCTGGACACAGAATGTGCCGACTTCACTCATGGACTGAGACCACCCTCTAACATCAGAAAATCGCCCTGTCTTTCTTCCTTCCTCTTTGGGGTAATTGTGTGCAGCGAAGATGTCTTACTGGGTTGCCATTGAATTGTTCGCTTGACATGATGGGGGGCTAGAAGGCCTGGGTGACTGTCTTGATATTGTCAGCCTGGGGATGGTAGATGATCCGTCACTGAGGGACTTGCCCCAGTGGAGATCTCGGTCATCGGGCTTTTGCTTTGACTCGACCATGGGTGTAAGGCGAGGAGCAGGAGAGAGGTGGTAGCAAGGGGTGCAGGTGGCAAGGGCGGTCCTTAGAAACACAGGGGTCTCCTGCTGAGTCCCAGCTGTCATCTCAAAGGTTCACTGCGTTGGGAGGGGCAGTCATGCTGCGGCAACATGGCTCAGCTTTGAGGGGCAAGTGGATGCTTCGTCTTTTCACTGTAGTACAAAAAATGGTGACATTAGGGGGCAATTTGTCTGAGTCCGGGCATGGAGGACCAGAGGCAACCTCTTGAGGTGCTTTGCCATTTTCATAACTGATTTATGAGGGGAAAATGCAGAAACAGAAAGCAAGGTATCCTGGTTGCCTCCCAGCTGACACAGGTAGGTGTCGTAAGGTGCTTTGTGAAGGCCAGGACCAGACCCTTTCATCATCCCAAACTACCAAGATATTCCCAGATGAGATGCCCAAGTATGAAAGAGATGAATGTACGGCCTGGAACGTCCAGGGAAGAGAGAGGGCAAGTATTATCCTTCTCGGCCTCCATTAGCTAAATTCAACATGGCAAGTGTTTTCCTCCTCAGCCTCCATTAGCACCAGAGATAAACACAGCAAGGCAACATGCGCCTGGTCATTTCTCAGGTGCCATAAATGGCTCACAGGGATTTCACTGACATCCTTCAGTTTGGCGTTTTGGCCGCGGAGGTCAACTACAAAGTCAGCAGCTGGTCAAAGTCAGTCATTGTCAATTGTCCAAGGGGTTAGCTGCAAGGTGAAGACTTTCTGCTGCAAACAGAGCAGGTGAGATCTCGAGCTCTGAGTCAGAGGCTGAGAACAGCAGAAGGTAGTATCCCATTATGGAGATAGTTCCATAGTTTTGTAGGCAGCCACCAGCCACCAAGAAAAAATAAGTCATAAAATTTGCTTACACATGGCTGGACATGGAAAATATCATGCAGTGTGAAAATGAGACAGAAGGAGGACAGACATAGAATTATTGCACTCATTTGCATGATATAAAAAAAAACATAGTATGAGACTAATACTCAAAGGCAGTAGAAACAAGGGCCAGGAGGACAGTTCCATGGTTTGAAGCTTGCCACAAGTGTGTGTGTGTGTGTGTGTGTGTGTGTGTGTGTGTGTATTGTGGGGATTGGGAGGAGTGCAGTTAGTGTGGGGAGAATTGCTGTTAGGTCTCGACAGTTCCGGGAAGCGAGTTCCCTCCTACCTCCGAAGCTTGGCGGGAATGGATGAAGACTCAGAACCGATGGAGTTTTAAAAGGCTTTACTTATCACAGGTTCAGGCATACAAATCAGCAATAGGAGAAAAAACCGGTGCTTAGGATTCCTGGCTAGAACCCCAGCCACATGTAGGCCAAGATGGAGGCCACCACGCATAAAGGCCCTATAGAGAAGAGACAAAGACAAGACTCCCAAGAAGGGGGTGTGAGCTCACAAAGGGAAAACTCAAAAGGAGAGCCCGAGAGAGAGAGAGAGAGAGAGAGAGAGAGAGAGAGAGAGAGAGAGAGAGAGAGAGAGAAAAATCTTTTTGCTGCTATAGAGGCAGGTTAGTGGGTGTGGCAGAGGGATCTGGAAACACTGGTGTGTGGGAAACGTGCACTGGTGAGAGGGATGGGTGTTGGAACATTGCATGACTGAAACCTAATCACGAATAGCTTTGTAGCTGTGCATCTTAGGGTGATTCAATTTTAAACAAAGAATGTCAGTGTTAAGAAAACCATTCATGGCGACCTTCCCTGCATCCAAGGAACTTGGGGTCTTTTGGTGTTGAGTGCAGAGGAGAGGATCTAGAAAGCATTGGTGACACCCACATTTGGTTGCTGTCAACAGGAGAACCATGTGGGAAGAATCTACAGCCATGTTATGAATTTTATGTGTGCCAGCGTTTATTACTAATCCTAGCAGAACTCTTATTTTTCATTGTACTTTCCTATAAGTCTCACCAGATTTTTATAATATAAAATAGTTTCCATGGGCATATTGAATTGTAATTCTTCCAGTCAGTATTTGAACAATTGTTCCAGCCTCTTTGTTCCAATTGTTCCAATTATTACAGCCGTTCAGGAGGAGCTGTTTTTAGAACAGGTGCCTGGAGGAAGCCGGCTGTATTTTATAAGCAGTAGAGCCCATGCTGAAGGAGCTGGACCCCTGGTCCTGACGGGGGCACTGTGGGGGAAAAATGGCAGCCTGAAGCCCACCCAGCATCAGATCACAGTAGACACCTTAGGAGACACCAAGGCCCTGTGGGTAACCCGGTAGGACCTCCATCCCTTCCTCCTTCCCACCACATTTGCCTGTACAGTATGTTATTTAAGCTCTCCAGTTCTTAATTCACATTTGTAAGATGAGATGATAATAATACTATCCATCTCAACTATCGAGATGAGAGGCTATTACAAGAGTATCCACCCGCACAGCAGAGCCTGACAAGCTACCGGTGGTCGTATTTGATATGCCAAAACCAGTAACAATTATAGACCTCATTCCCATGACCTGATGGAATGGTTTGAGGCTCTTCGTGTTCCTGGAGCGAGCAAATGCTCTTGGGCTTACTAGTATGTGACAGGACTTATGGAGATGTTACTAGTGCCGCTCGAGCAAATCGATGAACAACGGGAAGAAAAGTGATACAAGTGATACAAGTGATCTCAACTATCATGTGAAGATGAACTGAGTTAATGCCTTAAAAAACAACAACAACAACAACAACAAAAAAGAGCTCTTGGACCATGGAGTTACACTCATCTGAGTGCTGTTGTGGTTTCCAGTGATGACAACATCGGTGGTGATGGCCATGAATACTGGGCTGGAAGGATGGGCGCAGCCTAGAATGATCAGTTTCCCGCCTCCCAGCAAGTCCCTAAGGGAACCCCCACTTGATAGCCTTATGGGTCTCCGCACCCACAGCTGTGGTGCAGCACAGAGAAGGGCTGAAGGCCTGTTTACCTCTGGATGAGGCTGGCGAGAAGATAACCAGGCCTGGGGGCTTCTGACCTTGAGGATTTCATGAATCTCTTCAAGTCACATTGAACACAGCAGTCTTACTGGGGCCGCCAGAGCCTCCACACAAGTGTTGGCCTCCGACTCAGCCCTGCTTTTACCAGCTGTGTGGCGTTTGACTTAACCTTCTCTGAGCTTCTGTTCCTCATCTGTAAAATGGGAATCAAACAGTTGTTACTTGAAACATCACTAACAAAGTAACTAGAAGAAAAGATAAACATATGGGACTACATGAAACTAAAAGCTTCTGCATCTCAAAAGAAACAGTGACTAAGACACAAAAGCAGTCCATAGAATGGGGGGAAGAATATTCACCCAATACCCATCTGATAAGGGGTTAATATCCAGGGATATATCAGGCACTGGTAGAACTTTACAAGAAGAAAACAAACAACCCCATCAAAAAATGAGGAGAAGAAATGAACAGAAATTTCAACAAGGAAGAAATTGGAATGGCCAAAAAACATGAAAAAAAATGCTCATCATCACTAATCATCAGAGAGATGCAAATCAAAACAACAATGAGATATCATTTTACACCACAGAGACTTGGCACATATCCAAAAGCAAGAACAACAAGTGCTGGCATGGATGTGGGGGAAAAGGGGACACTCATCCATTGTTGGTGGGAATGCCGGGCTGGTACAGCCTTTCTGGAAAACAATATGGACATTCCTCCAAAGACTAGAAATTGAACTCCCATTTGACCCAGCCATACCACTCCTGGGAATCTACTCTGGGAAGCCAAAAATACACAGCGGAAACACCATCCCTACTTTTATGTTCATAGCAGCATTATTCACAATAGCCAGAATCTGGAAACAACCAGAGTGCCCGAGAATCGATGACTGGATAAAGAAGCTTTGGTACATCTACACAATGGAATACTATACAGCTGTTAGGAAAAGTGAAGTTATAAAATTTGCCTATAAATGGATGGACATGGAGAAGATTATGTTGAGTGAAGTTAGCCAGAAGGAGAGAGACAGATGCAGAATAACTGCATTTATTTGCATGACATAAATATATATGTACATATTATGATACCAATATCTAAAGTCAAGTGAAACATGTATCAAGAGGTCTTGTCAAAGGTGGAAATTATCACAAACATGTTGGGAGTCGGAGGCCAGATAAGACAGAAAATGGAACAGTGTGCTAACAATTGTCAAAAGTACTAATACCAACCTAGAACTGAGCATTAAATACAGGCAAAGAGATACACATGACAACCCTTTAATGTATATTCTGTAATCCATAGTCTGGAAGGGAAGGAAAAGAGAAAGGGAAAGAAATAAAGAACTGCCATGGAGGAGGGCTGGGGAGAGGGAGGGAACCGGGGACGTTGGTGGTGGGAGATGGGCACTGGTGGAGGGATGGGTGCTGGAACACTGTATGACCAAAACCCAAATACGAACTTTTGAATTGTATATCTTTTTTGATTGTGTATTTCACGGTGGTATAATAAAATACTTTTTAAAAAAAACAGTTGTTACTAAGGCTGAAGCCCATGGTATTTGTAGGGTTCTTGGCAAGCTGAATTCTTGGATCCTGTTGAGGGTTCAGGAAAACAAGGAGCCTGTTAACTTTATTTTAAATATTTATAACTCTCAGCTCCTTCATAGCATATAGCTCCTGGAACAGTTCTTTTGGCAGTTTATTCTGAGATGAAGCCCTCCCTCACCTCTCCAATGATGATAATCCCCCACCTGGACTGGCCCATTAGCTATAATGCGGGGGGATGGGAGGTGCCAGACAGTGGTAGGAGGGGGGTCCCTGCAGGTGGCAGAGGGCTGGGTTGGGGTCATCCTGTCCTGCGTGGGTCCCCTGCCCAGCCATCCCTAAATCCTGTTGGGTGATGAAGACGTGCTAGGAGTTTTGTGGTGAGCAGATTCAAATTCTCCACTGACTCCTGCTACTGGGCCAGTCCTAGGAGGAGATGCTTATGGGTCACAGTGCTCGGGACAGCTGGGGTCCTAGGTCACTGTAGGGGGTGAGCTTTATAGAAATGCCAACTATTTTGCAGCTGGTGGTGCTGCTTTACACCTTAGGCAATGTCTGTTGTATGGTTCCCCGTCACGTAGTCTAGTTGTCCCCACAAATCAAATTAGGGGCTAGTCAAGCTCTGAAAAATAGATACGGGGGTTAAAGAGAGGGCAGTGTGGTGGGTGAGGTATTGCGTTTCATGCCACAGACCATGGCTCAATCCCTCATCACATATTAGCACTGCCAAGAGCAACCCTGAGTACAGAGCCAGGAAACCCTAAGCACCGGCCAGCTGTGTCCCACCTGCAGGCATTTCAACGACAGGGGCTGGAGACACAATACTGGAACACAATACTGGAGACCAATCTGGCCAATAGGAGATAAGGCATTTGCCTTGCAAGTGAGTGGCCTGGGTTCATTCCTTGGCCCCTCCTTATGGCCTCAGGAGCACCACCAGGAGTGATCCCCAGCACAGAGCTGGGAGTAGCCCCTGAGCACCTTTCATCTATAGGCGTGGCCCTCAACTGTATACAGTATATATCTAATAAGCGGACCCTTAAAAATATAAGGGAAAGCCCAGTCAGAAATGTGGTAGGAAAGTGTTGCCTCAGTCCCAGGCCTGGAGGGAACGTGTGTCTGATGCTGAGAGCCCTGAGCCCAGGGGCTGGAGACCTGAGACAGGCTCCTGGAGACGCCAGCGGCTGGGCTCTGGGGACGCGGCACCTTGTCTTGAGTCCTGGGCCTGCTGAGGCAGGATCTCAGCAAGCCTCGGCCCTCCCACTCTGATGTAGAAGCTGCCGCCATGCCTAGGCCAGGAGCTGCAGGCTGGAGAGGCCTTCCAGCAAGTGCAGGCTACCTGCCCCTGTCCAACTGGCTCCTGCAGGCCAACAGCAGCTGCCGCAGGGCTCCAGATACCGGGAACAAAGAGACAAAATTGGGAACATTGTGCTCAGAGCAGATTTTAATAAAGATTGAGCAGACTCCATGATTACACACTGGGCCTCTTCTTATTGTGATCTTGATGGTGATGCCGGCAGGGAGAGAAGCTGAGCTGGGAGCGGCCCCCTTTCCGGGGAGCAGGTCTGGGGGCTGAGGACTGAGGGGGTGCCTTCTCAGGGGTCTTCCCGGGCGTGAACTGCAGCTCCTCCTGGTGGGGAGTAGGCTGAGGCTCTCTGTGTACCCCCAAACAGCACTAATCTTACCGTGCTCCCTCTCGCGCTCCTCAGTCTCTGTGGGCACCTGCTTCCGTCGTGATAGCCTTTTTCCTCATGGAACCTTCGAGCCATATCCACAAGCAGCGAGAACAGCCTTCGGAGCTCTTGGTACCCACAGCCCTGGGTCTACTGCCAAGAAAGTCTCCATTTCTTTACCACTTTCATTTCTCTTATGAGGATTCTTATTAAAACCAGAAACTCCTGGAGGCCCTTCACAGTGGGGGAGTGACCCTGAGCATAGAGCTGGGAGTAGCCCCCCACCCCCAAGTAACCACTAGGTGGGGGCTGGAGCGATAGTCCAGCGGGTAGGGTGTTTGCCTTGCTGGCTGGCCCATGCTGGCCCAGGTTCGATCCCCAGCATCCCATATGGTCCCCAAGCACCGCCAGGAGTAATTCCTGAGTGTAGAGCCAGGAGAAACCCTGAGCATCGCCGGGTGTGGACCCAAAAAAAAAAAAAAAGTAACCACTAGGTGTGGGCCCTAAACAAACAATCTTACTCTCCTGCACCGATAGCTGTAGGGGGTTGTATGGGTGGGGCGGAGGGCGAGTTCGGCCAGACCCAACAGTGCTCAGTTCACCTATCTCTGTGCTCAGGGATTGCTCCTGGCAGATTTGGGGTCCCATGTGGGATGCCCGGATCCTCGTCTCAAGTCACCCTTTCCTCCACACACTGAGAGGAGCCCATCAGGCTTCCCTCATGTCCAGTATCCCCAAAGCTGACCCTGGCCCCATTTGTACCCTGGTGAACACCTGTGGATTCCTGGGCCGACCTTTGTTGTTCAGCTTTCCCTCCCACCAGGCCTCTTGGAAGCCATGGTGTCGGCCTATGCTGTCCAGTAGGGGACAAAGGAAGGAGGGAGAGCATTGCGGGAGGACGCGGGTCCTGTGTCTCTCCTGCAGGTGACGGCCACTCAGAAGCTGTCCACCTGGGAGGCGGCTCATCGGCAGCAGCCGGAGCAGCTCCTGTTGACCCCCAGAGGACAGGGCCTGGTGCTGGCCTCAGCTGGACTCTGTCAAGCGTTGGCCGGAGAAGGGCCTGGAGCTGTGAAGGTCTGAGGACAGAAACTTTTTGTAGGTGCCTGGGGGGGTTCCAAGAATCTCCCCTGATGGTCCTTCCGCCCTGGAGCTTTGCTTAGTGGGTGGCTGAATATCCTACCCTCAGGGCCAGGGACACGAGCCTCATCCACACACCTGGTGTTTCTGAGAGCCTCGGGAGAGCCGAGGAACACAGTTCTCTAAAGGGGGTCTGATTCCTGCCTGCTGAACCCTAGTCACGACTTTGGGAGCTTGTGAGGAGGGGGTCATGGTGTGAGACGGTGATCTTGACTTTGCATTTTTTCAGAGGTCACATCTGATGATGTTCAGAAGTTACTCCTGGCTTTGCACTTAGGAATTACTCCTGGTGTTGCTCGGGGACCATATGGGATACAGGGATCGGCCACATGCAAGGCAAACACCCTACCCACCATACTATCGCTCTGGTCCCCAGTGATCTTGGCTATGGAAACACAACTTGTGAGGTCTGTGATTCCTCACCAGCGAGGAGGATGGGTGGGCAGGATCCACTGGGTACAACTACAAAGAAACGGAAGTTTGGAAGCATCATCTGAGGCTGCCCGTCCACAGGCTCATGTGAGGTGTCTGACAACATAGGAGACTGTTCAACAAGAGACAAATCGTAGTGATTGCCCAGAGTGCGCTTTGGCAATATGGCACGGAGAAGGGAGGGCAGAGGACAGTGTGCTCCATGCTGGCCTCTGTGGCTTTTCAAATAGGCTCCTTTCATCTGTGCCGTGAATGCCCACACACTGCAAGAAACTGAAACCAAGGTTGTTCCTGGGGCAGTAACTTGGGGATCGATGGTAAAAGGGAGGTGTACTTTTACTGCAAGTGCCTTTGTGGACTCTGAGCAGGGTACCATCCGTATGTGTTTAAAAAACAAATTGATAACCCCGGGATTTGGGGACCGGTGGCATTGACCTTGGGCAAATCACCTGCTCTATGCCCATCTGTAAAATCAGGGCGATTTATCGAAGTGGGTGGAAGAAAAGGAAGAGAAAAGACTTGGTGAGGGGGGTTGTGTGGTGTGGGGTTTTGGTTGGTGTTTTCTGTTTAGTGGTTAGCTCTCTCTTTTCTCCCCCACTTCCATTTAAGTCACAATGTTGTAATAAGGATTCCCACTAATAGTGAGCTGTGCCTTGGGCAGCACGCAGATGCCATAATGACCGTGAGAGAGGGACCGTGACTTTTTTCTGGTTCTGATTAGGGTTGATATGGTCAGAGCCAGGCAGGGAGCTCCATCAATTGAAGCCGGAAGAGACTGTGATTGGTGAGACATGAGCTCCCTGAGAGCAAGGGTGTCCTGTGTCTCATCCTCGTCCTTCCTAAGTCGCTTTCTCCACCTTTCACAGCATCTTTGCTGATCTGACTGCACCGCCAAGCTCTTGATTCAAGCTGGGCTATTGTGGTGCTGCCTCTAGAACCAATGTGTGAGCTGCTGAGACCATATTGGTCCACCAGAGGGCGCCAGTGGCTGCTTGCTGCCCCTCATGAATAGAACCTCTTAAACTGCCTGAAAGTGACAGGGGTACACCTGCCCCACCCCACCCCAACCAGCCTTTTCTGGGAAAATGATTAAGGTGATCTTTCCTCTATGCTATGGCCATGAATATATTGTCCATCGGTTTCCTGTTAGGCCTGAAGGCTGGGTGGGTTTGTAGCGTCCAAAGGAGCTGCAGGAACTGACACAACCTGAGGGTGGGTGGGATGTGCCTGTGTGAACATGCATGGGCTTGTACATGCCTGTGCATGCATTCATGCACTAAGTCTATCAGGGTGTGCATGCCATGCATGGCTGTGCATGGTGTATCTATGTCTGGGCTGTGAGTTCTGGTCAGGCAATGCCTGTCTTGAGGGTGACTGTGCAACTATGCCCTAGGCAGCAGATCATGTTCAGTTCATCCTCTCTCCAGAGAGAGAGAGAGAGAGAGAGAGAGAGAGAGAGAGAGAGAGAGAGAGAGAGAGAGAGAGAGATTACATGTCTCAAGGTCACTAGACTCCCAATGTTCTTTCTGCAGGATATACCCCCACCCCCTGTTGGTGGGGGCAGCTAATAGACTTTGTCAGGGCATTTTGCCTCCATGTCCACCTTCACCCCATGGATACAGACGCATCTAGAGGCGACTTTCTGTCAGCAGCCCTCAGTGTAGGATCTGGACTCTGATTTGGAAGAAGTCTCCAAGCCTTCGGCAACAACGGGGTGGCTCCCGGGATACTGGAGAAATGGTCCGTATGTCAATGAAGGTTCTGTGGTGCTGTAGGCTGGGAAGGGCTTTGGGAACGGTCCCCAAGTCCTGACTCGGCCGCTCATCCCTCCTGTCACTGGCTGAGGAGGCCTGTACGTTGGGATTTGGAACAACTGAACATATCAACTATTTTGTTTTATTTGCTTTTTTGGGTCACACCCAGCAATGCTCAGGGGTTACTCCTGGCTCTGCACTCAGGGAATTACTCCCTGGCGGTGCTCAGGGGACCATATGGGATGCCAGGGGATCGAACCCGGCGGCGCAAGCGCCAGCCACGTGCAAGGCAAATGCCCTACCCGCTGGGCTATTGCTCCGCCCGAACATATCAACTATTAACACACCAAGGGCATGTCAGTCACTTCAGCACTGCACGTGTCTCTTTACCTGTCTTACCTTTCCTTGTGAGGTGCTCCCCAACAGTGCTTATCAGGGTGTTGGGACCTGATGCTGTGATGCCCAGTTGTGGCGGGTGGGTGGGGGGGCCCCAGGGACACAGGAGTCTGTGACAAGTGTTCCCATGGACTGAGGGGGTGTGGGGGAAGGGCTCACACCTGGCAGTGCTCTGAGGGTGCTCCCTACCCTGCTGGGGCTCAGGAGCTGTTCCAGGCAGTGCACAGGTGGATGAGGGGCCAAACCAGAGCCTCCTGCATGCAGAACATGCACTCAGTTCTTTGCATTCCTTTTGCCCTAACTGAAACTTCTCATCTGGGGGAGCCTTCCCAAGCAGTGCTCAGGAGCCTGGGCCTGCTTCCAACAGTGCTTGACCACCTGGGCCTGGCTGGCTCTTGAATCCTGGGGGTGAAGAGCTGAACCCCGTAGGGCTGCACCCAGCAGTGGAAACAGGCCATGCTGGGACCACACATGGGCTCCTAGTCCCTGTGCTTATTCCCTGCCCCACAAGCGGAAACAGGACTCCAGCACGCCCCAGGACCATGGGTGGGGGGCTGTGGCGGGCGCTCAAGCTTCTGTTCATTCTTTTCACTTGACTCTGACAGTCCCTCAAGCGGTCGGGTTAGCGGGTTTCCTGCTGGATCTCCACGGAAGCCAACCTTTGAATGGGAGTCTACAGGCAGCCTCAAACCTGCCCAAAGGCCAGACCTGCCACTCATCAAAGCCCCTTTCACAGCACTGAGCCCCAAGCTTCCTTTGCTGCCTTTGAGCCTGGAGCCACAGTGGCTGGTCATAGTTGGGCAAAAAATGGAAGAAATGGCTGCTCAGCTCTGGATGTGCTATGGAGGGGAGTAAGTGAGGAGGGCCGGGAGGGGGTGTGTGTGTGTGTGTGTGTGTGTGTGTGTGTGTGTGTGTGTGTGTGTGTGTGTGTGTGTGAGTGTGTGAAACCCTGGGGTCTCTGCAGTCAGCCTCTGCAGAGTGGGGGTATGGCAGGCGGACACTGGCCATCCAGGAAACTTCTCCGTCCATGCTGGCACTTCAGGGTCCTCTAGACCTCAAGGGCTTGAGAGAAGCAGAGACCCCCTGGAAAAGGGGCCAGAGTTTGTCTTGGTCATGGCCCCAGTGGCCCCCAATGCACCTGGTGCTGCCAGGTGACACGTGACACTTCCCAGCAAGTGAAGGTGAAGGCACCTGTGTGGCCCTTCCCCAACACCATGTGCTGCTTTTCATCTGTGCTGGCAAATGCCCGTTTGGCGGCAGTTGTGTCACAGCCTGGGTTCCAGAGTAGACCAGAGGGCACAGAGGACCTGCAGGGACACACAGCTGGGGAGGGTAAGTCTGTGATAAACCACCGTCACTGTGTTGAGCTGCTCCGCTAAGAGTTTATGCATCCTGAGCAACAGAATTGCAGAGCCTGGTGAGTGCACAGAGGCTGGAAACAAAAGTTCCGCAGATCCACCACAGACTCCTTGGCGCGAGAGGCTACACAAGAATGATAAGAGGGAGACAGACCTGGAGCTGCGCCCCAGTCCCACCCCCACCGCCCACTCCATAACAGTTCTGTGGTCTGACATCTCTGAGCCCCGGTCCCCTGGCCTACAAAGCCGGGTTCACCCGATGCTAACTGGACTGAGTTAGTGGGAGAGTCTCTGCAGGACTGTCAGCTATTGGTCACCTCTCCCCGATGACTTGTCTTGAAGGAGGAGGCAAGTGAAGTAGTTTTCATGGGCTGTCCTGAGCCCTGGTCCACTCTTTCTGTGGTGAACCAGACCCATGTGAGAAGCCTGGGAAGCATGCCGGGTCCTTCATCTCAGGTCTGGGTCGTCGTTATCCATGATGCCTCAGCCTCCACTCCAGGACCAGTGGGCTGACCCCTACTCTCTTCTGCCACCGTCTCCATCCCGTGGACTAGTCACACATGCTGTGCCCCCCCCAACATACACACTGTGGTTCCCACAGCGTCGTGGTTCCTTTCTTCTAACCCATTTCTCCCAACGTAGCCAGAGTGATCTTTATAAAATAGAAATCTCCTTACTAGACATTAAAGAAAATTTTCAAGTTGTAATCATTAAAACCGCAGGGGTGCTGATGCATGAATAGGCGTGCAAAGAAAAATAGAAGTCCAGAAATAGACCTAAGGATAGAGGAAGTTGGTATGTTACAAAAAGGAGCATTTCAAACCGGTAAAGATAGATGAATCAATAAATAGCCCGGCACAACTGGGTGGCCATCTTTGCGTAGAAATAAAATTGGATCCATACCTCATACCTTATGCAGGGCCTGGTGCAAAGACATGAATGTGAAAAAGTGAACTCAGGAAAGCACAGTCTCTCTCAAAGTGTGTTTAAGACAGGATTCAAAATCCAGATGCCCTTGGGCTACACTAGCATGTGACAGGACATATGGAGATGTTACTGATGCCCGCTCGAACAAATGATGAACAATGGGAAGACAAGTGATACAATGATTCAAAATCCAGAGGATGTAAAAGAAGAGGTCAAGGAAATCATACTACTTGGGGCCGGAGCGATAGCCCAGTGGTAGGGCGTTTGCCTTGCGCGGCCGGCCTGTGCAGGCCTGGGTTCAATCCCGGCATCCCATATGGTCCCCCCAGAACTGCCAGGAGTAATTTCTGAGTGCAGAGCCAGGAGTAACCCCTGAGCATCGCCGGTGTGTCCCAAAAAAGAAAAAAAAAAAGGAAATCATACTAAAAACTCTGTGGCAAAAAAGATTCTTTAAAGATCAGCAGTCATCCAAAGATATACAAAGAAAAGTATTCTTGTCACAGGTGAAAGATTAATTTCCACAATATACTGAGAATTTTGTAAATCTAATAGAACAATAACTTTATGTTAAAAACATTTAAATACAGGGACTGAGAGTTCAGAGGAAAATACGAATGACTAAACAAATACAAATATATATAATATATAATATAATATATAATATATATAATATATAATATATAATATATAATATATAATATATAATATATATAATATAAGAGGGGTTCGACAGGGTGATACCATCTCACCAAAACTCTTCAGTGCCACCCTCGAGAACATCATGAGACAATTAGAATGGGAAGGAATGGGAGTGAAGATAGATGGTCGGCAACTACACCACCTCTGCTTCGCTGACGACATCGTTCTAATAACACCAAACATTAGCCAAGCGGCACAAATGCTGGCTGACTTTGACCGAGAATGTGGAAAGGTAGGTCTACAGCTGAATCTGAAGAAAACTATGTTCATGAGAAATGAACTAGTTCCAGAGGCCCCATTCACTCTCAATGGAACAAACATCTCTGAATGCAGCAGTTATGTGTACCTAGGTCGAGAAGTCAACATGATGAACGACCTAAAACCTGAGCTGCGCAGGAGGAAGAGAGCGGCATGGAATGCCTTCAAAGGCATCGAAGAAATAGCTAAAAGAACAAAGAACCTCCGGCTCCGGGCACATCTCTTCGACTCCACCGTTCTCCCTGCATTAACATACGCCTCAGAGACCTGGGCCCCTACGAAAGCAGGATGAGAATGCTATTCGGGTCTCCCAGAGAGGAATCGAAAGAGCTATGCTTGGAATATCACGTCTCACTCAAGTGAGAGAAGGAATCCGGAGTTCTGACCTCCGTCGCTATTCCAGAATCAGGGACGCTGTCTCGTTTGCCAAGGCATCGAAAATCAGATGGGCTGGACATGTAATGCAATTTGGAGACAACCGCTGGACTAGAGCCGTTACCGACTGGATCCCACGGGATGTCAAAAGACCACGTGGCCGCCCACCTACAAGATGGTCAGACTTCCTTGTTAAGACCCTGAAGGAACGGTTTGAGGCTCTTCATATTCCTGAATCAACCAGATGCCATTGGGCTACATTGGCACGTGATAGGGTCCAATGGAAATGTTACTGGCGCCCGCTCGAGCAAATCGATGAATAACGGGATACAAGTGATCAAGTGTGATATAATATTATATATAATATATAAATAATATATATAATACATAATATATGTGTGTATACAAGAAATATAGCACAGTCAATGGCTAAGGTGCTTGCCTTGTATGGGTTCAACCAGAGTGTGATCCCCAGCACCCCAGATGGTCCCCAAAGTCCACCAGAAGTCATCCTTGAGCACAGCCAGGAATAAGCCATGAACACAGCAGAGTGTGGCTTCCAAACAATAACAACAAAAATGTGTGTGTATGTCTAGGAAGAGGGGTGGGTAGAATATTCTTGGTAATTTGGAGATAAATCGCGCAACAGGGAGAGCTGGTAGCTGCTCTGCCTGGTGTATCTGCGTTGTGGTTCAAGCATTCCTGGGCTTGAAATACTTTCCTCTGAAGGATGGGGGGTCTCTGAAGGGTGGGTCTCTGAAGGCTGGGTCTCTGACGAGCCGGACTGGAGATTGGCTTAGTCTCTTAGGTGAGTTCTGACGAGCTTTGGCTGTGGATGATGAAAATCGCTGCCAGCATGGTGTGGGGGTTCCTCTGGGTTCTTCTGAGGCTCTATTGGGATGGTGGACTTGGGCCGGAAGTCGCTCTCTGTCCCTGACCCCTTGATGTGGATCTTGGTGCGTAAACAACGAAGATAGAAATTGCTGGCAGTGGGCCACATCTCTTCACGTGTAATCATCCTATCCGGTTTGTTAGGCATTCAAATGAATCAATGCTCACAGCCAGGTTCGTGTTGACAAGGACACCTACACCACCAACACCTCTTTTGTCACATGTTCCGAGGAACAGTTCTTGTCTGGTGTCAAAAACGGCGTGATGCGATTGATGCCTTCTCGTCTCAGTCAGACCAATGATGTCGTACTTGATCTTTTGCGCTTGCACCATCAGGTCCTCCATATATGCTTCCAATGCCAGCGCACGTGCATTGAAAGTACAGACAGTCATTTTAGTCCTTTGTTTTGGCAGCCTAGATTGGCCCTGAGATTTTATCAGCCACTCCTTGTTCGCTCCTTCTTGGTGCTGCTGTATTAAGGGCTCTTTCAGGGTCAGGGAAATAAATATTGTTATTACTGGTTTTGGCATATCAAATACGCATCGGACAGCTTGCCAGACTCTGCCATGCGGGCAGTATACTCTCAGTAGCTTGCCGGGCTCTCTAAGAGCTGGCACCAGCTCAAGCAGATGGATGAATAACGGGATGTCAAGTGATCAAGTGATGTGTAGGGCTGGAGATAGAGCCCAGTGGTCTGAGTCCATGCTTTGCATGTAGGAGACCAGCTCATCCCCAGCATCACATGGTTTCCTCCCATGCCATGAGTAAACCATGAGCACTACTAGGTGTGGTCCCAAAACAAAACCAAACAATGCTCCACATCATTCAAATAAGAAAAGCAAATGGAAAGGACACACGTGGTCTTTTACCGTTGAACTGGAAAATGCCTAAATGTCGCTGAACGTGCAGGAAATGAGCAGCAGCATCCTCTCCCCCGGAAAAGTCAGGCTGTGGGAGGGGACATGCACAAAATGACAGACAGGACTTGTCATGGTGGGGATTATCCGTCAAGACTCTAGAACTCGGTTATTTTACCAGTCCCCAGTGTAGGTGTTCCGCAGGCCTGGAGAATACCGGCAGTCATTAAGTGAAGATGACCCTTAATGACTGTCGGTATTCAGACAGAGGAGGGCTTCAGACAATCGATAAATTAAAAACTCAGGCTTGGGGCCGGAGTGATAGCCCAGCTGGTAGGGCATTTGTCTTGCACGCGGCCGGCCCATGCCGGCCCGGGTTCGATCCCCCGGCATCCCATATGGTCCCCGAGCACCGCCAGGAGTGATTCCTGAGTGCAGAGCCAGGAGAAACCCCTGAGCATTGCCGGGTATGACCCAAAGAGCAAACAAACAAACAAAAAACAAAAAAAAAAAAAACTCAGGCTTCTAGAAGGAGCAACTCTATCTCTCTGCTGAACCCTCACCTCATGTCTGAGTTTCCAGCCTGCTGACCTGCCTGCAGACTTCAGGACTTGCAAATCCCACCCACAATCTCTTAAATTCATTAAACTTCCTCTCCTAGAATGTTTCACTGGCAGACTGACAGAACAGTTCTTCATCCTGCAATCCCACTTTCCCCATGGGGCACACGCTCACACAGGCTGAGAGGTCACGACATAGGCCTTGCAGGTGTCAGGCCCTGGCTTCTACCCCCAGTACCACTGGGAGCAGCCACCACAATAAGGATGATTAGAAAAAAAGCCACTTGAATCTACAGAGAGGAGCCCTGTGGAGCAAATGAAAAAAAATCTAAGGCAAGGGGATAGCACAGTTTCCAAAATCGGATTTTGATGAAGAAAGTAGCCCAGCAGAACAACTTGCACTGTACAGTGTGCGTATGCGGCGCGTGCATGTGTGTGTGTGTGTGTGTGTGTGAGTGTGTGTGTGTGTGGTGTTATACCACTATGCAGCTGCCTGGTAGAGACAGGCAGCATCTGCCTGTCTCTTACCCTAGACCCTCCCCCGAGCCAGATGCTTCCTGCTCCAGCCTCATGCCTGCCCACCACCCCTCCCTATCCTCTGCATTCTGCACCTCAGCCTTCAGACCCTCACAGTCTCAGGCTCTCTGGCCTCATTCTGGATATTCTTGGAGGTTCTCTAAGAGGTGCTCTGGAGGTTGTTCCTGGCCTGGAGGGCCACGTGATATATATATATATATATATATATATATATATATATATATATATATATATATCACTGTAAAATATTTTATATTTATATATACACTGTATCACTGTTACTATATATATAGTGTGATATATATCATTATATATGTCACTTATACATGTGACCTATATTATATATGTGTGTGTATATATGTGTGTGTGTGTCTAATATATATATATTCCATACCCCCCATACACACTATTTTTGGTCACACCAGGCAGTGTTCAGGGGTTACTCCTGGCTCTGCGGGGGACTGTACTATCACTTTGGTCCTTGGCTGGTATTTGATTTCCGGCTGCCAACCAGGTTGCCCAGGGAGCCCGAGGCCCAGAGTAGAGTTCTGCCTGTCAGGCCTCTGGGGCCAAGAGAGGGCTGACAGTCGTATTTCCCTTCCTCCAGCTCACATTGCCCCCCTGGGCTCCTTTCACCCCCACTGAGAGCCTGATAAACCCTTTTATGCAGCTAGCAGGATGCCCCAATGCCCTGAGATGGACAAGGGGAAGAAAACTCATTGAGTCTTGCTTTCCTTGATACATTCTCAAGGAATTTGGGGCCTGTGTCCTGCAGGAAAGATCTCTTAATATGTCACAGCTCAGCATCTGGGCCTTGAGATGCTTCCCATGATGCCAGTTAGGAGACGGAGCAGCCAGCTCTTGGTTTCTGAGGTCTTGCTCTGGGCTGGCCTCAGAGGGAGGGAAATGTGTGTGCATTTTATTTCTCTTGGTCTCCACAGGCTGTGTTTGTTCATATTCCAATTTCTGGCTGAGTAACAGAAAGGGTCATAGGTTAATGCCATAGGAATTCCTTGGGGGCGGGACCAGGCGCCCCATGACAAGTGTTTTCTGGTAAACAAATAAGCACCACAGAAAGCAAAAGGGAAGGTCCCATTGGATGAATTTTATTATTTATTTATGTATTGGCTTTTGGGCCACATTTGGTGGTGCTTAAGCCTTAACACCTGGCTCTGGGTTCAGGGAATTACTCCTAATGGTGCCAGGATTGAACCAGGGTTGGCCACACACAAGGCAAGTGCTTTACCCACCGTACTCTCTCCCTCTCTCTGGCTCAGGATGGATTTAGTTTAGTTTTGTTTTGGGGCCATACCAGTGATGCTTGGGGCTTACTCCTGGCTTTGTGCTCAGGGATCACTCCTGGCAGGTGGACCATGTGTGGAACCAAGGATTACACTCTGGGCAGCTGTGTGCAAGGCAAATGCCCTACCCACTGCTCTAGCTCTGGTCTCAGATGGATTTTATTTTAATTTTTTTAAGGATTTTAAATTTCATCTGACTTCATTTCAGAGCTCGTCAGTTCTTTTTGTTTGTTTGACATGGAAATCTGGAGCTATCCTATGTTGGTGCCAACAGGGACACTAATGCCAGCTGAGTTCCCCACTTGGGGGTTGACAGAAGCCCCTCAGCTGCCCTAAATCCCAGTGGCTCCATGCGACCATTTTGCTCAGCAAAGCTCTGGTTTTGTTTCTCCTGGATTGGACTAAGAAAAATAAGGCCTCCCCAAGCTGTGGCGCTATTTTAGAACATGCTCTCTGGAGTCAAACGTAAACACAAAGCTGTCTCTTCATGAAGTAGGAGCTTTATGAGGGTGCCAGAATGTTGCTCTGTCGGCTTTCAAAAGTGAAGTAGAAACCACTTTGGAGAGAAAAACATTCCGTGGAGGAAAGTCTCCAACATCCAGCGCCCAGGTTGACATCACAGAGAAACCAGTGTCTCTGCCCAAAGAGTCACCAGGCCGGGCTCGGAGTGGGGGCGGGGCTCCTGGGACCATGCATGGAACGTGCTTCCCTGCGGCAGGTCGCCTCCCCAGCAGGGTCCACAGTAGTAACCGGCAAGTTTGGGCAGTGTCTCCTGTTCCTGGTTCATCTCTTCCCTCACATGCCTGGGCCCCAAGTATTTAGAGAGATGTCTCCCTCGGAGGAGATACCCACATCTCAACCCACCAAGACGAAGCTCAGAGGGGGGATTGAACTGTGGCATTCGTCTGTGAAACAGGGCTCCGTCCCCCATTTACAAAGGAGGCCTCAAGTCAGTGCAAAAATTCCTTCTCTTCCAAGATGACCCCTCTCTCAACTGTTTTGTTTTCAGCTCCAAGGGAGTGTGAAGCCAGCCAACCCTCTGGATTCGTGATATTGTAAATCACCCATGTCGGTGACAACAAAGACGAGTGAACAAGGTGAACAAAGAACTGGCCATTCTTGGGCTGATTTCTAGACTTTCCTCATGACTGGTGTTGGAGACGTTTACGTCTCTGGAGTGGAGATGCTGGTATCCAGCACGCATGGGCATCTCATCCTGAGGGCAACTGCCCAATCTGAGTTTTTAGGCTGAAGCTACCACTTCAGGAATCAGGACAAAGCTTCTTGGTAGCGACCTGGGAGAATAATTTCATGTCTTGAATCCATAGTGACTCACAATTAAAACCTGTTTTGAAGAGAGAGAGAAAGGGAAAGAAATAACCTGCCATGGAGGAGGGCTGAGGGAGGGGGAGGGAACCGGGGACGTTGGTGGTGGGAGATGGGCACTGGTGGAGGGCGGGTGCTGGAACACTGTATGACCAAAACCCAAATATGAACTTTTAATTGTATATCTTTTGTAATTGTAAAAAACAAACAAACTTAAAAATAAACCTGTTTTGAGCAGTGGAGACGTGGACATTGCCAGCCTGAACTGCACTAGTCCACTTATTTAGGGTGGGGCGGGGACTCCCCAAGCGGTGCTCAGGTGGTCCAAGGACCCACACCAGGACTTCTCAGCCAGCCGGGCTGAGAACTGAGCACAAAGGCCTGTGGATGTGATGCTTCTCAGGCCCTGCAGTGCAATGATACCTGAGGCCATCCCGGCAGTGCTATGGGCCTTCGTTTATTATTATTATTTACCATACCCGATGGTGCTCAGGTCTTTGGCTCTGCTTGGGGACCGTGCAGTGTCAAAACTCAAAGTCATGACTTGTGCATGTAAAACCTGAGCTCCAGTCTTTTGAGTAATCCACTCAGTCACCTCCAGCCCCACCTGCCTAAGAGTTGGTTTTCCTTAGCTGCAGGATCAGTGTTCCAGCCTCAACACCCTGCAGGTGCCAGCTAGCTGAACCTGGGGGGGTGGACTTCACTAAATGGGGGTGGGGCCATTCAAAACCTGAGCTCTTCGGGGTTTATCTTCAGGGATAGAGGTGTGGTTCTGAACCCCCCCCCCCCAGATGCCAAGGAATGATACCAAGCTGTCAGTGTGTGTGTGTGTGTGTGTGTGTGTGTGTGTGTGTGTGTGTGTGTGTGTGTGTGTGTGTGTGTGTGTAGCAGAGTAAAATGTTATTTCAGGATAGGGTCAGCAACCCTAAACCCTATATTCTTCAAGTTGACCATTTTACTTTTACAGTGGATCTTGTGGATAGGAAATGAAAGTCATTTCTACAGGTGGAATTTATGGACAGTTTGAGCAGCCACTGATGAAGCAGAGGCCAAAGCACACAGTTCTTTTAACTAGTGGTTTATTGTGTCATGCGGCTATGGACAAGAAGGGCCTGAAATCAGAGAGACGAATGCTGTTGTGCATTGTACTAACGCAAGTGCTGAGAAAGGGAACAGGGCCGAGCCATGGTTTGCCCCGCTGGTGCCAGGTGGACCAGCCCCTCGTTACCATGTCTTCTTAGGTAGGGATGGGGTTCGTTTATGGATGGGTTTTCCACCAAACCCCTCCCTCAGCCTTTGGGGATAATAGGTCTTGGGTTTATCAGGAGTCAAGTCATCAGAAGATAGTTGTGACTGCTTAAGACACTGAGGTGTTTGTGCGGCTCTGGATTCTCCTGGCATTGCCAGCTTGGCACTTATTTCATTAGCATGGAGTATTTAGTTCTGACCCCGTGGCTCAAACCTGCTAGCAGTCACTTCCAAGCCAGGATACTATAGGTGTCAATAATCCTTCCTATATGAATGAAATAAAATCCCTATCAAGAGGGGAATGCTAGGAAGAATCCTCATGTTTTTTGCCCTATGAGCTCTCATTCGAGGACTGAGCAGCCTATTGAAAGGATTCTGGCAAGAATTGACAGCTTCGCTGACAAAAACGGCGAATTCAACCTGTTTTAGGCCCCATTCTAAGCTCTGTGTTCCTCTTTAAACCTCACAACTCAGGTCGGAGAAGACAGTATATGGGTTAAGGTGCTTGTCTTTGTATCCTGTTCACCCTGATCCAATCTCTAGCACTATGTACGCCCCACCCATGACCTGAGCACAGAGCCAGGAATAACCCCCTGAACCCCACCCTGAGCACTTATCACCTCATATCACCTTGACTTTCCCTCATTCCACACTTTTCAAAAGAAAAGCTTGTGTTTTCCCCTTCCTGTACCTCTTTCTGCGCCCCCTCTGCTTTTTTATTACTCTCAGCCATATTCGGAGATAACGCACATTTTCATGCAGGTATACCTTTCAGAAGCATTGCCACTAATATTTCAGATTGCAAGGCATTTCTCTATGTTTCCAGTGATCACTGTGAAGCTTGTAAGTGCTTGAGCAGCTTGGACCTGATGAAAAAGGGGTCACTGCATGGCCACTGTCAAAGGGCAGTCGCTGTTGCCACAGAGAAATCTTGGGTTGGTGGCAACATATGGAGATATTACTGGTGCCGCTTGAGCAAATAAATGATGAATGGGAAGATAGTGATAGTGAGCTAACCTCTATAATATCACTTGTATCACTTGTCTTCCCATTGTCCATTGATTTGCTCGAACAGGCACCAATAACATCTCCACACGTCCTGTCATGTGCTAGTGTAGCCCAAGGGCATCTGCTCGCTCCAGGAACACGAAGAGCCTCAAACCATTCGTTCAGCTCATGGGAATGAGGTCTATAATTGTTACTGGTTTTTGGCATATCAAATATGACATGGGTAGCTTGCCAGGCTCTGCCATGCGGGTGGTATCCTCTTGGTAGTAGGCTCTCAATTTGTGCATTTACTGATGAACCACTTGCAACGGACAGAAATAGGCTTTTCTCTTGGGTGGAGCTCTGATAGGCTGCGGAGTCCGGACGTTGAAAATGGATGCCCTCATGGTGCGGGGTTCCTCTGGCTTCTTGTGAGTCTCTATTGGGATGGTGGACCAGGGATAGAACTATATACATGTATATATGTAAAATATGTATTATATATTGTCTTTAGTTTAAAAAAATATTTTTAGAGGCTAAGTATATAAACCTTGACTACAACAGACCAATGCAAGACTCAGAGAGTTTGAGCCACTTCCCCAACATTACTCAGAGAAGGCTGAAGCCAAAATTTAAAATGTAAACTCTGGTTAGTCTCTCCAGCTCTTTTAATGAACATTAGTATTCATATAGATGTAATCTCATACTGGAAAGGGGAAGTATTAGGATGAGAGTCAAGCCTATATAAAGTTTAAACTCCAAACCCCAAGAAGGCCTGTGCTCCTTTCACAGTCACAGGGGGATGAAACATGATTTCGAGGACTGAGAATAGGAACAAGCTGTGGACAATTTCATCTGTGTGGTCAGAGTTTACATTCAGAAGAAATACGCTCCTAAATTAGGCAACACACTTACAGGCTGTTCTGGGCACAGACCAAAGTACACAAATTTCCTCATTATTCTACCTTTTAAAATAAAAACAAAACAACAACAAAACCCTGCTCCTGGTTGAAAATAAAGTTTGTGTACAACGGTCAGGTGGAAACGGTTCACAGGGATGTCATGCGTCTTCCTCTCAGGCTCATTTCTAAGATACAGCTTTTATTTTCTAATCGGTCACATTGACAGAAAGACACACACACACACACCAGTGTTACAAAACCTTGTATTAATCATTTCCCTTCACTTTCAATATAGTTGATATGAAATATAGCCATGATTCTTAGTTACATGGGAGGAAATGAGTAATAAATACATTGTAGCAAGTTTAAACCACAAGGGTGTTTCACTGGTAACAACATTTGAAAACTGTACACTTGCAAAGAACAGCATTTTCAAACATTAGTATATCTGTATATCAGTAAAGCTTTTTACATGTAACAAACATGCTATTTCCATATATGACAAATTTTAAAAATATGCATTGCTTGGCAACATGAACTAGGCAAAAATAGTTCTTTGTTCACTAACTTTATACAGGAAAACAGGACGGAAGGCATGCATGTACAATAGGGATGCCTGCATGGGGCATGCAACAAAAGAACGCTTTTTAAAAGTCAGCTTACGTTAGGCATAAATACACGAGGGTTATATATTAATAAGGGAGGAAGTCTTCTGTTTGACATTATTAACATTCCTGTTTTCTTCCTATTCCTCCCAGAGGAATACACATTCACCTTTAAGTAAAGATAAAGGAATTACAAAAAAAAATAAAAAACTCACTTTGCAAACATCTCTGATGATGTGTAAAAAAAATAGTGTTATCATAGCCCCATATGAGAATTCTCCTTCCCCAGGGCCCTCTTGTAACAGGCACAGTAAAGACCCTCGGTCAGGCTGCATCCCAGCACCCAGGCTGGAGAGACTGGGGCAGAGCCTCCCTCCCTGGGGCTAACGAGACTTGGGCCTTCGTTGCCTCCCTACTCTGTCCTTCTGGTGGTTGCATGTCTATGTTTCAGCTCAGCTCAGCAAGCCAGCCCAGGCTCCTGGAGAGAGGAATTCTTGCCGGGGAACCCATATTTCTCAACAGTGCACCGGCAGTCGCTACAAGAAGTGCAGAAGAGCAAAGGCCCCATAGGGAGGCGCCCATTCTGTAAAAAGGCAGCCACGACACCTCAAAAGAAAATCTCATTTTCCTCAGTGTCTCTTCAAATGCAAGGGACCCCGCTGCAGCATCCAGACTCACGATCTGAGAGTTTGGTGCAAACAGCGCCCTCTGCAGGGCAGACCCAACAGCTTCTTTTATTTTGCTTGCTAGCCCCTAGTTGAAAAATGAAACTTAAAAAGCACGTGGAAAAAAAAATAAAACAGCAGCAATGTTTCATTTCTGGTATACAGTTCATGTGTGTCTTTCTAATGTTTCTTGAAAGAAACCACTATGAATAAAAAGCACCAATAAAACATCATACACCATAATATCATCTAACAGGGCTATCCCCGGGACAGTGCAGAGGGCCGCACACACTGTTAAAATCAGGACGAGGGACATGGAGTGAAAGAGATTTTATTCTGAGGTGTTCGATGTTTACTATAGTTACTTAAAATAAAACAGTTGCATTTTAGGGTCAATGGGTGGATACAAAAAAAAAGGCACTGACGCTTTATTTCTAAATATCCGACTTCATAGCCTTATGCATGCAACTGTTTGATTCTTTTATAAATAAAACTATTTTGCATTAGGATTTTAAACTTGAGCTGTGTACCTGCAGTCAACACAGGACTCAAAAGAAGGTGGGGACAGGCTCCTAAAACTTACCAGAACACACTCAACTTAAAAAATGTAAAACACTAACAGCAAAAACACAACCGAGTAGATAAATCTATACACAGTCAATGAAAAATAAGCTTTTCCTTTTTTAAAAAAAAGAATTTTGTTGTTATTAATAACAGACTTATCATGGTTACCAGCCATAGCGAGTTAATAAGTAACATATCCAAAATAATATCTCTAATAATCAGATAACCACTGTTTCTATATTCAGAAGGAATAAATAGAAATTCAGATTTGGAAGTACTTTACGGTTTTCCTTTTAAAGGATTCGTGCTAATGTGACTGTGTTCACAATCTGAGCAACCTAAGTCTTTATGAATAAATGCATTTTTCAGATCTAAATACTCTCCCATTTCTTCATAAACGGTTTAACACCACTGTTTATTTCTCTTTGTCAACTTTCCCAGCATCAAAAAAAACACCTTCACAAACCTTCTGGTCTTACTGTGGCCTTCAGCCCTTTAACCTAGACTTCCTGCCTTACCTGTGATGCCGCCACCTCAACACATTCCCCAAGTTAATACTGAGCTTGTTTAGAAAAGGGCTGTGGAGGATGAATGTTAATGGCACTTGGCTGGAAAAACAACTAAAAATTGTGGCCTCCTTTCTACACATGGATTTGCGGTTTTGAATATTAGTCACCCAAGAAGCGGTCTCTCCTTTTTAGACACGAATAGTGTGGTTCCATCAGTCTTCTTTGCCGAAAGCTCTGTGGTTAAGAGGCTCCTACCTAGTTAGACTAGGGACTACAATTAGGACTGCAACCGCCTTGTTCCAGTGTCCATGGTGATACTGGGTGTACATTTAACTTTTAAAAGAAAAAGCAAAGTTGTGTGAATTTAATTTAATAAGGCCCTGAAAATCTGGATTACTTTCACTAACTTTTTAAATAACCATAAGCAGGAACTTTGATTTTCATGGTCTGCTGTCTCCAACACCGAGTCTGAATTCACAAAAAAAGAAAAAAAAAAAAGGCACCAGAATCCATTTAACAAGCAGAACTTCCAGCCCCACCCCCACATCTTGCCTCTCGGCCCACATTCATACCATTGTTGACACAACCCATTTTCCAGTGCTGAGCACAACTCCTCTTTGATTTCCTCCAGCTCTCCACTGCACCGAATTCTGAAGCAGTCCCTCTCGCCCAGAAGAAACAGAGCCATTACTTTGTGGGCCGCATAGAAAATCTCTCACCACCAACTGAGTGGTTTTACCTCCCTTCCATGTGGTAGATAAATCCCAGCAAAATCCCTGACTTATGCATGTTATAAAACCACCGCGAGGTGGAATTCCCCCATGTCTTCCACTACCCTGAACACTCTCTGCCACTTAACAGACCCTCTGGTCATAGCAGGAGGCGGTCCCACTCTCCTCTTCCTCTGCAGTGAGACTGGACGATGGCAGGATGGCAGTGAACAGCCTGCAGGGTTCCTTAACCCGGGCGTGAAGGCCTCCTGCTGGGTAAACCACTATCCTAGTCTTTGCTGCTCCTCCCGTGGCACCTGTACCCACCTGTGTGCAGCCAGGCAGGGAGTGCTGGGCTCAGTGTCCATAAGGGAGGAGTGGTGGCCTCTGGGTGAGCAGCAAATCCAGCACAGAAAGGGGTGCAGGATCGCAAGGGGCCTGGGAGCAAACCTGGAACGGATCACACGGTACCTGCTGCCTGCGCTCAGGCCCGTTCCTGTCTGTCTCCCTCCTCCGCCTCGCGCCCTCCCTGCTGGGGTGTGGAGAGCAGCTCAGGGCTCCTCCTTCCCACCACCCTGTGGCTCAGCAGGGAGGAGAGAGAGCACAAGGCCCCCCCTGCTCACAAATCCTTACAGAAACCCATGACACATTGTGTACCCTTCTCAAAATTGGTATGTAAACAATACACAAATCAAAGTTTATCTGAAATTCTGTTGGAGAGAGTTCTCTCCCTTCTCACCCTTCCCTCCTCGTGGCCCTCTCTGGACTTCACACAGGGGCCTGGGGACAGCAGGGCGGATGGAGGAGGGTCAGGCCATGTCTTGCTTTGGTTGCTGGTGGCCTTGCCTCCCTCTGGGACCTGGCAGGAAGGCAGGGATCTCCCAAGGCTGAGGCTCTGCCTCTCTCTCTTCTGGGGTCTCTCTCATCTCTGACTGAGGGGCTCTCTGTCCTCCACATACCATCCCGAAGTCACCACATACATACTCCCCCACCCCCTCCCTGTCCCCCTTGTCTCAGAGGGTTTCTCTCTGCCCACACACCAAAAGCTAGCCCAGGACAGAAACAAAGGACGAAAATAACCAATCCCAGGTCTACTGATATGTTTACAAGGACGACCCTACGCTCTCACAAAATCAAAATGGGAGAGGGACCGGGGGAGGCTGCAGAGCGTCCGCAGGGCAGAGAGCAGCCGTGCAGATGGCTGACACTGGGCCCGCAGCAGTCGGTTCACGGCCAGCGCGGTCACTCCCGTCTTCAGCTTCTAGATTGTGGAGGTCGGTCAACCCCGTCTGGCAGAGAAAAGAAGCAAATGCGGCGCAGACAGGTGAGTCAACTGTCTCCCTTCATGCCTACATCTCCCCCACCACTGAACGTGCCTAGGCTCCCGGGATCCTAGGGCAGAGAGCGGTTAAATTTCTTTCATCCTTTCTCATTTGCACTCTCCATGACATCTGGGCAAAGCCTTTCTTTATTGGGTGGGAGATGGTGGGGGACCACACCTGACAGTGCTCAGGGCTGACTCCTGGCTCTGGGCTCAAGGATCACTCCTGGCAGGGCTCAGGGGACCATGTGGGATGCTGCGGATTGAACCAGAGTTGGCCATGTGCCAGGCAAGTGCCCTTCCCCCTGTACTATCTCTCAGTCCCAGCATCCTGTTTTTTTATTTTTTTGCCTAAAGCTCTACTCAGATGGGCTGGTCATGTAATACAATTTGGAGACAACCGCTTGACTAGAGCCATTACCGACTGGATTCCACGGGACATCAAAAGATCACGTGGCCACCCACCTACAAGATGGTCAGACTTCTCTGTCAAGACCCTGAACGAACAGTTTGAGGCTCTTTGTATTTCTGGAGCAAGTAGATGCCATTGGGCTACACTGGCACGTGACAGGGTCAAATAGAAACGTTACTGGCACCCGCTCAAGCAAATCAAGGAATAACAGGATGTCAAGTGATCAAGTGAAGTGATCAAGAGCTCTACTGAACCTAAGAACCAAGGTAACAATCAGTTCCTCAGCCATGGGTGCAAGCACATCAACACACTGTGCGTCACACAGTGTGCCCAATGATACAGTCCCTTCAGTGCCACCTGGCAAAGAGAACGTGGGGAAGTGAGGGGAGAAGGACAGAGACTCTCGTGTACGCTGGCAGGAAGAGAGGGGAGCCAGAAGGGCTGGGAAGAGGGTGGGACAACGAAGGCTGCTGATTACTGAGGGGTGGGGTGGGGCAGTTGGGTTAGGAAGGAGATTGGGTAATGGGCGTGACCAGAGAGAGGACCTGAAACTCACCACTGGACATGTGGGTGGACAGTGCCGCCACACCGTCTCTAGGAGCATCGCCGACTCACTCTGACTACAGGGCTGTGACTGGCCTGTGTCCACAGTGGAACGGCCACAGGGAGGCTTCCTGTGCCCACTGTGACCACAAATCTGACCAAGTCCGACATGGTGCACACTCAGAACAGGAAGATCTGTGGTGGCGGAGAGAGCTGAGGCCACTGTGGAAGACTGGTGGAAGCCAGCTATGGAGATGGAGTGGGACACACAAGGTGGAGGTCAGAGGCCAGGAGGAAGGCAGAGAGCAGAGGAAGCTGGCAGCCGCCTGGCCCGTTCCATCATCTGCTTACAAACGGGTTTGCAGGTGGCACCTCCAAATCAGATCACCCAGGCAATGTGGACTATGAAAAGGAGCATGGGCAATGGCGAATGGGCAACAAGAAGTAGCTGAGTGGCCACAGCAGGTCAGAGAATGTGGTGAGGCTGGTGGCAAGCCCACCCTTGACACGCTGCCCCCCTCGGCGTGAGAACCAGTGAGCAGAGAGGTTGGCTTAGTCTTAGGGGGGGGCAGCGGTACTCAGAGACTATGACGAAGTGACTGGTACTTAACAAAGTGGGCAAATCCTGGGTGAAGCCTAGCTGGCAATAGCCCATCCCCCAGACAGAGCATCTAGGTGGGTGTGTGGCCTCTGGGCGTTACTAACCCCTCCAGGGGCACTGGAAAAACCCAGCAGAGTAATAGAAGCCTTGGGTATAACTTGGGCGGTGGCTAGGGTAGAGCTGTGGAATACTTTGTCTGTTCTCTTGAAATGGGTAGGTTTCTGGGGGTGGGTGGGGTTGGATGATTTCTGCAAAAGCGCCTGCACACCAGGAAAGTCTGGGAGTCTCTGGTTGGACTCTGTAAGCACAAAGTCCTCCCTAGGAATGGGAAGGGAACGAATGAAGCAGGCAGCGGAGAAAGAGCGGCAGGTGCCTCATCGTGACCCACTCTCTCTCTTGCACTGCCCCTTGAGGTGGAGCTGGGCAGTGGCGGCCAAGGACCTCCCCACCCACAAGGCAACTCTGCAGAAGGCAGGTTGGGCCAGGCCTGTGGGAAGTGGCTCTAGCCAGGAGTAAACCAAGCAGAACCAGCTGAAAACCTTAGAGTCACCAAACAAGAGGGCAGAGGCTAATTGATGCCCCCTTCCCTCCCTCTCCCCAATTCCTTCCTGGGTTCCACTGCAGGTCATGGGGGTAGGAAGGCATGGAAAACTGGAGAAGGAAGGTCACAGAGGCTTAGATGGGCACGAGGAAGCTGGCAGTGAGAAGAGAAAATGGGAAAGCCAACACAGAAGGAAAAGTCCCAAGCCTGAGGACCAGCAAAGAGAATGAGGCTTTGGGTGCAGAAAAGTCGGCGCCTCTCCTAGTCTACGGAGATGGTGCGGAGGAACATCCACTCTGTGTCCCCTTCTCAGCCTCTTGCTTGTCTGTATGTTGGCATTCTGTCCGCACCTGGCCCCAAAGAGGCTGGTGGGCTCCAAATACCCTGAGGGGCTCTGAGGGATAAAGGGGGCACAGCGCTCTGTGTCTCCATGGCCCCCAAGAACCTGAGGGCATTCTCTGAGTCAGAAAACTGCCTGCATTTCTTCCCACCAGAGAGGATTACCGAGGAAAAACAGGGCCGTAAAGGCTTAGGAGATTAACAAGATGAAAACATTAGTGAAAACCCCATCAGTTCAGAGAGGGTTTCTGTAAAAATAGAACAAGCTAAAGTAAAAGTAGTCTGTTTGTGACAACCTCCCTTTAATAACAAGCAATTGGCATTCTGACTGCTAATGTTGGTGGCACTTAATGGTGGGTGAGGGCTCACCTGAGGTCTCTAAGTCCTGGGACAAGACAGCTCTCCTCAGACCCCCAGAGCAGCTGAGGATGGGGGTATCATCTCTATTAGCCAGCCTCCCTGGGCCCCCAAGAAAACCCTCTACCAACACTTTCCATTTCTTAAAAATTTAGAAATAAGCCACACCATACAAATTTGGCCCCTTTAAAGTATCAGTGGATTCCCCCACCCCCAAAGAAATACTCCAAGCTGTACAACCGTCAGCAGTATTCAAAGAGAACAATATTTTCTTTCACTTGAAAGCCCTGGAAAGGAATGTCCCATTAGTGGTCACTTCCTGGTTCCCATTCTCAGATACACCTGTGGGCCCAGAGCAGCTTCCTGTCCGCACACTTGTCTACTCTTCACAACTCACATACGTGACCTAGCATGGCCCTGTCCACACACTTGTCTACTCTTTACAACTCACATACGTGACCCAGCATGGGGCCTAGGGTCCTTGGGGCTTTGACTTCTTGGCCTCCCAGAGCTCAGCCTTGATGGGCGGGCTACTCTTCAAGGGTCCTGTTAATCCCTGCGCCCCCCAGAGCTCAGCCTTGATGGGCGGGCTACCCTACAAGGGTCCGTAATCCCTGCGCCGTCCAGAGCTCAGCCATGATAGTGGGCTACCCTACAAGGGTCCGTTAACCCCCGCGCCCCAGAGCTCAGCCTTGATGGGCGGGCTACTCTACAAGGGTCCCGTTAATCCCTGCGGCGTCCAGAGCTCAGCCATGATGGTGGGCTACCCTACAAGGGTCCCGTTAACCCCTGCGCCTCCCAGAGCTCAGCCTTGATGGGCGGGCTACTCTACAAGAGTCCCGTTAATCCCTGCGCATCCAGAGCTCAGCCATGATGGCAGGCTAGTCTACAAGGGTCCTGTTAACCCCTGTGCCTCCCAGAGCTCAGCCTTGATGGGCGGGCTACCCTACAAGGGTCCCATTAACCTCTGAGCCTCCCAGAGCTCAGCCATGATGGTGGGCTACCCTACAAGGGGTCCCGTTACATCTATGCTTCCAACTGCCTCCCTCCTCAGGGTCATCAGCACAGACACCCAATCTCCTCAGTTAGCGGGGGGTGGGGAACATTGGTGGTACCCTCTTTCAGAAGCTCAGCGTGCTGAAGCTTCTGGGGTCTGAGGGATGGAGGAGAGAGTAGTGTTAACAAATGGGGTCCCTCGAAGGCCCAAGAGTCACAGAGAGCTCTGAACTGGGAACCCTGGCCAGAAGCTCCCCACCCCAGCCTTCCCCTTCTGCCACTGAGCCGAGGCCCTCAAGGCTGTAGGGTGCGGCATGGTGGTGCTCCCCTTCAACTCCTGGAAGAGCTCTGATGGGATTTGGGTAAGTGTGTGTTTGCAAACGAAAGTGCTAAATGCTCTTTGGACAGAGGACAAAAGTGTCTGGAGAGGGAGCTGAGGGAAGCCCTGACCCCAACACTGAGTGTGGGCTGGGCATCTCCTGGGTGGGTGATGGCCTGAACTGGACGGGGCTGTGGGGCAGGTCACAACGGGCCTGGAGCCTCTCTCCAGAGGCTGCAGGAAGAGGGCCTCCCCTCTGCCTACCCAAGTTCCCGAGGCAGCTGGCTGCAGCCTGTCCAGAGGCGCCCTTCAGCCACTGGTCAGTTGGGCTTCAGGACTGGCCAGACACCTCAGAAGCGTCTTGGGGGTGTAGCCGTGTGAGCCCCAGGCGCGTCGTAAACCATGTCTCTGCTGTACTGCAAAGTACACCCTGGTCCTCTTGGGGCTCCAGGAAGCCATTTGGATCAGGGAGAGGGAAAAACAAGCAAGGAATTTTGTTTCTAAACTTCTAATTTTAGAGCAAACTGGAATATACTTGAACCAGGCTGAGCACGCCAATGCCGAGAAGGCAGAATCCAGGGCTGGCCGAGTGTACAGTGCAGACTGTGGGGGCCAGCGCCTGTGCTGCTGACTCCCCATCCGTGGGACGATCGTCCTGAGGGCCTCCAGTGTGTGGGGCAGAGAGGGGACAGCCGCCCAGGAGAGGAGCTCAGCTGGGCCCACAGCTGAGGTCAGGACACCGCTCCTCGGTAGGGTAACAGCAGGCTGCAAGGCCACACTCCCTGCTGCCACCCCTCCGGCATCTTCCCACTCTTCCCAGATCCTGCTGGTGTAGCCCCCATCAGCTGGACCCCCTCCCAGAGTGCAGAGGCCCGGGGCATGGACTCACCGCCCAGGGCGTGCTCCGTCATGCTGAGGCACAGGGACTCCAGCCTATTGTTGATGTCGGGTTCGGTCACAGGAAGCTGGAATTCTGCAGGGGACAAAGAGAGGTCTGTGGGCGACAGGGACTGTAAGAACAAGGACAGAGCGGAGCACTGTGACCTGGTCCCCTCCCCGTGGAAGCAAAGGTCAGACACAAGCTCTGTCCCTGCAAACACGAATGCCTGGGTGGAAGCACAACTAAAAAAGTCATCGCTCGTTAGTCTCCCCACTCAGAACATTCCAGAGGTTTCCATCCAATCACGGCCAACTCCAGGGCTGGACATGAAGGCTGTGCACCCTGTGGGTGCCTGTGGCCGGCTCTCTGCATCGTGGCTCCTCCCTTCCCTTCCACCAGGGGGCCATGCAGGCCGCCGCTGTTCTCTGCACTTGTCCTAGTGTCACCCACTTCCTGAGAGAGTTTTGTTGCCGGGATGGAAGCAGAGACCCCTGCCCCACTGCCAAGGCTGCACCTTCCCCAAGACCATCACCAGCCTCTGGCACTGAGCCCTGATGTTTACCCCTAGAGCCAGGCTGGGCTCACATTTGCTTCTTCCTGTGAGGGCTCAGAGAGGTGCCGGGACCCCTGAGGGTTGCAGGCCATGGCAGCGAGCATGGGCTGTCTCGTGGGCTTCCTCCAGAGTGGGGGACCCTGTGCAGCGCAGTCCCCACCTCCGAGCTCAAGCGAGTGCCAAGATGTGTAGCTGTAGGAAGCAAAGGGGGAGGGTTCCAGTGTCCAGGGTGGATGGTATATCCTCAATATCAAGGCCCCTCTACATCCGGGCCCTCCTCTCTCCCCCCTGAACCCCCGCAACCCTACCGCCCCAGGTGGTGGCCTCTGGAATCTCCCTGCTGTCCCACTGGATGCTGTGATCCCTGCCAGTACTTCCTTGTCCCTGATCCCAAGGACAGTCCCCGCCCACTTGTAGAACCCACGTTCTTGCAATGTGGCTTTCCCTGTTTCTGGTTCCCGCCAGTAAAGCCCACAGGGAGAGGGTAGCCCACAGGAGCTGGAGCACATGTTTGCGACCCTGATTTTGATCTCTATCACCCCGAGTACCACCTACAGCACTGTTGAACCAGAGCACAGAGCTATGAGGCCTACACAGCCCAGCCACGCGTGGCCTGGAGTACTTGCTGGGCCCCTGAGCATGGCTGGGGAGGCAGGTCATGGAATCCCCTCAAGCCTCCCCCAAACCAAAGAAACATCCACCCACAGCCTTGTGCAATTTTCATGCACATCAGCTGAGGATGACGAAGATGGAGCAAGAAGCAGCAGGAAACAGCTAAGAATTGTGGAGGCCTCTTGGTGGCGGCTGGAGGGGGCTGTGAGTTCAGGGAGGAGGAGGCAGAACTTGTGTCTCCGGGGCCTGTGTCCCAATGACAGGGACGTCCCAGCTACCCTCCTCCTGGGAGATTCCCTGTGGGCTGCAGAGGCAGAAGAGGATCTGGAGGCCCCAACTTTAAGCCATTCCCTGGCTCCTTCCTATGTCCACCAGGGGGCACTGGGGGCCTGGCAGGGAAGGAGCCGAAGGAGGCAGGTTTGGCACAGGGGGCTAAGCTAGGGGACCTGTCTTCCTCCACAGTCCCCCTTGCCTGTAATTTAGGAAAGCTGCCATCTCCGTTATGTAAAATCCTCACAGGGAAGACTGGACACGTGGAGCAATCCAAAAGCGCTAGGGAGCAGGTAGGTCTCTCCCTGGCACAAGTCCCAGTGCCAACCAGTCCGAAAGCCGCCGATGTGGCTTTCAGGGACGCATCCTACCCCGCTCCCCACTGGCTGCTCTCCGAGTACGGTCAGGGCAAGAAGACCATCCCCAGGGAACAGTATTTTCGTATTTCCATCCATTCATGTGAAAATCATTATGCATGCAAGAATTAGCAGCCTTCAGGGTGTGAAATCTATAAAATAGAAACACAATTTTATATATAGCCAGTTAGCAAATATGGAAAAAAAAACACCCCTCAGCAATTATAGCCCTCCATATGCTCATTGTGAAATTTAGTTTACTCTCTAGCACTCCGCTTTAAACAAACACTGTGGAGAGATTTGGATAAATAAAGATGCTCGACATTTGGAGAGAAGCATTTCAGCTGCAGGATTTCTTGCCAACATGCAGCAAAATGCCATTTCCAAGACTGGGATCGCGTGTTCCAAAGGGGGCGGGGCTGAGCAATGTGGGGACTGTGCGCCTCCATCTCCAAACCTCGGCAACTGCTCTTTTGGATTGAACGTTGGCACGCTTGTGTTTCCTCCTCCTGCTCTGCCCTCAGAGACCCCCACCACTCCCAGAACCACTCTGAGATATTCTGAAGTCTTGGGAGAAGCCCATATGTTCACACCCCAGAGTTCCCTAATAGTGTGACTTTTTAATTGTGTATTTGATAAAAACAGAACCATGACAGCTCCCCCTACATATGAGACTGAGCGAAACCAGTTGGGCACATGCTGGCTTTCCTCCTCCAACCCTGTGGGCCACCTCAACCACCAGGCCACGCCCTGCTGGGATTTCACACCTCTCAATATGGGTGTTGGTATTTAGGGAGGGCACCAGATCTAGGTTGGGCAGGGTCTGGGCTGAAGAGGGACTCCTGACACGTGTAATTTTTCAGCAGTCCTACAATGACACAGCACAGTGTCTTGTCAGCTTCAAGAAGGTTCTGGAAGGAAGCAACTGTCCATCCCAAATAAGGCACTATCCACACGGCTGGTGGCACTGGGGAGGTGTGCGGCTTGGATGGAAGGAAGTGACTGCTACTTCTGGGCACCTCATATGTGCAGCACCCAAGAGGCCACCCCCAGCCACAACTCTCTAAGGCAACAGCTTTGGACTTTCAGTCTGAGGAAAAGCCTTTACAGCCCCACCTAGACAAAGACAGGGATTGGTCGTGGTGGTTTCTCTGTTCTGGGGCTCAATCACTGAGAAGTGGGGCCAGGAAAACAGGGGGCGAGACAGACTGACAGGAAGGGTCGGGGACAAGACTTGGGCCCTGAGGCTGTGAGCAGAGCTGTGAAGAAGAGAGTGCGTCTGTGACCCAGCAGGATGGTGACCAGCAGGCCAGAAAGGTGGATGATGGGGGCTGGGATGGGGCCATGAGCAGCTCCCGAGTCTGCTGTGGGAAACGGCTTTTCTCTGAAGGCTCTGGCTCTTCCAAAACCTGCACAACGTCAGTTCTGTGGAATCCTCAGGCACCCGCATGTCCACCAAGACTGACAGGAATTACACAGGACGTGGCCACAACACACCACTTGCTCTGAGCCGGTGTTTGTGGATTTGACTCTCAGAGGAGAAGGGCGCAGACCCAGCTGCCTACAAGAGGCTGCCCATCTCTCGTCCACCCCAGCTTCTAGTGTCAGTCCTGAGCAGACCTGCTGGCTGGGCGCGAGTGTTTATGGAGGAGCAGGACTTGGGTTTGCCCTGGGTCCAGTCTCCTGCGAAGGTCCTTCTCCAGAAGGGTTCTGGGACTCGCTCCCCTGAGAAGGGGTGAATGCTGCTGCCCCCACACTATGCTTCTGGCCTACAACACTGACACAGAAGTTTTGATAGGGGCCATGCCCAGGAGGGATTGGGGGTGGGGCTCCTTTCAGCATTTGGTACTGGTTCTAACACCAGACCTCTCTCATGCACTCTGGGTGTGCGACCGGAGTCATTGGGGGTGGTGCCCAGGGAGGCTGGCTGTGTGAACAGAGATGTCACCCCAGGAAATGCCATCTCTCACCCTGAGCTGACCAGTCCCCAGGGCAGTCTGCCCCCTGGCATATGGAAGGAGCCCCAGAATGTAGCCAGTCACTGTCCTGCTCCCAACGCCCCACCCCTGCACTTAGCCCTTCTTACTGAGCCTTCTGGGGGACACAGTGCACTGTGGTCTCCCCAAGGAAACCAGCACTCAGAGATCTGAGGCTACATCCGAGGGTACTTGCTTCTAAGATTAGGTGTCACCTGCAGTGGTTTCAAGCCAGTTTTCCAGTTAGGTAGATGCCCTGCCTGCCTCTCTCTGAAGACACTAACTTCACTTGTATCACTTGTATCACTTGTCTTCCCGTTGTTCAACAATTTGCTCGAGTGGGTACCAGTAACATCTCCATACGTCCGGTCACGAGCTAGTGTAGCCCAAGGGCATCTGCTTGCTCCAAGAACATAAAGAACCTCAAACCATTCTTTCAGCTTATGGGACTGAGGTCTATAATTGTTACTGGATTTTGGCCTATCAAATTAAATACGACACGGGTATCTTGCCAGGCTCTGCCATGCGGGTGGAATACTCTCAGTAGTAGGCTCTCAGTTTGTGCATTTACTAATGTGTGGCCACTTTGTGGCCACACACAATGGGGAGAGATCGGCTTTTCTCTTGGGTGGAGCTCTGATGAGTTGTGGAGATTGGATATTGAAATGGCTGCCCTCATGCTGCCCCATATGCCTAAAACTTATTAAAAAAAATCTTTTGGGGGGTCTCCCAAGCAGTGCTTAGGGAGATCTGGGGCCACTCCCAGTTATACTAGCCAACTAGGCTGATGGTTCAATGGTAGAGTTGGGCTCGAACTGGGGGCTTGCTGAATGCAGGTTATGGACCCTGCCTCCTGAACTACCTCTTGCCTCTCTGAAGGCATCTTTGTGGCCAGAGGAAACCAGGCTGCAACACTGTTTGGAGGGTTTACATGAGGGTACTCCCATGTCCAGGGTGGGCCTGGATCTGGCAGCTGGACAGGTACAAGAAAAAGTTCTTACAGTGACTTGGGCTTTGGAAACCGGCTGGGCACTGCAAATGTACTCAGTGTCCTGGGAAGAGGCTGAAGAGAAGCACCCCAGAGCCCACTGCAGAAACTCCCTACCTTGGCCATGCCTGGACACTCAGGATATGGACTGTGCTCTCAGTGACCTCGCCAGGGCCAGCCTCCAGGATGCTGAGTGCGCAGAGCAGGACTCTGGAGTGGCCGCTGCCCTGTGCACTGCACCTGCACCGGCCCTCCCACCCCCTGCCAATAACTGTCCATTGGCTTCACTGGGGGAAGAGTAAGGAAGTAGCGTGAGGCCCATTCTTCGTCCCTACAGACCTGCTGCAAGTGGGCTTATAACTGAGTGAGAGGTTGATTAAAACACAGAACCCAAGGTCGGCCCAATGTGAGTGAGAGGTTGATTAAAAACACAAAACCCAAGGTCGGCTCCAAATGTGCAGAGAGGGTCGAGAGACTTGCAGGTAGTTTCCGGGATGATGGGAAATAAGACCGGGGCTGGGGAGCGATAGCCCAGCGGTAGGGCGCTTGCCTTGCATGGCCGGCCCATGCCGGCCCGGTTCGATCCCCGGCATCCCATATGGTCCCCCGAGCACCGCCAGGAGTAATTCCTGAGTGCAGAGCCAAGAGTAACCCCTGAGCATCGCCGGTGTGACCCAAAAAAAAAAAAAAAAAAAAAAGAAAATAAGCCCCAAGATGCAGCTGCCCTGGGCCTGGCAGGGGAGGGGAGGCAAAAGCGCCTTGGCTCACAGATCCTTGGGCCTTGCTCCATGTCTCATGCTTGAGCATCAGCTGGTCTCTCAGCACCGCCCCAGCAGCCCCGCAGGGGCACCTGGAGGATGGGAGGAACAGACCTAAAAGGGCTCCCGAGGGTTGTGGTTTTCCCAGGTGATGACAGGAGCAGAAGGAGAAGGTGAGGGGAGCACAAAGGATTGAGGATTTAGAAGAGAACCACAGGGAGGGGGTGCCGGAGAATGTTATGGGGTCTGAGGGCAAGAGAGCCATTGGCTCCACCGAGGCTCCAGGAAGCTGCAACTGAAGGTGATGCGGACACTTACTCCAGGAAACAGCTCCTGGAGTCCAGGACGCCTGTCGATGAGGTCCAGTTTCCCTCCGCACTGGGATGGATAAACGCATCACCTGCATGAGGGCAGCTGTGGGGCTCAAATGCCTGGGCAGAAGGCCTTTACAGCTCACTCATTTTTTTTTGCTTTTTTTGGGGTTACACCGGCAATGCTCAGGGTTTCTCCTGGCTCTGCACTCAGGAATCACTCCTGGCGGTGCTCAGGGGACCATATGGGATGCCGGGATCGAACCCGAGCCGGCACAGGTCGGCCGCATGCAAGGCAAACGCCCTACCTGCTGGACTATCACTCCGGCCCATCACTCATTTTATTAAGTATTTTTCTCCAAGTAGAAAAGCAGATGTGGGGCTGGACGCTAGCACATTTGCCTTGCACGTGGCCAACCCGGGTTCTATCCCCAGCATCCCATATGGTCCCCGAGCACCACCAGGGGTAATTCCTGAGTGCAGAGCCAGAAGTAACCCCTAAGCATCGCCAGGTGTGACCCCCAAAAAACGGAAAAAAAAAGAAAAGCAGATGTGAATATAATAATGGACTAAAGGAGACTTCCAAACCAAACTGTACCAACAAGATGAACTATGCAAGTCAAGAAGCAACTTTGATGTTGCTTTGGAGCCACAGCTGGTTGTGGTCAGGGCTTACTCTTGGCTGAGTTCAGGGATAACTTGGTGGGGCTCAGGGAACATATTGTGGTGCCAGGGATTGAACTGGAATTAGCTGGGTGCCAGGTAAGCTCCCTGACTCCTGTATTATCACTCTGACCATCTAAAAGCAAGGAAGCATCAAGACCATGTGGCGGTTCCTTCTTTCCCCTGACACTCCCCACCTGGGTCACACATCTTCCTTCTCCTCTGAAGTCTAACCTGTCCACTCACAATCTTTGGCGCGGATATGGGTTTGGGCTGTGCCTGGCTGTGCTCAGGGACTATTCCGGGTTCTGTGCTCTGCTGTAACTTGTGGTAGTTGAAAGATTATATGTGGAGCTGCTGATGGTCTCATGCGAGCCAGCACTAACCTCTCCACTCTCGCAGTCCCCTCAGAATCCTCCAGATTCCCGCAATTGAGTCCTGGCTTCCCCAGCTGGGTTTCAGTCACTGGCCACATTCTGCCACTCTGCGACCTCAGTCTGATCCTTCAGCCCAGCCACGTGACTCCGTGGTAGTCCACTACTACAACTGTCCACACCTGGCCAGGACTCTGCTCTCCTCTTCCTACTTTCCCCCCTCAGTTCACCTCCAGTTATAAGATACTTCCTTATCCGTGCCATGGCATAGTGACTTTTTCCTTTCTAAAGGGACAGAAATTCAGACTGGGAGCAAGTCTTCCACTGGTAAGGAGCACAGTCCCTGTAGGATTGACCCAAGGTGCCTGTCTGGGGGTGGGGTGGGGAGGGGCAACACTGCTCACGTGACTTTGCCTCATTCTCAGAGCTGTCACTGTCTGTTTGCTCTGTCTGGATCCAAAGAGCCAGGGAGAGAGCTCCAAGACTGCAGTGCGTGCTTATGATTTGTATGAGGTGCTCTGGGTTTGATCCCAGGCACTGCAGGGTCCCCACCAAGCACTGCTGGGAGTAACTGCAGGTACACCAAGCTTAGACTAGTCCCCAAAACACTTTTGGAAGGGGGTGGGGTGGAGGGGAGGTGGCATTTGAGCATTGTGGGCTGTGTTTCATTCAGGCTGCTCTGATTAGGGAGGCTTGCTGGCATATACTGAGTCGAAGTGACGGGGTCATCTTTAACCAGGAGACTGGTCCATCCGTCAGCACCTGCCCCCAGGGACAAGTCTCTTAGCTCCAGTACCAGCGGGTTTTCCTTTTTTTTTTTTTTTTTTTTGCTTTTTGGGTCACACCTGACGATGCTCAGGGGTTACTCCTGGCTCTGCGCTCAGGAATTACTCCTGGTGGTGCTCGGGACCATATGGGATGCCGAGGATTGAACCCGGGTCGCCACGTGCAAGGTAAATGCCCTACCTGCTGTGCGATTGCTCTGGCCCCACCAGCGGGTTTTCTCTTGTCTCATTCTCTGCCCTCCGACACCCAGACACAGAGGACTCTTCCCCATCCAAAAACCCTCTGAGGGTTTATCTCTAGTATCCTTCCAACAAAAATATACTAGCACCCCCCCCCCCCATTCCCTTTAGATTGCATTCACTCCAGGCTCCACGGCTGGCTCCCAGCCAACCAACAGCTTATTCATGCTGGCAAGACCTAGCTTCAAAAAGGACCAGTTCTAAGAAAGACACATGGGAGCGTGTATGGTGACAGGCTGAGGTCCCTGGCGGGCTTCTCTGGGCTACTGTGCTCCGGCCACCTCCGAGGGGTAAGGGATGTGCCCGGGGTGGCCGCCCTACCTGGCTGCTGAAACATCAGCATGTTCTGCGGAGACGTGTGCACGGGCAGCGGCGGGTCCCTCTGCACGGAGCTGTGGGTGCGGCTGGGCATGCTGTTACTGCCCCCGGGGTTGGCAAACCAGAGGTTCTGGGGAGAGACAAGGAAGTCAGTGCGGACACGGGCGAGGTGAGCAAAGCAGGCCCCCGGTAGAACCTGGGAGGAGCAGGTCCTGGAGACACTGTAGGTCACCTCTCCACTAAGGACCAGGGGTGTGGGGGCTGCAGCTCCATTCACGGGGTTCCCATACCCCTGCCCCCAACCCCTCCATCAGAGCCCTCACGTGAGTCTGGGTCCCTCTCCCTCCTTCATGCCAAGGTTCCGTGTAGCCCTTTTGTCGCCTTTGTTTTCCTCTCACTTTTCTAGGAAATGGGGAAGTTCTATAAACGTTTGCCACGGAGAGCACAAACTATTTCAGGGCTCTCATTAGACTTTGTTTCTGAGAGTCTTACAATTTACTACAAAGCGAGGAGAGAAAAAAGAACTTCCCAGCTGGCTGGCAATGAGCTGGCACAATTCAGCTAGTGTGTCTGTGATCGGGCGGGTGTACTCGCCGCGACTTCTGGCTGCAATATTGGCCAGGAAAGTGAAGGTGTGGGGCCCCAACACCCTCTGCCTCCACCCAGCCCCAAACTGAAGTGTGCTGTGGGGTCCCAACACCCTCTGCTCCCACCCCAGTGCAGAGCTGAATCCCACCCCTCTGGTCTGGGGCAGGATTCCTGTTCTAGGCGCCTGTAGTAGCCCTGCTTTTTTCATGACAACTCAAGAACCTCGGATCCATGGCCCCCTGACCCCCAGCTGCACCCTGCAGGGCCCTTTCAGAGATGGGGTACACAGATGGGTGAGCGAGAGGAGAGGGTTCTAGATGTCAGGGGTCATGGACGGGGTCAGCCCTAAAGCACAAGGAGAGATTCAGGTCAGCCAGGCCGACTCTGGCTGAAAGCTCTCGCTGCACCCTCTCTGGCACCCACTGCAAGCCCTAGCAGCCCAGCTGTTCACTGTAGGGGAGAAGACGCTGGAGAGATGCGGGCTTCTCTGCAGCACCCCAAAGGTGGGGCGCTAAGGTCTGGGGGCCGCCAAAAGTCAGGCACTTAGGACAAAGGGTTTGCATTTCTTCCTCAAGGTCAAGTTTAAATGCTCCGCGGGGGGAGGCTTTGCCTCCCAAGAAATCGTGGGAACCCACTCTGGTGCATGCGGGGGCCCACTCTCTTCCCGGCACAGAACGAACCTGTCTGCCTTGTTTCATGATGGTGGGGTTGGCCGCTGTGTTGCGCTGTGTGGAGCTGACGAATCCGTGGTGCCCAAGAGGCCCAGGCGGGCAGAAGGGACATTTCGGGCCGGGATCTGGTACTGGCGTGGGTTTCGTCTGCCCATGCCGCCGCCCACAGAGCCAGCCGTTGGCAGCGAAGTTGGACTGCCCAAAGCCACGACTGGAAGAGAGCAGATGAGACAGAGGCCATGAGGCCTCGGCCCTTCACAGCTGCCACCTTGGGATGTGACCCCCCCCACGCCCCACCCTCCTCTGGCAGTCAGGAGGCCCATGTGGGCACGAGCTATAATGACAATGACCGCTGACGGTGGGCATCTCTGTCCTGCAACTTGGGTGCTGGATTATTCCGCATCACCACCCGGAAGGAGGTGCCCCTTGGTCCCCTTCTCTAGCTGGAGATCACTATTCACTATCACTATCCCTCCCGTTGATCATCTATTTGCTAGAGCGGGCACCAGTAATATCTCCATATGTCCTGTCTCATGCTAGTAGAACCCAAAGGAATCCGCTTGCTCCAGGAACATAAAGAGCCTCAAACAATTATATTAGGTCACGGAATGACCAAATATAAATGTTACTGGTATTTGGCATATCAAATACGACACAAATAGCTTGCCAGGCTTGCCGTGCAGGTGGAATACTCTTGTAGTCACCTCTAAATAAAGCATTTATTGATGAACCGCGTGGCTGCTGTGATAGTCTGGTCTGCTGGGTGGAGTTGTGACGAGAGGGATGTCTAGATGTGGAAAATGGCGGCCCCAATGGAGTCGGGGGTCGTCTGGCTTGTTGTGAGGCTCTGCTGGGGTGGCAGGCCAGGGCTAGAACCCGCCATGCCTCCCGGGCACCTCATGAGCGGCTGGGCACAGGGAGAGCAAGTAGCAGCTCTGCCCCATGTCTGAGCTAGCTGGAGATGCAGGAGAGAAAGCTGAGTTGACTGATGGTGCCGCCCTGCACAGGAGTGTGCTCTTCAGCCTGCTCACTGCAGCGTCCCACCTCCCTTCAAAGGTCATGGGGCAAGGAGCCTTCATCTTATTCCTACCACAGTCCGCCTGGGCAATCTGGAGAGAGTAGCCTGGGACTCCCACCAGGATGAAAGTTAGAGGGCAAAATAGGACAGTGGCTGAGCTGGTCTGTCCTGCACGGCCCAGGTCGAAATGGAATCGGCTCCTGGCTCCATTCCTGCAGGCAGTAAGAAGGGCTGGAGACTCAGTCCTGAGGACCCCTCTCCAAAGGGATGCGCTGGCTGTACTTCCAGGACTTGCCTCCCCTCTGAGAGGACACAGAGGAAGGACATCAGGGAGGATGATGAGTACAGCTCTCTGGATTGGGGACAGCTCCTGCTCCCCACCCTGTGGATCTTCCCTATTCCCCACCCCCATGCATCCCTGGGGTCCACACAGGGTGGTGGGGTGGATGGGCGGGTGGGTGCTGCATTGGACACCCTGCTCCCCTAGGCCAGTGACCTCAGCACTGAGGAACTTTCCTGTCCGCGTGCCTCCGTCCTGGGAGGGCGCAGGGCAGCCAGCAGGGTTTCAGGAACCAGCACATTCTTTCCAAAAGGAGTCAGCTTGAGTCATTCGCTGCTTCGGTGGAACTGCTTTACTTCCAATGGCCACCAGATGGAACAGACTTGCTGCCGCAGCCACCCAGGGCAGGCTGGGATTCGGCCTGCCGAGAGGCTCCGGAGGATGAGGACGATGCAGGGCTGACGTGGTGGACCCAGTGAGGAGGGCTGGGGGTGGGGGTGAGGGGCGTTGTGCAGAGTCATTTCCTGAGTGTGTGGGGGAGGGAGGTGTCCCTAAGCGACTGACTGTACAGGATTCTCTGCTCCCCAGAATCCCTCTGTTTGCAAGGCAGAGAGGGGGCCAGCAAGAGAATTCCACAGGGAGTGCCACTGATTTCAGGGCTGGTGCTACTCCAGGCTTTTGAGGCCAAAGGAAGAGTTCCAGTTCCAGACAGAGGCGCTTCTGTGAGTAGTGGGACGGCACTGATGTCTCCGCCTGAGTCTCGCTCTCATTCTTTGCCCCTTTCGTTTTCCTTCTGGCTAAGCGTCAACATTTAACCAAAGGAAACTCCGGACGTGGAGGGGTAGAATTCACTTCAGGTGACCAGAGAGCCCTCTGAAGGACAGGCCATTCATGTGCAGCAAGTGGCCGCTCTCGTCTGTCTTCTGTATAAACCGTGGAAACTCCTTCTGTCCTCTGGCCGGGAGCTGGGATTTTGGCCACCTGGCTGATGATTCAGAATTCTGCTCAGACTTTTCCTTATTTAGTGCTGAGGGCTTTTTGCTCAATTTCCTTTTGGTTGGATTTTTTAAAAAGTTATTTCATATGCAAAAATACAGTAGTCTGTGACGGATGCTAAAATAGTCGCTGCTCCCAGGAAGGAAAGATTATGTTCTCAAAAGCAATGGAGTATGGTCAGTGAATTCTGTTGTGAGCTTCTCACTGGACAAATGAGAGCTCTAGGGACTCCTAAAGCCAAGACTCATGGAGTTGAGCTGTATGTGGCCAGCAGAGCCTGGAGTATCTGGGGAACAGAGCGGACGTTTGCTAGGGAAAAGGGGGACTAACTAGTTCATCTTTTGACAGACAGTGACACCCTCTGTTTGTTGACTATTGCACACTTGTGGAGGGTGGAAGCTGCTGACACCCAGAGCAAATGCTGACACTTCTTAAGATCACCTCCTGGGATAAAATAATTAACGCGAACAAAGTGACACAAATGCACGCTTTCTAATCTGTCATTCTCTGTCTTTTTCTGCCTTCTTAAATCTACCCAACTGAAATCATTACATTGAAATGCTTTAAAAGACTCATAAAATGACATTAATAGGAACCAATTAATTTGGGATTTGTGATAATTCAAGCAGGGGCTGGGCCACAGTTACCTTTGTATTTTCAGAGAAACGGATCTTCAAAGCAAATTAATGGCGTAAAGAGATCCCAGAGGTAATGTTATGAGAACAAATTATTTTCTAGAGCTTTAGCAACTTCCAATTGAACATCTACAATCGATGCTTGAATTCATTTTCACATCTAGCCAATAAAACGAGGTTCATCAGTTTCTGCTCTGTCCAGCCGGCCGCATTCCCAGTCAAGCATCAGGGACGCTGAACAGGCCACCATAACAACTGTCCGTGCTCCACCCCGGGCAGGGAGCTCAGATGCAAGGTGACAGATAGAGGGAAGGTCACTTGGGAAGAGGAGCAAATAGCTGAGAAGCCTGAAAAGCCTTATCTTCATCTTCAGTCTATAAATTAGCTCCCTTTCCTTTTGAAAACTGTCTCCTCCTTGAGAGACTGGATGGGGCTGGAGAAGAATTAACTTGGGAAAATTATTACTACTCTGACAGAGATGAGGCTAGAAAGAAGGCAGCCCACAGAGGAGACAGTTGGGGAGCAGGCCTTGTCTTGCACCTGGGTTCCCAGTAACCATTAAGGTACACAGATGACAATTCTGGGTCCCACTAAGAAGGAAAACTCCTTAGCGCCAGTGGCCAGTGTGCTGGCCATGAAGTGTTGCTCTGACTGTGTTTATCGACCAGAGACCGTGAGTTCTGCCTGACATCTGCAGTGGCTCAAAGCATTGGCCAGAGCTGGCACTAACCTGTTGGTCCAAATCCTGACTGCCTCCACCTCTCCATTCTGCTGTAAACGGGGTGAATAACAGCATCTTTACCTCAGATGGCTGTTGCAAGGATGAAGTGCATTAATATTCTGAAAGTGCTTGGATACCACATGCCGCATGAGAAGTGCTAAATGTTTAATAAATAACTATTATATATGCTATAAAATGACAACACTTCAATTTTTTACATATTTTTAACCAAGACCACTTGCAAATTTCAACTGCCCTCACCTCCCTAAAATAACATCACTGATAGAAGGTTTATGCAAGCAAGCACCCAAATTGTTCACCAGAGAGCTTCTATATATGCACTGAGAAGTGAATTCTGAACTTTCCAGGTGCAGGTGGGTAAAAGCACCAACCTGCTCACGTTTCAAAATGTAACACTGAAGTGGACTTTTTTAGGATGTTGGCATCACTGGCCCCTGCCTGGTCTCCCCCTAAAGCTCCATGTATCATTGTTCAAAGCTTAGCTCAACTTCTCCCCCATAATCCTTCCCTCAGCTTGTCACTGTAATTCACCTTTAATATGCAATTCGATTCAATTTAAAACCAGATTAAGGTAATGGGTTCTAAAGTACAAGGAGGCTTATTTTTAACTGCATCACAGAAGCTGAAGTACTATGAAAAATCAAGAATTGTACCGCTCTACTCTTAGATTGCAGCTTATACCAAAATAGACTTGCACTGGGCGCTTTACCCGGCCACTGACTATAATTAGCTTGTCTGCAGCTAGAATGGAGAGGAGAAATTACACTACCACTTAGGGTGCTGATGGAACATCCCATCTTTGTCCTTTCAGAGCCCCCTTCTGCGGAAAAACCACCAAATGTTTTGTTGGCATTCATTAAATCACACCCCTCTCCTCCATGGATGACTACTGGATCAGCGCCACCAGGATGACAGTGTGTACCGAGGACTAAGAGATTCCATTCAGCTCTTCCTCTGGGAATGCTTTTTTTCCTCTTTTCCCGGCCCCACCTGTTTCAAGAATGCAATCTGGAACTTGCCACAGAGAGTTCTGGGAACACAGACCAAGGATGTCCTGCCTGAGTCCTGTCCCACGAACCCGGGAGCCACTGGGCATTACCAAGAACAAAATTCCAACCTACTTTCTTTGCTGTCGATATCCTGATATGTCTAGAAGGGTTTTCCGAGGGAAAGACCGAAAGAGCTTCTGCACCTGCTGTTTCCATGACAACAATCTTTTTTTCTGGGTCTCTGTAAATGCCTGCAAAAACAAACAGGACTTTTTAATGGGCGACGCAGCCTGACATTAGAGGGAGAAACATGCAATTAACAGGGGAAAACATCGGAGTCTCTGCAGTTGCCTTTTCTTCACCTGTTCCCAGCCCGGTCCAAACAGCAGTTAGTTTCATTGGGGAGCTGTCTCGATGGAAAATATAAGTTGTCTGACACTGGCAGTAGCTGATAAGGTACAGGCATTAAGATTTTGCTTTCAACAACCCTTGATTTGGGTTGCATTTATGACCCTCTTCCCTTCCTTCCTGACTCTACTTTCGACTTTATTTATTAACCCTGGATGAATTGCAAAATTGATTGTTGAATATTCTGGCTTTTTCAGGCCCCCTGTATTTTTTATAATCAATGGAAATGCTAAACCACTCCAGAAATCATTCTGCTTGACGAGCGTGGTCACCATGGTGTGGTCCACAGGACTTCAGAAAATGGAATTTAAGCTGTCTTCAGAAAATGGAATTTCAGTGTCTTTCCGAGAAATCTCCAAGTTAACGGGGCCCCATACCCTCCAACATCCCCTTTCCGCACATGCCGATCCAGACACATTTTTGCTTTGTTTGCTAAGGAAAAAAAGAGGATAGACTAGGTGTCTTTCTCAAGTCTTTGCCAATTCAACTCCTCTGTAGGAATATTCTAGCAGTTGCCTTGAAACACTTGCTTCGGTCATGTATCTTTGGGGTACAGCCTTTGTGACCGGCTCAGCCTAGGGAAGGATGTTACGGAGTTCTCAAGATTCCCATAACTCATGGCATAGTGGACCACTGGAGATTGTAACATCACAGATTCACCATGTCCCTTCCAGACACCAAGAGGCCAGCACAACAACACTGGGGTTTACAGGGGTTGTGTTGAAAGCAGTGCCCTGTGTGGGCAACACTCAGGATGCAGATTCATGATCTGGATGTGGAGGACAATGTGTGCTGGACAGAACCCTCAGCAAGTGCCTATATCTGGGCCCCACTCATTGCGGGGAATCCAAAAGTCGATCTATTACAGTAAAAATGATGGAAATAAAATACCAAGTCATTTTGTCAATAAGACATGAAATCTCTTAAATAGCAGAAAATGATTGTTTAGTGTAACTGGCTCTGGGACTATTTTTCTAAAGGAAACAGTACTGAAACAAAGGAATAAAAATTGAGAATTTAATTTTCTACTGATAACGTTTGATCTTTAAGGACCAAAACAGAGTCATGTGAGAACTCTGTGATTAAAAGCAAAGAGATGTTAGTCATTTTATTTAAAAAGAAATTGACAGCTACCCCCAATGGACTTGGTGTCCTGTTAGAAAAAGAGGATGCAGAGACCCTGAAGGAGCATGAAGATGGTATGGTAGAGATGTCCTTTTTATCATTTGCTGGTGATAGCCGGTGAGGAGTTTATTATGATTATATCATCATCATTATTATTATTATTGTTATTATTATGTTTGGGGACACACCTGGCTGTGCTCAAAAGCTTTCTCCTGGCTCTGGATCAGGGATCACTCCTGTGAGACTTAGAGGACCATATGGGATGCCAGCAATTGGACCCATTTGGCCATGTGCAAGGCAAGCACCCTACCCACTGAACTATTGCTCTGGCCTACAGTGAGGATTTTAAAACTGTACCTGTGTACCTCTGAAAACTGGAAAGGCAAACACTTCTGCTGGACTAATAGTGAGATCGATTTTTTTTCTGTGTGTGGTCCCAGAGATCAAACCCAGGGATTCGCACATGTAAGGCATGTACTTTTTCACTGAGTCACATCCCTGGTCCAGATTCTATTTTTGACTGGCTTGTTCAGCCAAAAGCTGAGTGAGGACTCAGGTTGTGGACGGAGGTGCTGATCAAGATGACAAAGGGAGAGAAAGGGAGAGGCCAGATTTTGGGTTAGAAGAAGGTTCAAAATCCTGATGCGAATTCCTCCTCCTGACACAGTTTATTTTAAAAAGAGGTGAATGCTTAAAAAGAGCCAGGGAGATAGTGCAGAGGCCAAGGCACTTGCCTTGCAAGCAGAGGACTCAAAATCCTCAGCACATCCTCAACACTACCAGGAATCATCCCCTAGCACAGAGCCAGAAGCGAGCCCTTAGCACTGCCAGGTGTGGCCCAAATGCCTCCTGTCACCCCCCCATAAATAGGCTAACGACTTAAAAGGGGCACTGTAAAAATTAAATGAGATGACACATGAAAAACATTTATAACACTTAAAACAGGCTGGACTCCGAGTAAAGGATCAAGCATTCTGTTCCACAGACATTCTACCCAGTTCTTTGAGGTGCATAGCCCAGCTTTTTGGTGATGGAATGGGAATTCCTGTGACATTTGGTATTCAACAATCAATTGGAATTCAAACAATTGGCTTGAATTCCAGCCAATGATTTCAAGATCTCCCAAGTGCCATACTCGGAGCCAGTCTGAAAGCCAACTGGCCTGAAGACAAAGAAGTAAAAGGTTCTCTTTCTAGAAGCATGCTCAAAGTGCCTGCAAGGACACCATTCATACATGACATCTCCAGTGTGGCGAAGGCCTCCAAGACGGTGGAAATGTTTATGCCCCTCACAGAAAGGTCAGCTCCTTCCTTCAACACCAGGACATCAGGCCCGTCTACTTCCAGGTTGTCAACAGCAGTGAGCCCCATGGCTGTGCTGAGTGTGTGGGCCAGATCATCATCTCAGTCCTGGAAGCTGCCATGGGGAGGCATGAGGAGGAGCAAGATCCTGACCAGCTTCCTTGAGCCCTGAAAGTTGGCTGTGCCTGTAAAGGAGCACTCCACGATGACAGCTTTGCTCGGGGCCAGGGACAGCTGGGACCTTACCTCAGCCCCTTGTTGATGTGGGCAGCTGAGCTGAGCTGTAACAGCTTCCTCGGGACTGGAGGGGAAGAAAGTTGCTACACTCCAGATGGCCCAGGCGCAGCCAGTCAGCCAGTTCTGAGTCTTCTATCCCTGTCAGCCCCAGACCAATAAGTCTGTCTGGAAGAAGATGGCTGAGACATATCTGCACTTACAGACTCACCGAGGGGGACAAAGAGCTCATCTTTTCCAGAACCGTGTCAAGACGGCAAGGAGGCATGGAGTCTGGAATTATAATTCAGTATGTGGAGTGATTGGTCTCAGAAATCCAATCCAGAACCATCTGGTTCTTCTTTTCACTAGTCTAGGGAGTTGTTTCCTCTCTCTCCTGAGTGGAAGGTATCCTGGCTGAGCCAATACCCTCCCTTTCAGTCTTCTCAAGACGAGCCTGTGAAAGACAGTCCTGTCTCTCCAGCCCTGGTGACCTTCCTGCAGGATGGAACCTGTGCCTCCTCCGGGCCTCTCAGGGAGCATGTGTTCTACCCACAGAAAATTCTGAGGTGGTGGAAAGTGAATTCAGGCGTATTTTTCTTTGGCCTAAAATCATAATAAAAGGTTTTGGGCTACATTTCCTCTCCCATTGTCGAGCCCCATCCCTCCATCCTGACATGGATTCCAGGGAGCACACATGAGCTCCTTTCTGCCTGTGACTCTCAATCAGGGAGGCCGCCTTTGGCTGCAATCAGGACCTCTTGTCAGCAGATGAGTCCATGGGGTGCCATCTGAGTGCTGAATCACTTGGGGATGTTGCGAGGAAAAGTGGGGAGAAACATGAAGGAGAGCCTGGGATGCCCAGACAGAGCAAGTAGGGCAGCAGGATGAGAAGCGCCAGCCACAGATGGCGGGTGGCAGTCTGGAAGCACACGGACTGTTCAGCCAAGACAGCAGCAGGAAGTACTGTGTGGTCTGTGGGTGCAGGGGAGGGAGGTGAAAGTAATTTCTCCTACATCGTGAAGGTGCAATGTGCAAGAAGAGGAAGGTTCTGATTCCCCCTTATCCCCAAGTTTACGTGCGCCTCGATTAGCCTCCAGGAGCTACGGTCCTCAGACATCCTCCTTCCCAAGAAGACACGGAGCCCTCAGATACTGCTCTCGCTGCCTCCTCAGCGCTCCCTGACTTTCTGCCACAGAGACTCTCGGGCTCTCCCTCCGCTTTCAGTGGCTGGGGGTCAGTCCCTGGCAGGAAATGCCTGTTGCTTGGTAGAGTCTCTCCTTCACTGTTTTCCTTTGGCCTGACCAATACCACAAGCTAGCCCCAAACTGACAGGGCTGAAGAGCTTGGTAAACATCTATGGAGACCCGAACTCTGTCTGGGGCTCTTTCTGTTTTAGACTTCTCTGTTTTCCGACCCTTTCTATCTGCCAAATTGAGAACAGCTTTGGAACTGGAAAAGGAAGGGCCTGGGGGAGAGCAGGAGGAACACAAAGGAAGCTTCTGGTGCCTGAGGCATAGCACTGGGAAGTGGCTCAGTGTTTTTGTTGTTGTTGTTTTTGTTTGGGGAGGTGGGAGGTGGATCTGTATAGGAGAGGTGACAGAATCAGTCCACAGGGGTGCAGATGGCCTGGCAGGAGGGCTGTGTGGCCTCTGAAGGGTGTGTGTGTGTGGGGGGAGACCCTCTAAAGGGCTACTCTTTACTGGCTCTCCAGGACTTCTGGGTAATTCTAGACTACTCAAAAGTGTGGTGACTTGGAGGCTTGTATTGTCTGTCTGTGTTGAAATCCCACAAAAGGACCTTATGTCTTAGTTTATCCTGTCCTGTTAAAGCCATAGCCTTGTTTTTTTTTTTTTTTTTGCTTTTTGGGTCACCCGGCAATGCCCAGGGTTACTCCTGGCTGCAATCAGGAATTATCCTGGCGGTGCTCGGGGGACCATATGGGATGCCGGAGATCGAACCCAGGCCAGCACAGTAGCGGTGCAAGGCAAACGCTCTACCCACTGGGCTATCGCTCCGACCCCTTATAGCCTTGTCTTTCTGTTTGCAGTAGGGAGGGCCCAAGGATCTGAATCCGGATCAGAGGTACTAATTCATTCCTATAGGACCCTCCACTGCAGCTGCGCCCAGAGCTGCCTCAGTCCGTGAGGGAAGACGGCTCTCCCTCTGAGAGCGTGGTGGGCACAGGGCCAGCCTGCCTCCATCCTTCTCCCAAAGGACATATGGCTAAATACACTTCCTATAAAAATCACAAATCAAAACACAGCAGAGCAGCCATCAAACCACACACAACACAGACACAAACACCCATGGCTGCCTTTGCTAGCTCTTTCTCCCTCTCTCTCTTCCCTCAGTTCTCCAGAATCAGAAGGCGACACATACCTTTAAAAGTCCTGAAAATGCCACAGGTGAGATGGTGGCTGCCTGGGCACCATCTCGGGCTCAGGGCCTTCTCTCCGGCACACTCATGTCTGAGCGCTGTGGAGACTAGTCTGTGGCCATGAATATACACAAGCTGTGTTTAGGTTTGAAGCCACCACAGCCTGTTCTGCCCAAGCTGTTATTAATGGTCAGGTACCCTTCAAAAAACTTGTTGGATACCAGAATGATCACATCACAGAAACTCTGAGTCCCATTTCTCCAGCAAGGAGAAAAACAGTTTTAGAAACCGTTTCATCTCAACTCACCTCATGAATCAGACACTTGTCTATGAGCTGCAAGTAGGAACTTATATTTTCCTCATCCGGTCTGGAGACCAAGAGCTGTGTGCACACTGTGGATTCAAACAAACACAACGAGATGAATTAGAAAAATGCACACCCTTCACCCATCCAGATCTGCCTCAGCTTCCCTTGGTTCTTTGAAGAGCTATGTGTGCCAGTGGCTTTGACGTCAGGTTCACAAAAAGGCCAGGAGGCTCCTCATTCTGCTGAAGGCGAAGTGTCAGTCAGCTGGGGTGCTGGGAGCCCGTGCCTGGAGGAGCCCCTCGGCCATTCCAGGCATACCTTTCTATAATAAGCCTTTAGCAGCCCCATCGGAGCCAGGCACGGCAGGAGGGAGCTTGCAGCAGTGACCTGAGTTCTAGCTTTGAAAGAGGCTCTTTTTGTGGAGAGAGTTCAAGTCATCAAAGTCTGTGGCTGTGCGGGAGCCGTCTACTGGGATTTATGAATGAACTATGCACCTCGTCTCCAGCAAGGAGGCGGCACCTCTGCGGAGGCGAGTATGTGAGTGCAGGAGACCGAAGCCTGCGACTCAGCCCCGAGAGCTGTTTCTCAAAGTGCTGCCCATGTTCTGACATACCCAGGCTCACCCACACACCCCAGAGTGTAAGCAGAGGTTGACAGGAGCTCATCTACGGGTGGAGGATGTGTCTTAAGAGACTTTGGTGCCTATGGGGGCTCCTCCTCAGAGGCCTGGGGCTTTGCTATGATGGCAGCTACAGACAGTGGGGTACAGAGGACCACAGAGAGGGTTGCTGAAGAAAAAACAAAGGTTAGAAGTAAACATGCCTTGAATCCAAATAGATCAAAGCTTGCAATGTGGGCATCAAGATTTCTCTCTTTCCCTTGCCCTGCAGGACCAATCTGCCACAGAACCTCAACAAGAACACACAGATTTTCACATAGATTTCCAGTAGGTCTTTTGAAAAAGCAAACCTGGAAACCACTTCACCATTCATGGATCGCGACCCTGATAAAGGATGATCTGTGCACACAGGGGAATAAGATGCAGCTGTCAAAAGGAGTTGGCACTGCTCAGAATATTGAAGTTACGCGTAAAAACAGCAGAATATGAAAACCAGTAGGAAAGGGACACTTCTGACTCCATGGCTTCTGAAGGGACATTTCAAACTGTTTGTAGTGGCTACTTCTTGGGCAGGAATAGATGGTACAGTTTGGGGAAGGAGGAGGCTGTTTTTCACTTTCTGCCCCCGAGTTTAATTTTTCTTATGTTGAGCATGGATCTATTTGAAAGGAGTGAAATTTTCAAAAGAAGCCAGGCAAAAAGTGTGTAGGTCTCTTGAGGGCTGAGCCTACGTGCAGCTTTTCCTCAGGAGTGAGGTCAGGAAAGGGTGTACTGATGTCTGAGTAGCCACCCCTAGGTGTTTTTGCACCCATATGGTCACTGTTCTCTCCCCACACAGGTAAGAGTCCAGAGAGAAGAACGGGTGGAGAGTGGGGAGGGAGAGGCGAGTCGGGGGGCCCACACGGCCATAAACTAAGGGCACCTCAGCTCTGAGAACACTGGAGGACAACACCATTGAACCAGAGCTCTTTGGACTGAGGAGACCAGAGAGAGAGAGTTCAAAGGTCTGGAGCACAAGCTCTGCATGCAGGTGTCCTGGATTGATCCCTGACCCTGCACAGTCCCCTGAGCACTACCAGGAGTGACCCATGAGCTCTGCCCAGTGTGGCCCCCAAATGAAAACAAACAGAGTTTTAGGCATTAAGCCTATTTTAGGACATGTACTACAGAGGTTCTTGCTGTAGCTACAAGGCTCAGGTAGCCATTTCTTTTTGACAGAAATGTAGTTATTAAAAAAGTGGTCTGAAATATATAACATAGAAACAAAAACAAAAAAGAAAAAAAGAAAACCCCACACATATTGTTTCCGCCTTCCCAAAGGGGGAACTGGTCTCTACTTCTTTTATTTTTTTAAGAATCAAGATGTCTTGGGCAACATCCCTTAAATGATTACAGTGTTGGAGTCTCCGTCTCCCCACCACCCCCAAACCAGGGAAACATGCACAAGGATCCGAGCCTCAGGAGAGGCACAGCAGGATGTCTAGGCCAAAGAATGCATGTGGGGCCCAAGAGACAGAGGAGGGGGGGGGCCGTGGCTCTGCACATGGCCTGATTTCACCTGGTTTCGATTCCCTAAACCCTTGTGATCCCTGGGCGCAGAGCCCTGGTGAGAGCCCGTGTTAGCCCTGGCCATGATCAGGGAGGCAGCGAGAAGGTAGATGGGGTGAAGGAAGAGGCTTCTGGGGATGAGATGGATCAGAATTCAGGTGGGAATGAGTGACTCTTAGGGCCAACTTTCCTTATCTGGAAAGTGGGCTGAAAGCTTCCCCTGTGGAAGGCCATAGTCTGCGCCCTGGGGATGCTTCTCAGGAGCCGGTTTTACCTTTCCCCATGACGCGTGTGAACTGTCCTGGGAGGTCCCCTCTGGCAGGGGGCGATGGCCAGCTCCCGTCACAGCTGCTCAGCTGGTGTGGTTGCAGCCCGCCGCTGGCTCCCGCAGAGCCTGTGGCCCCGGGCTGGCCCCACCATCTTTACAATCGGGCCTCTGGCTCTCAGGCCCCATCAGTGAAGGCTGCGAGGTGGGGGCTCGGTGGCGAGCCTCTGGGGTGGTGCTGGGGGAGCTGTAGGCCTTGATGGGAGTCAGGATCATCTGGTGCAGTTCTTGGAGTGGGGAGGCGCAGGTTGCCCCCATCGATGATATCCTGGGTGGCCGGAAGGAAGATACCTGTTAGGGTCAGGAACATGAGGCCCGAACCTCCAAACGTCCCCAGGCAGCAGGCGGGACTTGGGGTGGTCTCTGCAAAGCAACCCTGTTCCCTTTATCCTCCTCACATTAGCCCATGCTTGGAAAATGCAGATATAGACAAGATATAAAATAATTTGGGTCCATTTCTTCCCTGGATTCCTTCATCCCTTTCTACAAAATGTATTTATGTGTTTGAGAAGTGGAATGATGAATGAGGGCGGAAGCCTATCCGGAGGTGAAGGAGCTGCTCATTTACACTTCTGCTCAGTCCCGGAGATGGAAACACAGGGAACAGGTAAATACAGACCCAGAACAGAGGCTGGAAGCGGATTTCCTACACCGCTGTGTGACCCTGTATAAGTGGCTCAGGACGCCAGTGTCTCAAATGAGGGTGCCAACAGTACCCTCCTCACACGCTTCATTGTTCAAACTGTTGAGTGGAAACAGAGTGTTCCAGTAGGCCAGGAACTGCCTGTCACAGGGACTTGGCAGAAAAGCGCTGAGGGTTCTCAAGAGAGTTACAACCTTCCCCAAGACAAGTCATCCTGCTGGGCCTGAGGTATGGGCCACGGCTGCTGTGGGAAGAGACGAGACTTTCTCCGGGTTAGACTGGAACAGGAATCTCTGCGCCGCAGGAGCTCAGGATCCTGGGGAGAGCCCTGCAGGCTAACGCCCTGTGTGGGCAAAGGCAGGGGCGGGGCTGTGCCTGGAGCACGTCTGATGTATGTCAGACTCACTCTCAGGAGAAGCATTTGCATCTGTCTATTATGTTATAGCTGCCTATGATGTGACACAGCTGTCTATGTTATACGATAAAACCAGATCTTCCCGTGCATACTCTGATGTACCGAGCATTTACTTATTTAAAAAAGAAACGAGGATTCCGGTTGGCATCTAGCTACTGAGCATTCAGTATTGGATACTCACAGACACACAGACAGATTCTTTTGGGGTCACACCCGTCAATGCTCAGGGTTACTCCTGGCTCCATAATCAGGAATTATATCTGGCAGTGCTCAGGGGACCATATGGGATGCTGGGGATCAAACCCGGGTTGGCTGTGTGCCTATCCGCTGAACTATTGCTCTGGCCCAGACATAGATTTCTGAGCTGGGTACATGGCTGGGGTCCAGGGCAAGGCCCAGGGGGCCATGATACTGTCCCAAGTGTCAAGGCAGTCAAAAGTCTCCCTGAGAGTCAGGCAGAAGTCAGACAACCAGGCTCTGATTAGTAGCAAACGTTTAATCGGAGAGCCTGAATAACAAGGAGCAGCACTTTTGAGTTTGTGGTGTGAGGACCAGTCCACCCCTGAGGTTCCTCTTACAAAGAGGCCCACAACACCAGAATGTGACCTTTCCGCACCAGTCTCTCCTGTCATGAGAGAACTTCCTCTGGCACTGGGTTCCACATCAGGCAGTCCCGGTGGGCTCTTCCTGTGTTCAGGGGGCTCCAAGTGGAGTCTTGACTGTGTCTATGCTTCACTAGCACCTAAGCAGAACTCCGAATGGCCATCAGTACTTTCTCAGTGCTGATTCCCTGGGTGGGCAGCCAGAGGTTCAGGGAGGCAGGAAGGTAGATACTTTCCCACCATGCTGGTTTCTCTGGCCTGGCTTCCCGGAGAAAGAATGATTTGGAAATTTTTTCAGGGGATGTACCAGTAACAAGAGGGTAGATCAAGAGAAGATGCCATAGGACAGGTCCTCATCCCCCACCAACTGCAGGGGCCCATTCATCTCTTTGGAAGAGAAGAACGAGGACTACTTAATAGAAATCTTGAAAGGGATTAAATGCTTCATCTCTCTCCCGCCTTCCCAAAGATCACTTTATCATAGAGAGGGCACTTACCATTCCGAGGGCACTGTCAGGAACTGGGGACCCAAAACAAAGAGGACAGGACAGATACCTGTCTTGAGGGACTCATAGGTGAGATTATGGAAGTATGGAAGAAGTGTGTGTGTGTGTGTGTGTGTGTGTGTGCGTGCACGCACACACATACAAGTGAATGTGCTTTTTGTGTATTTGTGCCTCTGTGGGTTTGCTCACTATCAGGACTTAATCACAGTTTGGAAATCATTTTGGGGAAAAAAGAGTTGGCAAATAAGAGGGTTCCTGGAGATAGTACAGCCTGGCTTGATTCCTGGCACCACAAGGATACCACACATTGCTGGGTATAGCCCTGGGGGTCCCCTGCACAGCTGGAATCCTGGCACAACAGGGCCTGAGCAGCACTGGGGCCTGGTGCCAAATTGATGTCGCTGTGGTCCTGGAAATGTCGGTGGTCCCCGGACCTCCGGTGCTTTGTGGGAAGCTTTCCTGACACCACTCCCCCAAAAAAAATGTAAAAAAGCACTTTTATTAAAACCAAGAATCCATTCTTCCACCAATGTATTAAGACATTATATGACTGAAACTCAATCATGAACAACTTTGTGTCTTTTTTTGGGGGTCACACCTGGTGATGCTCAGGGTTACTCCTGTTTCTGCACTCAGAAATTACTCCTGGCAGTGCTTGGGGACCATATGGGATGCTGGGGATCGAACCGGGTCAGCTGTATGCAAGGCCAACACCCTCCCTGTTGTGCTATCACTCTGGCCCCAATCATGAACAACTTTGTAACTGTGTACCTCACTGTGAGTCAACTAAAAACACATAAACAAACAAACAAATATCCAAAAGTCTGCCCCAATGAACACTGTAATCTTCCTTATTCCTACCAATTACTCTGACAAACTCCATGTCTCTCCCCAGCCCCTGAATCATTTCTATTCCTGGTTTTCATGGGCTTCCATGTCTTTCTCTTCCCATTCCTTTGAAGACCTTCTCCTCATGGCTACTGAAGGTCAGGTAACTCTAGAGGACAGCTGCCACTGTGTGTGACCTATCCCTACCCCTGAGTACTTATACCAAAGACTTCAAACCCTGCTCTGCTTCATTTCTCCCACACTCGTTTCTCCTACATATCCTGTGCCCAAAGAGCAGGGGCGACCCGAACTCACAACCCATCTCCCCGACCAATACCTAGAGCCATACTGAATGATCTCTCACTCTTTCTAGGACCAGTGCTACAGCCAACCTTGCACTCCGCGGGTTGGTGATGCTCCAGCGGGAGCACCTGGACTGGGAACGACACGAATGGGGCCATACTGAGAGAACACTGGCTAGTGACTTGAATCTGTTGGTCCATAGTGGCTGTGGCTACAGAAATTTCCTGTGATCTGTAAAAAGTAATGGTAGCCGCATGCACACTATGCCTGGATCATGTCGCAGTGCTGGTATAACTCTTCCTAATGTACAGTCTCTGAACTCTGCCTTTGTGGTCTGTGGGATCCCATTTCAACTGTCCCAGTTGAAAACCACTGGGCCACACGCAGATCTACTGTAGGGTTCCTCCAGGGTTCCCTAAGGGCAGGAGCCAATGGGTCTTCATAGTTTGCACACCACTAAATCTGGTGCAAGACAGCTGCTTGCTAAGTGTTCACTAAATGTGAAGTAGCTGCTCTATAGCTTCTCTGACTTCTGACTGAACTCCCTTGGTGGGCTCCTTCTAATTCCTTAGAAATGTCCAGTTTCTATGTGAGGTAAGAATGCTGTCTGCTGGCAAGGATGTTGGGAAATATCTTCACTTCCTGGCTAGAGGAGAGTGTCACCAATTGCAGTCAAAAAGCCTACTGGGTCTACACTGGTGTCAAAGTTAGAACAGATTAGGAAGTAATCTTCCCTCAATGGAAGTACAGGAAGGATGGGAGTTCTGGGGCAGAGCCTTCAGGGGATGTTGTGGAGAGATGCTCTCTGATCACCTGGACCATGGACTTCTGAAGGGACAAGCCCACCAGGTTCCTGAGGCTACCTCAGTGTGGTGCTCTCTCTCACACAGCTTTCCTCCGCAGAGAACCCAAACACACTCATGATTGCTCTTATCTTGTCTGCCAGCTACTCTAGGAAGAAAGCTGCTTTTTTTTTTTTTTTTGGTGGAGTCATTATTATACTGGTGTGAGATGTAGGATGCAGAAAATGTCATCCATGCGTCAGGGGTGTGACAAAGGCGGAGTCAAGTCATCTTACTCTCGTGCATTACAGACACTGATTTGACCCGAGGCTACTAGAAAGAGTCAAGAGAAATTCCATCTCTCTTCAGCGGGTCAAGAGAAATTCCATCTCTCTTCAGGGACAGAGGGTAGAAAGGAGCTCCTGAAGAATCCTCCAGAAAAAGAGGGAAATGACTATAAAATTATTCATCTAATCCTTCTTCCAAAATGGTTTCTGACAGATGAGGAAACAATTTTGAATTATCCCCAAGGAGAATAGTTTTTTAAAAATGGATGAAAAAAAATTTAAAAAATGGACGGAAAGGCCAGAGAGATAATACAATGGTAAGAGTGCTAATCTTATAACTGGTCCACCAGGATTCAATCTCTGGCAGACCATGTGATCCCTCAAATCTACCAGATGTGATTCCTAAGCACAGAGTCAGGAGTAAGTCCTGATCACTACAGGGTGTGGTCCACAAAACAAAACAAAACAAAACAAAACAAAACAAAACAAAACAAAACAAAACAAAACAAAACAAAACAAAAACAAAACAAAACAAAAATGGCATGGAGAAGGGAGAGAGGTCAATGAGCTTAAGTGCTTGCTATTCATGGAAGGTAGCTACGTCCCATCACTGGCCACTGCATGGTTCCCCGAGCACCTCCGTGAGACAACCCTGCCCTCACCTTCTTACCTCCCAAGCACAGAACCTAGACTGCCTCAGTACTCCACTGGGTGTAGTCTCCAAATCAAAACAAACAGAAAGAATCGCAAGGATCAGACTATTAGGTCAGCTGTCTGGTAGTTAGCATAAAACAAAGAACAACAATGACCTCGGGCTCAGTGGGCTGGGTCACTGGTCATGTGTGATTCACTCTAATTAAGAACAGACTCTGTCATGGATGGGACAGGAAGAACTGCATTGTCTGTCCAAGCAAATTTGAAAGTAATCTTCCTTAAAGTTATAGATACATGATTGACAGCTATAGATGCTTTAAATGTTATATCTGATGCCTTGAGTATAACTTAACTGATTTATACATAAACTATCCATGCATACATCTTAGTGAACAAGTTTTACAAAAAAATGTCCTTTCCACTCACATGTGTATGTGCTTACTTGCTTTCCCTAATTTGTCTATCTCAATACTTTTCTTTTCATTTCCAAAGGTTGGTTTAGATTCCTCCAACAGGTTTCTGCTCTTCAAGATCCATAGGCAACAAATACTGATACTTCCCACCCTCCACTCCCCAGAGCCTCCAGTTGGGCAATTAGTGCCCAAGAATGCCAGCTGGAGAGGTGGCAAGGACAATGAAAGCTCACTCTTGTATGGAATGGAACAAGGCACCTTCGATGAGCTCATAAGGTCACCTAGCCATAGAAATAACATTATCACCATGTTGATGTCCATACAGAAAGTAAGGAAAGGAACCCCTGTAGGTGGCCTCCTCCCCACAAAGGGGACAACAGTGATAGCTGCTAACTGCTTTTAACATAAAAACACTCTCCCTTCTCTCCCAGATACCCCACCCCCCATCCTAGCATTTAGCATTTTTTTTTGATAGTGCCTATCAGAGTCATGGGCAACATTCTGTTGGTAAGTTAAAGGTCTGAAATGGTTCTCTCAGAACTGCTGGTTTGTATGCATCTGCTGACTGGTTTTACTGCCCCCATGACATCTTAGGTAGAGTATATCTGTTAGTGTTTGTTACTTTAGGGGGCAGCTTTTCTCAAAAGTAGGCCCTTTCCTGGGGAGAGCAGGAATGAAGCCTGGATTCCAGCCCACAGCTCTGAGAAGCACCTACTGCACCTCTGCCTGTGAATACAGGCAGGGAATGGCATGTACTGGGGCTGCTCTGCATTGAGGCTTTCAGCCTGGCACCACTGCTCACAGGCTGCTGGACTCTGGAGGACACCCAGCCTGCTGCACTGCAGAATTGGTTGTTTTTTGGACTTTGGTGGGGAAATTGCTCAGTACCACTCCCTAAGGCCAGTCAACAACACTTTTGACTTGGAGTGTTCTTTGTTCCATCCCACCCCACCCCCCACTTCCACCCCCAAGGTGGCGATGTTCTCTTTCTTGGCAGTGACTTACCCTTTCCAAAGACTTCAGGAGGTTTTGTCTTTCCTTAAGTTTCTGAATACTGATGACAATTTTGTGTCTTGCACCTTTGGTAACATTCTGTAATTAAACATCATTTTTAAAGAATTAACTTTGGAGATGTTCAGAGGCTGCTCTTAGTGCTTGAGCATCTGCTCTTATATGCTTGAGATCGGTAAACATCCATTTGCGTCTCAGTCACACCTATGGTCAGGCACTCTCTATAGTAACTGTTCAGACTTACCTTTGTCCGTGTCTTGGTGGTACTTCAGGAGAGAGCTATAGCAACGGATACTATACCAGTAGGAAATCCCTTCAACTAGGAAAGATCATTTTAGGACACAAAGCCCTTGGATTTTTATCTTTCCATATTATTTTGTTTGTTTTCCTGAAGGTTCCAACCCTAACAGGTATTCTTTTGCTCTTCTTCCTCTTCCCCTGTTGCTCTTCTCATGTAGAGGTGAAAGCTAGCACCATTATTACCTGGTAACCCACACAGCCATTCTTGTTCATAGCCTTTCTGGGGTCTTCATAAGAAAAACCAGTTATTCCCCCTCCATCTTGTCGAGCCTGGTGGCCCTGCCCTGAGCTGCCCACGGGCCAGCACAGGGCCTCACGGGCGGCTGGGGGAGGCTGGCGCCGGCTCGTGCCGGGCCTAGCTGACCATGGAACCCCGAGGAGGGGGCAGATGGGTTTTGGGGGGTGGGCCCGTCGCCTCTGAGGGGTCCGGGAAGCAGCCAGATGAGACTCGCCCATCACACTAGCCACCATTTTTGCTGTCGGACGCTGCGAACGGCCTCAGACCAGATCAACAGAGCAAAGCCAGTTCGAGGGTCCACTAAAATAGTGAAACAGTAATGTCTTTTAATGCACTGCAATCAACGAAGAGCAGGAAAGTTTGTTGGGAAGGAGATATAAGGAGGAAAGAAATGACATACAAAACCTGCCAAGTGGTTGAGGTGCGGGGGGGGGGGGGAGGGGGGAGGTGGGGACATTGGTGATGGGAGATGGGTTTGGGCGGAGGGGTGCGTGTTGGAACACTGTAGAACCAAAGCTCTACATTAGCATCTTTCAATTAAAAAAGGTGGAATCTTCCACAAACATGTGGGAATCAGTGGTTAGGTAAGACAGAGAAGGGAACAGTGTGCTAATATTTGTCAAAAATGATAGTGCCAGTCTAGAACTGAGCACTGAATATAGGAAAAAGATATACATGATGATCTCTGAATGTATGTATTGCAATCCACAATGTGTAAGAGAAGAGAAAAAGAGAGAGAGAGAAGAGATAAAGAATTTGCCATAGGGGCGGGCTGGGGGGGGGGAGGGGGAAGTGGGGACATTGGTGTTGGGGAAATGGGCACTGGTGGAGGGGATGGGTGCTGGAACACTGTATGACGGAAACCCAAACATGAACATCTTTGTAATTGTATGTCACATGGCGGTGTAATAAAATATTTAAAAAAAAAGAAAGAAAAACCAGTTAACCTAAAACTAAGTCATTTTAGGTAAATTACTAAAATTCACGGTAGGGCTGTGAATTTGATTTTCTAACTGTAGTAACAGAGGCAGTAGTCAGGGTTTAGGCAATCAATGACTACAGATACCATAAATACCCAAATAGAAGGCTCTTTCTTAAACCAGTTCTCTGAGGCAAAGCTCTGGTGACATCTTCTAACTATTCCCTCTGAGGGAAGGATGGGAACATGAATGACATTATCTTCTTTACTTAGAAAAAGTAAAAATCAAGTGACAGTTGAACTGCCGCTCTAAGATAAAACATCAGGGGTCTATTACTGTTTTGCTTAGCCATTGGGTTCCAGTGGACTAAATTGAGTGCTGTACAAAGTCATTGCGAGTCACTGGACTTTGTGCTCTGGGCCCATTTTATTTTTTCTTTTCCCACTCAAGTTAGACCATCAACTGATGACTGAAATGTTTTTTTCTTCAACTCTGACGCAAACACAAAAATTCTCTTAGAAGCAGTCCTCATCAATCCTTGCGATATGAAACAGCAAATAGGATTCAAAAAGCAGTGGGAGCTGTTTAGGAAGTTGAGTATTGTGGCTCTCACTCTGGAAGAATGTGTAGTGACTTTGGGCTTTGTCTTACATCTCAATACTGGTATTCAGCCAGGCCTGCAGAGGTTAACCCAGGGCACTAGTGTGCAATGGGAAACCAGCTATCTGCCGGGAGGTACACCTCCAGACCAGACAGACCCCCAATGGTCCAATCTCCTCTTCCTGCAGGGGAAATACTATAGCTGGTTCAGACTATTAATTCTTTCAAATCGCTGTTCAAAGGAAACCGAGGTCAATGTGTAACATGCAAATGGCATTTTAAACAAGGAAACAAAGACTTCGGTTAGCACTATTTACCCGAGCACAGCATGTAGGAAACATGCTTCGTTTTCAGGGGTTCTGATGAATGGCTTCATTTTTGACATCCACACTGGGGAAAGGAGGATGAAATCTGCCCTTGAAGGAAAACAAAACCTGAGACCTGGGGTAATCCTAATTCTCAGAGACCCAATTATGTTATTCAAACTGTTTCAACGAAAAAATATTTGTAAAACTTGCTCCAATCTTGTAAAGCCAGGCTGAATGTGTTTTTGATGAAATGCCTTTGAAGGTCTAAAGCATGGCCTGGTGTTTCTGTTCACTTCTAGATTTGTATCTGGACGTGACAACATCATGGGCATAGGGAGGGAGGGGACATGTGAAAAAAGGCAGGGATAGACGACCACTTGGAGCAAAGGCTACTTCTCCTGGGCACCTTGAACTAAAGAGACTGTACCCAGGTCATTCCTTTCTGAAAGCACTAACCCTCCATCATTTGTTATCTTCTATCTCCCACTGCTCCCTGAAGTTTTCGCCTTCAGCCAGGCTCACCATATAATAATTGGCTCTAAGAACTGTCATTAGACAGTTCTTAGAACAAGGCAAACTACAGGCATATGAGTTCAAACAAGATCTTGAACTTGGTAGATACCAAGTTCCATGTGGGGTAGCTCCCCAGAAAACGATCCATAGAAGCACGTACCTGAGCCTCCAGCTGGCACTCAGTGAGGGCCATCATCTCCTCATAGGTCATCTGTGAGAAAAGGGCAGCGTACTTGTGCAGACGGAGGCTTTTGAGCCAAGCTGGAACATCTGAGGTGCAAGATGCATGAGATATGGGGAGAGATGCAGAGAGAGAATGAGAAGGGATAATGAAAGAGGTAGAGTGGAAAAGAGGATGATGGGGGAAAGGGAGAAAAAAACGCAGGTTATTACTTTTATAATTTTGGCAGTAAATTACGGACTTCCAAGTTGGGTTAGCCCTGATATTCCCAGTTTTAGCTCCTTTGTTCTACTTTAGATAAAGGGCTACTAAGTTGTGCTACCTGGAACTCAAAGAATATGGAATTTTCTACAACCGAATCTCAATTTGTGATGATATGGGGAAGTTTCTGAGCAGGCTCACAGTTTCCATAAGATTCTCAAGGGCTGCATGGGCGAAGAAATGGTAAGGAACCCCTGCTTTAGTCAGATGACTTCATTACCAACTTGAAAATAAGTGACTTAGAATGGTGAAACTTCAATGATGAGATCATCAACCAGACAATTTCTTTCTAGATTTAATGCAGATGACCCTACATAATGTCGCTAATGTTTCATAGTGGCAAAAAAAGAGGCAGCTGTATGATCTCCCCCTGCGGTCACTCTCAGCCAGGTCTTTTCTATATCTTCTTAAAATCTATTGGGAACAGGGGCATCTGGGAAACTAGCACTGTGAGTGACTGTGTACGTGTTTGTGTGTGTTCATTGACCATTTCTCCAAGTTACAGGATAAAAATGGATGCTTCTCTGACCTTTAGCTTGATAATCAACCACAATACTTCAGTACTTGGAAGGTCCCAAGGTTGGTTCAACCACAGAGAGGATAATGGGAAATCCAAAACACAGCTGAAATGAGTCCTAAGTTTGAGATTTGGGTATGAGGAATATTAAATAGTAACTATACTGGAAATCTACAAAAGAATTGTGACATGGCTAAGTTAAAGAAAAGCAAAACATTTTCCTGTACTTTAAGTCAAGTTTTCAAGCTCATAGAACCTTAGAAAGGTCACTAGTATCATTTTCCATAACCCTGGCTCATTTTACAAATGACAAAATTAAGTCATAAAGTCAAGATCGCAGAGTTAATTAACTATGTGTTGAAACTAGAGACTAAACCCAGATCTTCTAATTTATAGTTTTTTGAGGGAAGGGGGTTATACCTATCAGTGCTCAAGACTTACTCCTGGTTCTGCATTCAGGGATCACTCCTGGTGAGGCTTTTGGGATAATTTGGGATGCCAGGGATCAAAACTGGGTCAGACACATGCAAGGCAATTGTCCTGCCCACTGTACTATTGCTTTAGCATTGCTAATTTATAGATTTTATTTCCTACCTTGATATCCACTTTTTGTACAATGAATAACAAAGAGCCCATCCATGAGAAGATGAATTAACAGGGGCTGCAATGTATTTTGAAATATTAAAGCATTGGGGTAGCTGAGGATGCCTTTCTAAGGATTGTTAGGCATTTCTGACCTTCTTGAGTGTAAGAGACTGCCCTAACGTGCTTAGGATTTTATTCTGAGGCTTTGACAGAGACCCATAAACATTCCAAAGTACGTCCTACTTTTTCAGTGGTTAAAATGACCCACTTATTGGATTAAGGGAAAAGTCCTGGCCGATCCTGAATCCTGGGTGACCCAATTTAGTTTTTGGTTGACTCAATTCAAGTTTAGGGATTGTGGATATAGGATAATCTTCTGAGACTCAGTACAGGAGGGGAAGTTGGACTTGCTGAGCTCACTTCTTAGTTTGCAGCCCCGTGAAAGGGCTGGAGGATGGTTCACAGGGAAATAGAACTGGATAGCTAAGAGGATTTTTTTGTTTTGTTTTCATTTTTGAGCCACATGCTGTAGTGTTCAGGGTTTACTCATGACTGTGTTCAGGAACCACTCCTGGTAGGGTTCAGGGTATCATATGGGGTACCAGGGATTGATCCTGAGTCAGTCACCTGTAAGGCAAGTGCCTTACCTGCTGTACTATAGCTTTAGCCTTCCCAAGAGCATTTTAAGAACAAAGTGCATTCACTTCAGTCAATAAATCATTTTGTGTTTGAAAGCCTCACATTCTACTGTGGCAAGTGGAGAATCCTTCTGGGACCAACCCTCATTATGGAAAGACAGGGCCTCCCCAGGCCCACAGACCTACCTCTTGCAGCCTCTTCAACTCAAACACTGGCTAGATCAAGAGTCCAGAACACACCAACTCTAGAATCTGACCCATGACTATCCTTTGCCATGTTTCTGTGGCTGCTAAATAATACCATTATTTCCAAAGAGTGAGGAGACAATAGCTAGAGCTAGGGTGCTCATTTATATGGCTTTGCCACCAGATTTCACATTTACTACAAGTTTACAAAGTCCCAAGATGCTTCTCAGAAAACTCAGAGATTATGACTCAAAAATCTGGTTAACCTAAAGCCATACTTGGGAAATTTTAGAATTAATTCACTTTGCAGAGCAAACTTTAATCAGAAAACTCAGAGATTATGACTCAGAAATCTGGGTAACCTAAAGCCATACTTGGGAAATTTTAGAATTTTTTTGCAGAGCAAACTTTAATCATGCAAAACTCAGTGATGATAAAACAAATGGAAACCAATACTAGTAAATTATGTTGCAAATGGGGTGCTTTAGAAGTCAAAGTGACAATATATATCTTAAAAGAATGGGGTTTAGGTCTTGGTTTAGCAAGATTCAGTGCAATCAGTACTGGTTCTTTCTGTGAAAGATTGTGACAACCAGAATTCCCTGGTTCAAGGGATGGAAAGCTTGCCTCATGGAGTCAAAGTGCTAAGGTCACTGAGCATTGTGTTCTTAGAAGACATTCCTATTCAACTACAGAACATAGTTGGGCGTTCCCGGACCGTTATTTTTGGCTATGTTCCTGGGAAATATGTTTCTCCTGGCCATATGTTCCTTGAGCCAGTCAAATATTAATTCTGTCTTTAGAACAAGTGTGTCAGTGCCTAGTTCAGAACTATCCACTTAAGAGCTCTTATAATGGTCTTTGCAACCAACAATCCTTCTATAAACTGGTTGGTAGGGAGGCACTTTCCTTTGCCAGAGATTAAAACAAAACTCCACTGGTAATTTCCAGAACTAAAAATATATCTATCATATAATCCATCTAAATCAAAGAACACAACAACACTAATCTGAAAAGATGCACATATGTGCTATGTTTACTGACATACAATTTACAATAACCAAGTCAGGGAAAGAACGCAGCAATCAATAAGAGATTAAGATGTGAAATATATAGATGCAATGGAGTACTACTCAGCTCTAATAACAGATGAAGATGAGTTTTAATGTAACATGAATGGAACCAGAAGGTGCAATGCTAATCCAGAAGAAAGTCAAATGATAGATGATCTTCACTCATATGTAGTACATTAAGAAAGAAAGCAGGGGAACAGAAAAAGGCCTATGAAATCAACCCTGGGATCACAGAACTGAGATTACCAAAGCTGGAGATTAAAGAATGGAGGGATTCAATACACTCTGATGAAGACATATTGGAACTTTGGTGGCGAGTATATATGGTAACACTGTACCCCTAAAACATAAATATATGGTCTTGTAAAAAATTCTCTCAAAATAAAAAACTCCTTTAAAAAGTAAATAATCCATAGCTGTAATACATTGCAAATATTACTTATAAAAATAAAATACAATAATAAAAGACAAAAAGGGAAACACTGGCCAGGAATTTCAATGAGTGGGCAGCTAGACTGGGTCAGACCCTGCTGACCAGGGACAGACTTGAACTAAAAGCTCAGGTTCTTTTTGATGATTCAGATGTCACATGGTTTATGGCAAAGCTGTCACCCAAAATGTAACCTAATGTCACTCGAAAACTTTGTTTTGTGGCTGAGGATCTTCCCAAGCTATGCTTAGGGAGGCGGGGGGACCCCAGTAGCAATACTCAGCAACTTTTGTGCTGGATGATGCTTGTGGGACCAGGTAGTGATGGAAAAAGAATGAGAAGTGAACACACACGTGTCCTAAGTACTGTACTATTGCCAGTTCACCACCTTTTTACATCTTATGAGATTGTGGTAATGGCTACAGACACAAACACATAGGGAACAAGCAGAAGAGTTCTAGGAGATAATTATAGTCACACAGGGCTCCTGGGCTCCCACCTCTTGGTGGCATATATCCCTTACTTCACCTGGGACACTCATGATGATTGTGCCAATGGAAGCCCTAGAGTAGAAAGCGATTTTGCTGTGCAGCTTAAGAAAAGACAAGCACACATTCATTATTTGCCAGGCTGACTTCCTTGTCAACTGAGGGCATTACCGTATTTTCTTGCTCAACAATGCGTACTGTGTGTGTGTGTGTGGGGGGATGAGGGGGGGTAGGCTTTGTGAAAGCAGGTCCCAGTCATGCTACCAATGAACTTTTTTAATCCTAAGAGAATGTTCTCACTCACATACACACAATTATAACAAAATCCAGGACAAGGGCTGAACCTATTCCAAGTTGGGGGTGGAAGCATAGAAAAATGAACATTCTGGGTTTGCCTTGGGTGGAAGGAGGGAAAACTTCACAGTAATAGCAATCTTTGAGTCACTTGGTAGGTCATGCTGAGAAGATTCTCTCAGGAAGCAAGAAAGTCCTACACACAGAGCACAAAGTTAAGTGGGACGTTCAGGGTTGAACAAACAGTTGAATGAGTGACGGGAGAGTGGATACAAACTGGAGGGGCCAATAGGAGGAATCAGGTGACTGCCAACTGTAATGTGAAGGCATGGAGAGGAAACACTCTTGGAAGAGGTGGGAAACTGCTGAACTCTGAACAGCAGAGGCCCAATTAGCTAACTGTTAGATGAAGAATGAAGAGGATGGCTGCCATACTAAAGATTGAACTGGAAGATGGTGGAATGGAGAAGGTGCAGATGAGCTCAAAAAGCCTTTGGAGATGGTCTGGGAGGGAAGGCACCAAGGAGAAGGAAATAAGTATAGGAAGTACTTTCAGTACTCAAAGATGGGAGAAAGAAGGGGAGAGAGGGGCCTCAGATGAAGAGAAGAGCCTAAGATGGAAGCTCTGGTTCTGACTTGGTGAGGAAGAAAATATAGGGAAGGCAGTTATCCTAACCACTATAACACCAGCGTGACAGTGAGAGAGAAAATATAGGGAAGCAGCAAGTTTGGGTGAGATGAAAGAGGGTGAGTTCCATTTCAGATCAGTCCCAGGGAAGTGAAGAAGTCAACTAGTGAAGGTCTCTGGAGAGAGGTCTGGGAGTGCTAAAGCTCCTTTTCTGTAGCACAGGCTCTTGGTTTTAGCAGTGAAGTGGGTGAGATTACCCACTTAGAGAGTTCTGAATGAGAATAGGGCTGAGCCTACTTCTCCCAAGCTCCTCTCCTTGGGAGAACCAGGCTCAGCCCTTGCCCTGGATTTTGAGAATGAGGCAGAAGAGAAGACTGTGAAGGAGTCTGAGATGAGAAGCCCACAGGTGGAGGTTTTGGGGGAAAAGCACATGATGGGCCCCATCCCACATCTCTAGCTTTTATGGGTTCATGTTGCAGCTCCTGGTGCTTTACCTCTCACGCCCTTTTTTGATAATGGTGCCACACCCTCTGTCATGAACATTATTTTACCTATCAGTCTGTACCTAAGGGATTACACTTTCAGTGACATTGACCTCTATTGATAGATCTTTGTGGTGAGCACAATTACCCGCTGCAGCTGGTCTCCAATGAGAACTCAGGCTGACAAATAGATAGATGAACAGGAAGTATCTGAGCCATAAACTAGGAGGTCCCTCCTAGCCTAGAGAAAGAGCACTCAAGTGCTCAAGGTGAGAAAAAGCTAGGCAAGGGTAGAAAGTTAAATCCTCCCAAGAAGAGAGAAACACAAATGGCCTGGTTTCCATAACTATGGTGGCCGAAGCCCAAAGGCAGGAGAGCAACTACCATTTGCCCCAGAGAATCAGTATCTGCAATATCTCTCCTTTTTCAAAAGATAATGGAATCCATCACCTGAGCAACTAATTCTTCAGGGTTGAAGGAAGCAGAGAAAATATTCCTTTGAAAACCCCAAGACTAGAGAGAAGACTGAAGCCTGCCTGCATTCTTGGCTAGAGCACATCGAGCAGCCCAGTTCCATGCTATCTCCAAGCCAACAGCAGCAGCAGCAGCAGCAGCAGCAGCAGCTTTGGTCTCTGATGAGGGGCCCCTGATGGGGAAATGTCCACAATGACTCTCAGAGAGATTCCATGCTTGTGGGGTGCGTGAATGTATCTCAGGAGGCACATAGTGGGTCTAGTATGGTATCCAATGCCCACCTAGAAGGGTGAGATGTCAACAAAGGGACTTAAGTTTCTTTTCATAGTTTCCATTAGCCATGATGTTCATCAGTTGGGTTTTACACGAGGCCAGCTTTATGTCATCCAACAGTGTTGGGGCCCCTCTCAAAATACTCCCCCATAGGCCTATCTTCAAAGCACAACAGCTGAAGGTTCCTAGGGCCTGGGATATGGTCTGTCTCATTGACATTTAGAGTTGTAGGGAAGCCTGGAGATGGACTTTTCGGACATCAAGACATTCAGCTATCTGAGATTAGCTCAAGCCCACTAAGACTTCTCCAGGAAGACCCTATGTTGGTTGTTTAGGGATAAAGACAGAGAAGCAAATTTACCGTAGACTTCCTTAAGTTAAATGAATGCAAGACAACATCTAGAAAGTCAATATAGAAACAGTATCATGACAGCGAGTGTGCCAGTGACCCAGGCAGCGAGTCTTCCCATCTCACCCCAGAAGGCTTGGGAGTCCTGAGTCCACAGCTGAGCTGTCAAAGGTGTCTGATTTCGTAAGACACCTTTGTTCTAATCTCAGTTCAGTAACACAGAGTTTCAAAGGTCTGCACTGTAGAAACAGTTTAAAATCCCAAACCAGCTACTTCAGCACAGGTGATAATATTCTGTTTGCGACGACGGTAGAAGAATGTTTACACAAGTTTCATCTAAGAAAGTCTCCTTGAAAAGCCAATGGAGTTTATTTCCATCAACTCTAAAGTGCTATATTTCTATCAAGGTTAGGATGGAACCAAAGATCACTTTTTCTACTTTGTCATCACTGTCACTGTATCACTGTTTTCCCGTTCATCTTCGATGTGCTCGAGCAGGCACCAGTAACATCTCCATATGACTTGTCTCATGCAAGTAGAGCCCAAGGGCACCTGCTTGCTCCAGGAACATAAAGAGCCTCAAACCATTCCATCAGGTCATGGAAAGGAGGTCTATAATTGTTACTGGTATCTGGCATATCAAATACGACACGGGTAGCTTGCCAGGCTCTACCGTGCAGGTAGCATACTTTGTCATGTCACAATAAAATGATGCCTACTACCTCTGCACTTTTTGCTACTACCAATGTCATACATTAAAGGCATAACCCAATTAGTGTTAATTCATATGGTTCATGTTGAGAGAAATAGACTCCCAGTCTGTATCCTCCCTGCAAATCACTGCCCACAGAAAGTTATGAAGCTTCTCACCTTTTGGGACCCAAATCTATGGCTTCTACTCCTCAGGTATCTGGAAGGGAGTCCCTTATATGAGTAATTCTAGGGATACAGTAGGTTTGAATAGTGTGTAGGTAAGACAAGCCATGGCTGTTAGGGGAGGCAGGGCCAGGGGACGCTGTAGTCCAGGCTGGTGTACAGCCACTGGATTGTTCTAAAGGTTCTTGATCTCACCAAATCCCATGATGACCCCATAATCTGTTTATTCTCTTACCACAACCTACCACAAACAAGATGCCAGGAAGAAATTTGGGCATCATCCCAAATTTCTCCAACTCTACCACTGGGTACATTCAATCAGGCACATTCAATGTACAGCTCTTGCAAGCTACTCGGGTGTATTAACGCCACATTCCTTGGTCACACTGTCTTGTCTTCCATATCTCCTGAAATATTCTCTACTGCATGAATACCAGTATCCCTTGACCCCTCCTTCCTTTGATACCACTCCCATCTGCTTCTAGAGTCCTATTTGGAACACACAAGACAAAGGCATTCTGCTGCTAAATTCCTTCAATAGCATCACCTAATGTACAGATGAAAGCCCAAATTCTTTGCAAAGACGAGCATCTGACTTTACTCTCAAGTCCCCCTTCATAGGCAAATCACTCAATGAACCGATGAGCCAGCGGTCTCACCACCTTGCCTGAAAACTGCATTCTCCACCTAGAATATCCTTCTGGCATTACAGGTATTAGTCTAGTCCGTAATCATGATGCGCCTCAGCTCCAGGTCCTCTCTTTCTTCAAGAATGACTTTTCTGGATCTTTCCCTTTACCTTGAACCAATGCACTTGGAACATGTTGACAGAATCCCTTGAGCAGGAACCATCTCTTCTACCTCTATTTCTTCAGTGGCCAGTAAAAGATCTCCTTTCAGCAGAAGCTCAAAAAGCCAAGTGATTTGAAGATGTCGAAAGTGACCCTTTGATCATCTTTCTTCCCTTATATCTGCTTCAGAGAATATGGCAACATCACTGCCCAACAGCCCTGCCATGATAGGCAATGAATTTTTTACATCAGTTCTGAGATCGTGATTCTTATAGTCTGTGGGGTCAATGTGCCTATTCCACTCTGGACTTTGTCTAGTCTCTAATTTATCTCAATTATAAAATGGATTGTTTTTCTGCTTGTAGTGATCTGAGGGCTTTGAATGAGAGAAAAGATAAGAGCAGATTCCTTTCACACAATGTCCAGGGAAGGATACATCACTGAAGACTGACTCAGAACCAAGACTCTTTGTCCTGGGATCAGGGAAAATTTTGAAGAGCAATAAAATAACTGAATTTAGAAACCAATATGCTTAGTCCAAATCATTCAGTCTTTCACCTTCATGGAGTGGGTGAGAGGGAAACGTCGTCTTGCTGTTAGTTCCCCCTCTTCTCCTTCACCGATTCCCAATTATGCAGCTCATCCCATTTTCTCTTTCATTTAGTGTTTCCCAAAGTGGGCAATGCTGCCCCTGGTGGGAGAAGCGATAATAATGGGGGCTGAGGTCTGTAGTGAGGGCCGGTAGTACCTGTGGGGTTATAATTGTGGGGGATGCTTTGTTCACTTAAATAAGGTAGATTTCTGGGAGGTGAGGGTGCTGAGTGATTTTGTTTCTGAAAAAGAGGGTCATTGACTAAACTCATTGGCAAGCTCTGAGATATCAGTCTGATATCTGAACTGCAGGGTCCTCTCATCTGTGCATTGGAGTTACTTACACTCTGGCATGGATATTTACTATAAAAGAGCCATGAAGCCAGGCAGACAGCTGAAGCCAGACCTCTGAAAGCAGAAGTTGTTCTACTTGGGAGAGGATGAAAATGGCAGTCCTCCTAGCAGGGGTGTGACACTGAGGCCGACAGAAGGTGAGATCCTTGTTTATAAATGCCTCAAAGAGCAGGAATGCTGGGCCCTGAGTTTCAGGTCACACTTTTGACCCCAGCGGTCTGTTCCTGCAGGACAGTTCATAGACATGCCTGGCTGGTCTGTGTTGATGAAAAGGAAGGAATGGGTGAACATCATGTTTCAGTAAGGGATGAACAGCTGCCGGCAGGAAAGATGAATTCACACTAAATTAGGTTCAATTACGATGCCTTTATAGTCTTTCCCCAAGGTGTGGAGTGAGGGTTGACGTGTAGCTCCTGGAGATTTGGAAGCCCTCCAAGTTCTACTACAGATTCCTTCTTGTGCTCAGAAATTGGGCGTCTGAAAATTAGAAAAATAACCACCAGATGATGGCATCTGAGGTGGAACAAACAAGCAGCTTCCAAGCGTTGACAGTCAGGCCATCAGGCCTGGTCCCAAGGAGGAGACGTGGCTCAGAGAGGAAGAGCTGGCTCCTTCTAAAAAGCCCTTCATTGACTCCATACTTAATTTTCAGAAAGAACAAATTAATCTGGAAATTTTAATGGGCATCTGTTCTTGGACATGTGAATCAAATGACACACTGTTGGGAGAGGATCTGAAGGTGGCCAGGAGGTCCCCCTCCCAAACTGGGAAGTCCCTTCACTGGCAGGCCCCAGGAAGGGGCTGAGGGAGGGGCATTTGGGTTGAACAATGACCACTTCTCAGTATGGACTTTTCTCTGCTTGACCGCTCAGCCCAACTACAAATATCCTCTTCTCACAAACTCCCTATCATCTATCATGTCACCCAATAATTGTTTGCTGTTTAACACACCAAAGATTTACCAAGGATTTTATCCTTTGAATTCCAATCCAATTCTTGGGGGAAAGACAGTTCAAATAATTGAATGAAGGTAAATTCATGAGAAAGGGTCTTGTGCTGTCCAATCACCAGAGTCCTTTTTTCTGACAATGCCCCATTGGGTCTCTAAGGAAAATCTTTGATATAAAATTAAATCTTGATTCTGTATTTTTTATGATTAAAGACAATCTCTAATTTTAAAAAACAGACCTTAAAGGTCTTTAATTTCTCTCTCACTCATTTTAAATATCTGCTCTCCACACTCTTCCTCTTCATGCTTTCGGGAAGGGTCTGTGAGGACATAAAGTCTTAAAAATAAATCAAAGGCGGGGTGGGGGAAAAGAAAGCAAAGGAAGAGAGGAAATAAAATGAATCTCTCACCCCAACCAGGCAATGAAACAGAATTCCTCTCTGGGAGAGATCTGTATCCTAGTGAACAGTCTTTCCCAAGATCCCCTGCTCCTTACACAAAGATCAAGACTTCTTCCCATGGTTACCGCACATGCGCTTTCCTGGACACAAGCCACCTGCTGGACACCCACTGCCTCCCTTCACCTGGGAAGAAGCTAAATCCAAGCAGACTCTTCCCACCTCGTTTGCTTCCTCACTTGGACTTGATGAGCAGTGACAGACGCCCAGCCAGGTTTCCCTAAGGTATAGCTGAGTCTCACCTCCCCTAATCATCTGGGGGCATTGCTCTGTGAGCTCATACCCTTAGGAGCACATGCTCAGAAGTGAGCTTGCAATTCCCAATATCATGCCACATTCCCTTAAAATTGCCAAAAGAAAAAGAGGACACCCCCTGGCTCCCTCCCCTGATCAAATCCCTGTTTAAAGACACGTTTGTCTCCCCACAGAAAATCCAGAGAGTGATATCAGTAGTGTAGGTCACAAAGCATAGCCCATCAAGGGCCAGGGGGATGCAGGCCTGAGCAGCAGAGAGGAGGGTTCAGAAAGCACCAGGGATGTGGCCATGTGTCTGCTTCACTCTCCAGCCTAGTGCATCATTACTGGGGGCTCTTGGGCATCCTATCGTGCCAGGCTTCTGTGGTGGAACAGAAACTCAATACAGAGCCTTCCCAATTTTTCTCTGCACTTCTCTAGCTAAGAGGGGCACTCTCCAGCCTCCCCTTTGAGCCCTAGCCCCCGAGGGTACCTGGTTGTATATCTCTGTGTATCTCTGATGAGCATCTTTTCTAAAGGACTTCCCAGCTCTTGAACAACTGAGTCTGCAAATACAGGGCCCAGGCATGGGCTGGCTTTGAGTCTATTGTGGGTGGCTATGAGTTCTGTCTCCGGAGGAGAGTCTTGAGGTGAGGGGAGATTAACAGGGCAATGTAGGGACACTGATTTGTGCTGCACTAAAGGCACCTGCATGCAAATCTGTTTCCAGGCTTAAAACAGTCAGACAGTCTCAGAGGATTTTTCATGTCTCTTAATCGGAGGCAGAGACAAGACCGTAAAGGTTTCCCTGGCTATCAAACAGGAGAGAGAGGGGGGGAGAGAGAGGAGAGAGAGAAGAGAGAGAGAGAAGAGAGAGAGAGAGAGAGAGAGAGAGAGAGAGAGAGAGAGAGAGAGAGAGAGAAAGGAAGTACCACAGTGATTCTACAGGAGTCGAGATCGATTGCAAAGATCCTGCGGTTTGTTTTGCTGAATTCCTGCAGGTTCCCTGGCCACGGAGCAGTGCTAGATGTGGAGTATGGGGGCTGCTGCCCTCTGGGTTTCCAGACACTGGGCAGTGGAGACTCCAGCATGCAAACAGGAGCTCCCTCCCTGGGAAGGGAGACTCACCTCACTGTCTGCAACTCAGTGCATTGAAAAATAAAGGTGGGGTGGGGACACGTATCGACCTCTCTGGCTCCTGATTCCTGGGTCTGAACAAGATGCCCTTTGGGCTGTGTTCAGGGGGCTGGGGGCACGCACGGGCCTGGGAAGGGGGGCTACTCCTCTCTGACTACCTCTTTCCACCCTTGGGAAGAGCTCTGTGCCCCGTGGGTTCTCGTTCCGACACTCACCTTTCATACCACTACCTTCTTCTTGGAATGTGTTACGAGCAGTGGTCTGATCTTCTAAGTGTTCACTCCCACCACTTCCCGAAGAGGCTACACTGCTTTGTGGAGACAGGGGGCATGCTCGGATGGGAGACACTGAGGTCCTCTAGCTCGTAAGTCCTCATGAGACATCCATCCGTGTCCTAGAGGCTGGTTTGGCACATTCATGGGTGGGGTAAGGGATACAGATCGTTTCAAAGGGCTGTGGTGTGCCTGGCCTGAGAGAACTGGAAAGAAAAATAAAATGAAATAGGTTATTCCCCCTTTTGCCTGGGCCAATACCTCTTCACCCCCAATACCTCTTTACCCTGAGGGGTGCTGCTAACTCCTTACAACTCCATCAGGGCATGTGGCTCTTAAAATACAGGCCTGGCAGGCTACAGCCACTGGGGGCAAATGAGGAAGATGTTTCCCGTACCACTTGCTGGCTGGGCGTCTCTAAGGGGACTAAAGCCCTTAACCCGCACACCCAGCCTTAGCCTTTGGGTGAATGGAGGGACCTGGTTTGGGTTCTGAGTCTGGGCATCAGGATCTGGAGCAGCAGATGATAAATCAGAAGAGGCTGACAGCCTGGTCAAGCAGCCATGGGCCAGGAGAGGAAACGCATGGGTTGGACAACTTGATTTTTAAAAATTGCATAAAAACTTAACTTCTGTCTTTAGGGAGGGTGGCGAGTGCTGAGTTGAATGAGAAGGTGGAGAGGAGTTTTTCTGACCAAGCAGCAGAGGAATTGCCACCAGGGAAGGGGGTGCAGCCTCAGGTCCGAATAGGAATGCGGGCCTCAGGGCCTGGTACACTGGTAGCTCCTCCCATGTGAAAGGGCCGATTCTTTCCCATGGTCTCCCAGGTTCAGGCCCAACTTCAAAGCACTTCCAGGTAACAAGGCCTGCATTCAGGGGGCCACAGGGTGCACCCAGAGAGCTGCAAATGGTTTTTACCAACATGTTCAGTCCTGTTGGCCCCTGGCGAACATCTGCAAAGCCTCCAACATAAATGGCTTTTCCAGCAAACTAGGAACAAGCCACCAAACTCACATAACTAGCCAACTGAAATTGAGGCCATTCCAGGGAGCGCCCAAACCAAAATCTGCACCGAGGGAGCCGGCGGTTCCTCTCGGTTGGTTTTCTGGGCGTGTGATGGGATGACTTTACAAAAGAAGTCTATTCAGCACCTCCTCCCATCACTGGCTCCTGCCAGGCTCTCTTTATTTTGACTGCTGCAATGCTAACAGAGAATGGAGCTGCGTGCATGATTTTCAGAGAAGTCATCAAATTCCATCTCCAGCATGTCCACTCCAAAGGCGTGTCTGCCTACTGATGGCTGCATGGACACTTCTTTGCTGGTGAGACTCTGTGTGTGTGTGTGTGTGTGTGTGTGTGTGTGTGTGTGGGTGTGTGGGTGGGTGGGTGGTAGGGGGCATGACTGGGCCCCACCTGCCAGTGCTAAGAGCTTACTCCTGGCTCTGTGCTCAGAGATCACTCCTAGTGGGACTCAGGGGCCCATAGGCAGTGCCAGGCACATGCAAGGAAACTACCTTTCACTCTTTACTATTTGTCTGCCTCCTTGTTTTGTATTTTTAACTAAGCTGACCTCAACATCCCCAAATAAAAAGTTTTGCTTTTGTTAAAAGTGAATAAAGACTTGAGGCACAGATTATCTCACCTAGTCCCCATTTTAAAACAGAAAAACTGGATGTCAAAGTCTGGTGGTTTTCACAAAGTATGTCTGAGGGCAAGCAGCTGGTCAGGGTGCTTGTGGGCAGCAGCAGACACTCGCCAGCCCTGAGTGAGAGCAACAGGTCTCAGAGCTGGGCCTCTGAAATTTCTATTTGCCTGGAAATAGTAATTCTCATGTGCCTGCCAGGGCAGCACCATGTGGGAAGGGGAACAATCAGAGAGGCCAGAAGGTCTTTATGAACAAATACGAAAAAGGAGGGGAGAAATGGGAACTGCCACATTTAGTATTGGTAACCTGGAAAATGCCTAAATTGGGTAGATTCAATCAAAAGCCAGGAATTGTCATCTAACTTTAAAATATGCAAAGGAAGCCTTATGTTTTTTAATTGACCTTAAACAGCTTGTATCTTCCATGAGACAACTATTTTAAGAGGCTCCCTGGAAGCTACCTGGTTGGATCAGAATTAGCATGAGAGAAGACAACAAAAAGGCAGAACATTTTTTAAAAAATTAAAAAAAAAATGGAAAGGAAGCCACAGCAAAAAATGAAGAGAAGCCAATAGGAAGAAAAGCCAGACATCCAGAAAATCCATTTCATGCCTGTCTAAGTATTTATATAAAATTGAGCCGACTTTTTCAGGGCTGCCTTGAGTGCTGGAATGTTCCAGCTGAGGCAGCTTTGGTTTCAGATACCTCTGCAACCATTTCAGCCCATCCAGTGGGCTGATGGGTGCCTGATGGGTGCCTACCTCACATGTGCAAGGTGGAAAAGCGGGCTCCTTTCCACAGCCAGAATTAGAGCCAGTCTGAAACCACAGAAGCGGGTCCTACTGGAGACACTGGGCTCAGAGCTGGTGGAAACCTTAACATCTAGCCTGGTTACAGGTGACAGATACTGAACAGGTGCCGTGGTGGCAATGATGCTAGGAGGGTTCCCATCTTTGCATATGGAGAACAATACCACATAGGTAGTAGCAAAATTCCAAATGTGCATGGAGTCAATTTGCTTCTTTTTAGCTAAACTACTGAGAATCTGATGAGCCTGGTGGGGTTTGGGGAGTGGGGAATGGGGTGTGTGTGTGTGTTGGAGGCGGGGGGCAGTGAGGCAGTCAGTAGGCAAGGGACATACAAGCTAATATAAATGGAGCTAATTGCTGCCTAACTTAACAGGACTTAGAAGAATTTTCTCATGGAAACCTATACTCAATGTCCTCACATATACATGAGCCTGACTCACAGGGGCCGGTGACCTTGCCCTCTGCTGCTACTAAAAAAATCATTATACCTGGGGTGCTGGGGCCTTTTCCTAATGACTTTCTACTGAAAGCCCTGCCCTGTCTCTAACAGAAAGACTTTCAACAGCTGGCACCAAATTCAGAAATGTCTCCTTAAGAGTCAGTCCTCCATGGCAACCAAGTAAATGCCTGACGCTAGGCTTCTGATGTGCAGAGGGGATCGTGGGTCGAGAGCCAGGATGACACCACACATAAATCAAAGCAGGGTCATGTTGGGCAAATGCCTCCATTCTCCCAAGGAAGCCACACAGTCTTGTCTTCCTGTGGGAAGAGACTGAAGCAAGTGGCAGGTGATGTGTCAACAGAGCTGCACTGGGTGGGGGTGGGGAAGACGCAGCTTCAGGAGAGGTCACCGTGAACAAGCTGACGTGGGCCTTCCTTCATGTGCTGAAGGACTTTATTTGGCACAGGCAGAAGAAATAAGAAATGTCACAAGAAAACTGGTTACACATTAAATGATGGAGTGAATGAGGTGGGCAGTGGCAAAGAACGGAAGTTGCCCTATTGTTTCTTTTTTTTCCCTAAACCAAGATAACTGAAGTGGTGATAAACAGCGATAAGTGGATAAGCTGGCAAAAAAAAAAAAATAGTATTTCCCTATGAGTAGGGAAGGGAGACCAGTGAAAAGTAAACTTTGGAGCAAGGTTTCAGCGGTGTGTCCACTGCCCAGAATGGCTTCAGCCAGAAGGAGTCTTCAGGAATGTCCTTGTTTGCTGACTGCTGTGCAAAAGACAGCAAAGGCTTCATTTAAGACTTCTATGTTCCCTGTATAACTGAAATCTCTGTATAACTGAAATCCGAGCATGAACAGCTTTGTAATTGTATTTCTCATGGTGGTATAATAAAATTTATAAAGTTGAAAAAAGAGTGGTTCCAAAGTCATATTCAAACAGCACAGGATTAACTACACATTAGAAAACATCTCAATATAGGTTTGAATTGGGCATGTTCCAGCAGAACTGAGGTCCTGCGTTTACATTACATCTGTGATTTTCATAGCAGGATAGGGCAGAATGTTTCAGGGTGAATTCGTTATATTGAAAATCATACTAATAATTACCCAGGGGAGCAAAATTATGTCTCTTTCACTCCAAAAAGACTGAAGCTACAAGTTAATTTGTATATAGTAGAGATTCCATATTACTTAAGCTTTTGCAATCTCCACAAGAAATTTCAGGCATGTACACACATCTACGTACATATTTATGCACATATATCAGTAGAATTCTGTGGCTTATAAATGCAAGTGAAACAAAAATAATATTGAGGCAGCTTAGCTGAAATGTGGAAAAGCAGCTAAAAATAATCTTGCTACGGCAGTCAGACTGTGTGATGCAAGCACAGAGGGTCTTAGAATCTGGAAATAAACGCTGTCCTACTATTCAGGGCCAGCCAATTTCTCTGACCTCATCTAATCTGATGTTTTCTTTTCATTCCCAGCATCTCTAATGAGACTCCTTTTCAATGCCTTTCTAGGGGAAAATAGGTACCAAGCTCTGGGTTCTACTCTTTTAAGTATTTCTTGAAAGTATGAGTCAGATTTCTTCCCCGTTTCCTCTGAGCAACCTTGACTTTGTCTCGATTTTTAATGACGAAATAAGATTCCGAAAGAGATTTTTTCAGGAGAGTTGACTTCTTTTTGAATAAGGGCATTTGATAGTCTTCTACTTGGACTGTTATCTTAATTCATCAAACCAAGTAACCTGCATTCTTTTGCATCCCAAGGCTGGGCCCGGCACCCTCCCCATGCTTCTGTGAAATCAGCTGCAGTTTGAATCTTTTTCATTGTAGGCTAGTTCCCCCATTTCTAATTCAAGGAGTTGTCCTTACAGAAACATGGATGCTTCATTCATTTTTTAAATTCAAGAGGCTTGTATAGTAGAATTCAATCCAACCGCTATGTACAATTAAACTTTACAAAAAAATGACTCATTCTAATTTAGGGATTAAAAAGTCAAATGAGAATGAATATTTGCATATTTAAAAAAAAATACTAACTTAGGGGCCGGAATGATAGTCCAGTGGGTAAGGCGTTTGCCTTGCATGCTGCCTACCAGATTCGATCCCTGGCATTCCCTATGGTCCCCACGCTGTGCCAGGAGTAATTCCTGTGTGCAGAGCCAGGAGTAACCCCTGAGCATCATTGAGTGTGAGCCAAAAAGCAAAAAAAAAAAAACAAAAAACCCTAACTTATACTTCCTTTTTTTGAATTAAGTGGTACTGACCAACTTCCTTACCTGGAAATAAATGCTGTGTTTGTCAATATAACTTGGAAAAAACATAGGGATTATTTTAGGTCTATTTGTTGTATTTGATATGCCAAATACCAGTAACAATTATAGACCTCATTCCGAATGGTTTGAGGCTCTTTATGTTCCTTGAGCAAAGAGATGCCCTAGAGTCTACTAGCATGAGACAGGACATATGGAGATGTTACTGGGGCCCGCTCGAGCAAATCGATGATGAACGGGAAGACAGTGATACAGTGACAGTGATTTTGCTAATGGCATACTTTAGTAATATTTTCTACTTACTTTTCAATAAGTTCAAAAAAAATCAGGAGAGCCTTTGCTGAACACACTATTTAAAGGTTCCTAAGATATAAATCTTAAGTATTGCTTCCAGAGATGGTTTGATACATCTCAAATTTAAAGGAAAAAAAAGCATCCCCTCCCCAACTATAAGAGAGGCTATTATTTCCAAGTTATTTCAAGTCAGAATTGTTTTTAACCACCCTTAGGTTTGGGTCTACTTTTATCAGGAACGTCTCAGGTATCATCCCAAGAACTTCTTCAGAGAGACTAATCTGAGAGCATCTAAGGACTTGCTATTACTTCCATGTTTACAGAGTAGAGTTCGGCTCTACCACCGCTGAATAATTCCAGGCATTTGCTTTTCTTTTTTTTTAAAAATGGCCAACATTTTGTGCAAGGTTTGGTGGTGAAATGACATTAGACCTTGGAATCCTCTTCTTTAGTTGGTTTTGTGATGTCACAACCAGATATCTGAAGCCCTGTGATGGGAATCTTTGAGGAAAAAAAAGATTAATAGTGCTGCAAGAATACATTAAAAAAAGAAAAAAAGAAAAACCACCAGCAAAAAACCAAACCAAACCAGAGTGTTTGATCAGTGACATCATGCAAAACAAAAGCAAAATCACCCAAAAAGACAAAAATAACACCAGTCACATTTATGGCCAAGAACAGATTTGTGTGAAGGGGCAGGGGGAGTATTAATAACCAAGGTTAAAATCGACATGCTCGGCCACCATCACTTCAGGGAACAGATTAAAAGCCAATCTGAAAGGTTATATGCCTCAACTCCGCATGCTTGCTCTCGGCTTTGTGTCCAAAGGCTTGGAAAACCAGCGCTCACAACATCTGGACACCAGAAGCCGATTCCCGCAAATAGCTGCAGACTCCACCTCATTCTGGGGGAAGAAAGAACATGCTCCAAAACAAAGATGAGGTTGGTGGACAAGCGAGGACGTTCCTGACAAGCCAAGGGAGGGAGCCACAGACCCTCTGAAAAGAGAAGCTACCACCTGCCTGTGCGTCACAACAAGCGGAGACTCAAGAAAAGAAATCCACAAGGATATCCCAACAAGACTGACAGACATGCGTGGCTAAATCTCCCTCGCCCGCTTCATCTTCTTCGCATAGTACTGAAATGAATGCTGGAGTGAGGCTGAGGGGCGGCAGGACAGCACCAGACAGTTCTGGTATGGGACCAGCTCTCACTCCTCCACAGAGGGCTCCGCCTCTGGGTAGAGGAAGGATATGCTTTTCTGTCTTTATGTTATCACTTCAATATTTGAGCCTTTAAGAAATAAATTAGAATGTTGCTGGCAGACTTTTATTGCTACATTCATCTTTGATACATTACATTTACTGTCTTTTGTTTCTGGAATGGCCAAACTGGGTGTCATCCAGGAGAAAATGTGTTTCAGATAACTGCTTTTGGACTTTACACTGTCATTATTTATGAACTAAAGTTAGACAAGAAGCCAATACATACATTTTATAGAAATCAGTAGAATCTTATATGTTGGACTTCAAGTCCAGCTGTCCTCAAAGGAAACTATCCCAAATTCTCCCAGTCCATGCTATGACATCAACTGTAAATGTAATTTGAGTCCATGAAAGCAAATGTTTAAACCAATTCAAGGGATTGGGGGATCAACCCAGGCCTTTCTAGCATCTCTGTTGGGTTAACATCTTTTCTGAATAACTTTCTTGTCATATCTACAGTTAACCTTTATGTATGTCACCCTTAGATTTATGCAAAGATTTCTAGCCCTGCAGAGTGAAGGCATGTCCAGAGTTGAGAGTTGCGGAATTTGAAATAAGACATCAAGTAAACAACAACTAAAATAAAGAGAACAGCGGGGTACAGGGCAGGGTACAGTGGGTAGGGTGTTTGCCTTGAACACAGAAAACCTGGGTTCAATCCCCAGCATCCCATAGCCAGGTATAGCACCAAAACAAAACAAAAAACAAAACAAAACAAACAACAATAACAAGACGCCAAAACAGCCAGGAATGAATGTAGGAAGTTACTTATTTTTCAGTTTCTAATGAACTATCCTATCCATGAAAGTGCCCATCATTGCTCACTTTTGTTTTAGGAAATAGTTATGAAAGTCAGAAAAAAGATGATTGATGACACCCCTTTCTCAAAAGCTGTGCAAGTGAGAACTACAGTTACTTTAGCTTGCAAGCCTATAGAGGAAGACTCAGGGTTATAAAGTCAACAATGTCTTCCCAGTACTTGTAACTTACTCCTAGGCTGCTGAATGTGGGACCAGCCAGGTCACCCAAATTTCAACTGCTAAAGAGCCAAGATTTTTTTTTTCCATTTTGGGTCACACCCAGCAACATTCAGGGCTTACTCCTGGCTCTTCACTCAGGAATTACTCCCTGGTGTGTGCTCGGGGACCATATGATGGGACGCCGGGGATTGAACCCGGGTTGGCAGCGTGCAAGGCAAATGCCCTCCCCGCTGTGCTATTGCTCGGGCTCTAAGAGCCAGGATTTCAGAACTGAGCATCCCAGCTCTCTTCCCCAACCCTCCTGCCTCTTAGTGCACCAGTCCAAAGACCACAGCTTGAATCAAGAGATAAATCACCAGGTTATCTGACTCTTTGAGAGCACCTGCAACACTATTTTACAGAGGTGAGAAGCAGCTCTGTCACTTGAAAGGAACTAGCAAACGAGAGTTAAAAACCACAGAGTTTAAAATCAAACCTCTTTGAGTTTGAGCTATAAGTGAAGTCTTCACTGTGGATGGAGTTAATTTAAAGACTGCCACATTACGAAGGCAAGGGGCCTCTTCCATACACTAGCACTGATTAGGCCAGGGCCAACACCATTAGCAGTTACCGAAATGCCACCACCACAGTTTCAACTCAGTACCAGCCAGGCATGATTGATGCCAGGATTTCTCTGAGCATGCAACTCTGAACTTTGTTTGATCAAACAATGATGTTTTTTCTCACTACCACCGACACTGTTCTAGCAAAGGGAGAAGGGTTATAAATAATTAGGAATGCATTATATAGTCTTGGCTAATTCCTAACCTAGCTCCTTGAGAAAAGAAGAAGGCCTAGAGATTCACAGCTAACAGGGCAATTTACTGATTAGGGAATTGGTTCTTGTTTTCAATAAAGCATTCAATCTAAATGTCAAATGTAACAATACACACAAATGACCATTCAAAAAACACAATTTGGGCTTACAGTGCTAATTAGATGATTTTTTGTTAATTAAGAGAAATTGGATGGTTGAGGCTCTCCTGGCTTCTTAATTATGTTTGATTGAATCACCATGTGATTCACAACAAGCTATGAGGCTTCACACATTCCAATTTCTGCTCGGCTTCACCTTTAGCCTCATCGCGAATTCTAAACTGTCACAACCTGACCCTGTGGGTGTTGGAACACGGTGAGATTGGTACTGTGTGTGTAAATTGATTTACTGTGGTCTGTAATTACACATAACGATTTGAATTTTTGACTTGGCACTGCATTTTTCATTTAAACAGTACCACTCTTCTCTATCCGAGAAACAGCATTTACGTAATTGCTCTCAACTCATCTACTTGGGTATTATAAATCAGCCTTGCAATAAAAGACTTGCAGCCACACTGCAAGAACAAGAGTCCTGGCAGAATTCAGTCCCCAGGACCCTTTTCACTTTAAGGACAGGAATCGAGTAGCATTCATTTCTCATGGGATATAGAATGGGGGAGGGCTGTGAGGAGACTACAGGTGCTGGCAGGAAGCCCAAGTGTTGGACTGGGCTCAGCCAGTCAGCTGGGCTGGAACCCACAGGTGGGCTCCCTTCACAACTCTTTCACTCCTCATCCCCTCTACCTGACATACTGACTACAGAATGTGTACTTGCTCTATTCAACGTCTTACATACCAGTAGTCTTCCAACTCCAGTTCATGAACCGGTGCAGGTCCACAGATGTAAAAAGATAGAAAACCACTGGTCCCCTGCATCAGTTATAATTCGGTTCGATGGATCAGTATACAAGAGAGATGCCAGTCTACGGGTGCCAAAAGGATGAACAACGGTGCTTTACACTGTCGAAGCCCCATTCTTCACAGACACATTTGCAAATTCACTTACTTCCCAAAATTTCTTTGTAACTCCGAAATACAGCCTGTAAGCATTTTTACAATCGCTTGTGGATGAAAGCAGAAAGTACACAAAGTGGGTCCTGACATGAACATTCCCAGCCGAGGAGGAACAGGTTTCCCCTCTGCTTCCTGTGTGGGCTCTGATATAACCACATCTCCTTTTCGAGGTTTGCTAGGTGCTGCACTTTGACTTGGGATTCTTTGTGGGTGATTCTGCTGTTTAAAATACACACAAGCGAGGCAGGTGGGGGACTGAAATAAAAACTATACAAACAAGTAGAGTGCTGAATGCTAGTTAAGTGTCCTGAAGAGCAAGAAGGTAGGGACATCTTTCAACTGAGAAACATATACGACGTATGAGGTCTTTGTTCAAACACCAATTATAATGTTGTTGATCCTGAGCTCAATGATAATGCGTCAACAATATCCATTAATTAAGAATTATACATACTTAATTTAAATATTAAATGTTTAATTTAAACAGAATTACACATAAAACAAAGCTATGTACTGATCTTGAGAATGTGAGCAGGGTACCATAGGAACCTAATCACATAGCAACTAGTGGCAGCAATTCAACGTCTGCTAGTACAGGGTTCACAATAACTTTATGGAACACAAATGTCAAAGCAAACTATGCTTATATTGATACAAACCCTTCCTCCCACCTACCCATCCACAGACACCGGTCACCATTTGTCACTTTTATGTTTCAGGATAATATTCAACCTGGATGGCACATTAACTTCCTTTAAGCCTTAAAAAAACTCCTGACACTCAGGCTCCATTTCAGAATGTGTACTTGAAATGGCCAAGAATGAGGTTGAAGAATTTTATTTTAGTTTTTCAGATGGGCATGTGGTGTTAATGGTCAGATGGGCTGTCTTCTTGCTTCAGTACTTTCCTCTCTTTCTCACATCTGTGGCATGCTACAGGTTGACTGTTATTCCAGCCTGCTCTGTATAAGCTCCCACATGCCCAGAAGATTGAGCATCTTCTTTATAGTTCCAGTGACTTATGAAAGACAGTCAACAAAGATCATTGCTTTTCTCAACAACATCTTAGACTCTTTGCATTGACATGCAGAGTTCTGCTTAGCTTCAGAATTCTACTTATGATTTTATCATTCTTGCCCTGACTTCCTGGCAAAATGACCGTTATTTTGTTATCAGAACTCCAATTCAACCTGAGTAGAAATTTCTAAAGACTCCTTGGGAAATTGTTTTGGCCTATGGATAATAGTATCTGCCTAGTTTGGAGTCCGTTTCCCTCTTGCAAAGCAGGAAGATAGGGGTAGGGGTCTGTTTCAGGCCCAGTTTGAAAATAAATCTGCTGCAAAAAACTCTAAGGTCATTTTCTCCTAGTCTAGACATTCTGTTGTCAAGAGCATAACCAATTTACAAACATGGAAAAACGTGTTTATAGACCATGGACTAACAAGCGATCAAGCATCAGGAAGACTGTTAGAAAGGCTGGACTCTCAGGTCTCAACTCAGACTTAATAAATCAGAACCTGCACTTCCTAATCACAGGAGATGTGCCCATTCACGGTTAAGATGTACTGACTACAACACTAGCTGCCTTCAACAGATTTTCCTGATGTGGTGGGAAGGGTTCAGCACAATGAAAACAGCCTGTTGAAGTGAAGATAACTGGTAGGAAGTCACCTCACCTTTATGTGCCCCGGTATTCCACATCAGACGTTGTTATCATTGATTCCATCACAGGATATTGAATTAAACCAATAATGTACATGAATGCACATTGACAACTGTAAAGAGCTATGGAAATACCAGCCTTTCTCTTTTGTTTGTTTGGGGGCCACATCTGGCAGGGGCCTACTCCTAGTTCTGCGCTCAAGTCACTCCTGGTGGGGTACAGGGGAACACATGGGGTGCTGTGAATCAAATATGGGTTTTACAAGTGCAAGGCAAGTGCCTTACTCACTGTACTATTTCTCTGACCCCTAGTAATTATCTTTTAGAGTAGAAGAACCATATAAGCCAATACTGCTAGTGGCAAAATCAACTCAAAGACTAGCCAGCCAAAGGACATTTATAGAGAATTGTTAGCATATTAAATGTGGTAAGAGAAAGCTCTCTGCTTACTTAATAGGGCTTCACAGATTTACCAAGATATGAATTTCCCCCATGGAGAGCATGTTTCTGCTTTTTCAAGATCCTTATGTACACAGACAAGCTTTCTCTACCCCAATCCGAGTCATCTTCCTTTGATTCAGACTCAGTTTCCTCTTCTGGGTGCAAATTTTTAATATTCACATTTACTTTCTAATTTATTGAGAATTAGGGACCACATATGGCCTTCTTTAGCATTAAAAATCATACCCCAAACTCACGAGATCTTGTCTTGACATTGTAAACAACACTATATAACTCCATTAACTTTAGCAACTCAAGTTAAAAGCCTACTACATGGCCAAGTGACATGGGCTTTCCATATATAAATGAGAGGGTTAGACTACATAATTTTACTAAGCTATTCATTTAGCACTGCCGAGTGCACAGAATGAGCTGAGCTTTAAAAGCTGAGGAAGGAACACTGTGTGACTGAAACCCCCAAACATGAACAACTTTGTAATTAATAAAAGCACTTGATCACTTTATCAATTGATCATTAATATTTTATTATAATAAAATATTGATTAAAATAAATAAAAAATAATTAAAATAAATAAAAGCTGAGGAAGGGTAGGAAAGATATTTTTTAAAGTAGTTTATTATACCACCGTGAGATATACAAATAAAAAGATATACAATTAAAAAGTTCATATTTGGGTTTTGGTCATACAGTGTTCCAGCACCTGTCCCTCCACCAGTGCCCATCTCCCACCACCAACGTCCCCGGTTCCCTCCCCCTCCCCAGCCCTGCTCCATGGCAGGTTCTTTATTTCTTTCCATTTCTCTCTCTTTCTCTTTTCCTTCCCTTCCAGACTATGGATTACAGAACATACATTAAAAGGCTGTCATGTGTATCCTTTTGCCTCTATTTAATGCTCAGTTCTAGGTTGGCATTAGTACCCTCGACAATTATTAGCAAACCCTCGACAAAGATATTGGCATCACAGATGGTCCCCCAGCACTTACAGGGGGTGATCCCTGAACTCAAGTCAGGAGTAAGCCAGAAGCAGAGCCAGGTGTGGCTCAAAATTCAAAATCTAAGATGAAATAGCTAACAGCTGAGAGAGATAAAGAGGGAAACACCATTAAGTCTTGTAGATGATCCCTTAGCTCCCCAATTCTGTACTATCCCATTAGCTTCTATGATATTATTTATGAACAGTCTTTCTCACTCAGATAGGTTTCCTCACATTATTGATTTATCTGTACTTTTTCCAAGTTGGCTGGGTAACACCAACACAAAAACTAGCTAAGGTATTGGGTGAGAGGAACTGCTAGCTACTGAAGAAGGGAAAGCAGAGAATTAACACCATTCTTCCCCAATCCTTGTTCACACCCCAGCACTCTCATTTCTCCTTCATATTTTAGCTCCATAGAAGAGAGAGTTACTAAACCTTTATGTTAATGACTAATGGACCCTACCATTAGTCAATGCCTACACATTGTTCTATTTACCCATTTTAATGTATTATAAGGCAGGGCCTATCATTAGTCTTCCCTACCCCATCTTCCCCACCAAGGCATTTTACACACATAGGAAATTGAGGTTCAGGAAGCCTATGGCATTTATCAAATATCAGACAGATTTGGGGCTGGAGCGATAGCCCAGTGGGTAGAGCGTTTGTCTTGCACGCGGCTGGCCTGTGCCAGCCTGGGTTCCGTCCCTGGCATTCCATATGGTCCCCGAGCACTGCCAGGAGTCATTCCTGAGTGCAGAGCCAGGAGTAACCCCTGAGCATCGCCGGGTGTGACCCAAAAAGCAAAAAAAAATATATATATATATATATATATATATATCAGACAGATTCAAAACTGAAGGTTCCCTAACCTATAAGTCCATCTTCTTAAGCCCAACACCACACTGCTTGTTTATGACAGAAGTAACACCAACTTTAGACTCTTGGGCTTGACACAGAATACCCACTATCCAAAACACTAAGCAAATCCATTGACTTCTCAGGGTTTTACTCAGTTGTTTTATCTGAAAAAAATAATTAAAACAAGGGTCGTAATCTTCTACTTGCACCTTTTACCCCTGTGGTAGTGGGATTACATACAGCCTGCGTGAACCATCCTTACACCTGACCACAAGGCCCTAGTCACCATCCATCCATCCACCCACCCACCCACCCACCCATCCATCCATCCATCCATCCATCCATCCATCCATCCATCCATCCATCCATCCATCCATCCATCCATCCATCCATCCATCCATCCATCATTTGCTGAGCATCAGTCTCTGCAGGGTGTATGTCAGCTCGAGGGAATGGATGATGAAAAGCCATTATTATAATGATGTATGGAAGCATCTCCTGAAATGAAAAGATTTGTTGTTACCACCCTGGAAAAAGAGTTAGAGCTAACTTCCTATTCATTCACTCATTCAACACTTAATACATATCTCTGTGCAGAGGGCATCACTGGGGCTACACATGCCAAAGGGAGTATAACAAAAGACAAGGCTGCACAGATGCAAATGGTATCTTCTATCATTTATTAAGCCATCACCTTCTATCACTTAGAAGCACGCAACAGCTAGGAGCCGTAAGGTAGTGTTAATATTCTAAGTAACACTTTGTGTGAAGGTGAAGAACTGCTGAAGGAAGTAAAAATTGTAGGTGATTTCAATTTCAATTAACTTGCCACAGTATATCAAGGACTAATGAGAATTTCTGAAGAGGTGGTAATACACCAAGACCAAGATGCCTCTCTCACCCCTGGCCCTCCATGCTAGAGTGAAAGCATCAGGGGAGAGATATTAAAGCCTGGAACAACTCCTTTCTGTTGCTTCTGTGGGGAATATATATGTTGGTCCATGGCTGCACTAGGCTATTCTCTGCAATCACTTAAAATCTATGGTTCTGAGTCACATGATGATCCCATCCCTTAGAACTGAATCAGAAATCACCTGCTGAAGTGCATGGAAAGCACCTCTTTTCCAGTTGGTTTTTCCCCCCAAATGGCTCACAAAGCTTATGGTTTGTCTATGTGGGTGCTCTGAGGGCAGAATCAGGCAAGAATCTGCATAAAAAGTTAAAACAGGATCTTTTCCTTTTAATTGAGATGTCTCAGTAGCAGATGCAAGAGAAAATAGTCTAGTTGGTTTTTGTTTTCATTTTTTTATTTATTTTTTTGCTCCCCCATAGGAGAATTGGCTTCAAGAATTGTTCCCCTTTGCTCATAACACACACTGATGCACCAGGTGCCTAATGAATGAATGGATTTCAAATAGTTTATCGTTTATTTTATTGCAGGTGCAGCGGGGGCAGGGGGGGTGACTTCTGGCAGTGTTCAAGAGATCATATGCAGTGCTGGGGATTGAACTAGTCAGTCAACTCATTCCTGAGTCAAGTCCTTGGGAAAATCGGGAGAGCAATGCCTCGGTTTTATTGTATAGTAAATGGTACAGTTGTTTGGGTGCCAACATCCAGTTGGTCATGATGAAATTTTAGTGATGGTGCTACACCTTCCTCCAAGAATATTATTTTCAAAAGACTAGAAGGAGTCATTAGCACTGCAGTTTGGTTGATTTACTCATGTTGTTTTAAAATTTGAGAATTTTAAATCAGGAGGGGACTTAAATATTATTTAGGAATCATCTAATCCACTCACCCCACACTGCCATTTAATTAATGAAGGAACCAGAGGTCCAGAGAGATTCCAAGCTATTCAAACAAGCCCATACAGAAGTGAAGAGGAGCACCCCAATGTTTTTGTTCTTTATCACTCATATAGCAAGGCTCATTAGTTTTAGATCACAGATCTATTTTTTTCTCCCTCTCTATGTCAATGATGTTGATATATCTCTGATCTAAAACCAGATAATCCCTCATAATCTCTCAGTTAACACCAAAGTAACGCACTGCAGGACTCAAATGTTGAGGCTTACAGATTTGTACAATAGCATCAACAGTATAAATCAAACACAGCAGGAACCAGAACCTCCGAAAAGGATCAGATACCAGAGGTCCCTGATGTCAAAACCAGAGCTGCTATATCTTCACTATGAGCTCAGTTCTACCAGGTCTGGGCACTACTCAGTATTTGTCCTTATTTTCACTATCTACCACTGTTCATAGGGGCGGTTTGTTTAACTGATCAGAGAGATTAGCACCATCGATGGTAAATCAAGTATTGGTTTGTATAGCCTGGAAAAAGCAGAACCTCTTTCAGGCTAAGTCATGTCTTGTGGAAGACTTGTTTCTCCATTTCAGTTAAACTTCTGGTTTGTAGTTGCATAATTCTGTGGCTTTGTTTTATTTTTTTTTATTTGGGAGCTACACCTTTGGTATTGGTGGAGGGTTGGGGTGGGCTCACAATGCTGGTGCTCAGGGGATTATGTACTGCTAGGGATGGGTGCTGGGAGGGAACCGGTAGGCAAAAGCCTGTGCTCCAACCCTTGAGCCATCTTCCTGGTTGCTGTGGTTCTATTATGGCAATATATTTATGCAGAGATTTACAATGGAGTGTATATGTAAAGTTAGAAGCCACATTTATCTACCTAATTATCTGATGACTCAACCATTTGTCATTTGAAAAGACTGGGCATTTTCACAGGGCTGTCACTATTATAAAGCATAGTCTTAAAGATGGCTATTTATTACTTACTGACAATTAGTGGAATTGCAGAATCTGTCATTTTAGAGCCTGAAAAAACTTCAGGGATCATTTAATCAATCTTCCTGTTCTTCCTTAATTTCCATATACAATAATGGAAACTGAAGAAAGGTAAGTGACAGACCGAAGGCCGCACTGCAAATTAGCAGCACTGAGGGAAGCCTCCGGGATGCATCATTGACAATGAAATCTTTATAATTTTGGAGGGTGTTGCAGGACTCCTCTAAGAGCCTCTGCATCTGCCCTGGATTGCCTCCTGCTGGATCAGATACCAGAGGTCCCTGATGGTCACTTCGTAGATAGGGGGTAGTCTAAATGTGGCAGTTTATCTGACCATGTATTCTGTACTGGCTGGTATAAATATTCTCTCATGCTACCACAATCATCATGGGACTAGCTAGATCTTACCAGCATATTTGCCTGGCCACGTTGGATCTCTATGTAATTAGCCCAGAGAGAAATGCTATTTGCCTCCAAGCAAGCAAGCATGGCTCCCTGTTAACTCAAAGACAACTAAGATACAAAACTACCGTGAAGTAGACGAGACTCTTGTGAAGGCTTATAGGAATATTTAACTGGCATTAGTATTAGTCTTTGGTACAGAAGCATGCCATCTCAGAAACCCCATTCTCTACCCTATAAAGGCATTTCCAGGCAGATCTTGGCTCAAAACATTAGCATATAATAGGGCCTAGGTGAGGTGCTGGGAGAAATTACCTAAGGGCATTTGACCCTTCCTGCTTCCAATAATAGTGAGAGGTCTGAGTCGTAGGGGTATAAAACCAGCCTGCTTCCTCTCTCTTTCTTTTTTTGGGGGGCTTGCACTCTTCTTGGGAGTCTTGTCTTTCTCCTCTTTACAGGGCCTTTACACGTGGTGGTCGCCATTTTGGCCTACACGTGGCTGGGGTTCTAGCCAGGAATCCTAAGCACCTGGTTTTTCCTATTGCTGATTTGTATGCCTGAACCTGTGATAAGTAAAGCCTTTTAAAACTGCATCGGATTCCTGAATCTTCATCCATTCCCCACCGGCGGGAGGTAGAAGGGAACTTGCTACCCGGCACTGTTGGGGACCCCGGCGGTGTTCCCCGACAGGAGGGGTGGGAGGCTAGGCCATCCTTGTGTTGCTTAGGGCTTACTCCTACTTCTGGGTTAAGGGATCACTCCTAGTGGTGCTCAGGGGACCACATGCAGTGCTAGGGATTGATCTGAGATTTAGCAAATGCTTTAGCTCCTATATTCTCTCTCCTACCATAACAATGGAGTCTTACCTTTCAAATACATAACTTTAGCATAAAATAAGCAAATATATTTCTAATATTCCCCATATCATATTATATTTTAAAAGAAAGAATTATTCCCATTTAATATCAGTGGCTACAGTATCATGAATATGATTTTTAATACCTAAGTCTCAAAGACTGAAATAATAATGGATATATTTATTGATGCCTTTGGGCTCTACTAGCATGAGACAGGACATATGGAGATGTTACTGGGGCCCGCTCGAGCAAATCGATGATGAACGGGAAGACAGTGATACAGTGATTTATTGACAGGTTGTAGGCATTGTACAGAGATCTATATTAATACCTTTCCTTAAGACCTTTCATTAATTCTTATATTTCTCCATTCATTTATTCAGGAAACAAGGATTTATTTAACATCTATGATATACCAGGCAGTATTCTGAACTACAGGAACACTGCTATGAATAAGACTAAGTCTCCACCTCTTGAAATTTGAATTCTAAAGGAAATAGTAGACAATATAAGCAAGGAACAAATTAAAAGAGAATTCTATTTTATGTAAATGCTACTTCTATTGCTCAAAAAATTCACTGACAATAATACAAAAGCATAAATTCACAAGAAAATGAGAGGATGTCAGGAGGGGACAGTGAATATTAGCACCCCACTAAAGTCAACACAATTTTGGAAACTGAGAAATAGAAGAATAAGAGGTAACTGACTTAGGAGACCACAATAAAGTGACACATTTACAAGAGTCAAGAGAAGTTTGAGAGTTTATAAGAAAGGTTAGAATTCAGGGACCAGATACTTCTGAAGGCAGGGTAAGAATTGGGAGAAACCTAAGAAAATATGACTAAGGTATAAGAAGACTTTAGATATAAAAGACGCTTAGATTTTTTTTTCTTTACTCCAGAACAACAGACAACTGTTAGCTCTTTTCTAACTAGCCCCAGAAATTTGGCAGTCAAGAATTTATTTCCTTGGAAAACTAAAGGATTTCTCTAGAATAAAGGTAAATGTTCATAAGAAAAACTTTTCTGCTGGTGTTATGATTGAGTCCCCAACAAACCAGGCCTGTCCTTACCTTATTTTTTGTGAACTTCATATATATTTATATATATGTATATATAAATATATATACACATATACATATATATCACTGTATCACTGTATCACTGTCTTCCCATTGTTCATCAATTTGCTCGAGCGGGCACTAGTAACATCTCCATTAGACCTGTCACAAGCAAGTGCAACCCAAGGGCATCTGCTTTCTCCAAGGACAGGAGGAGCCCGAAACCATTCTTCAGGTCATGGAACTGAGGTCCATAACTGTTACTAGTTTTTGGCATAACAAGTAAATAAAACATGGGTAGCTTGCCAGGCTTTGCCGTGTTAGTGGTACAGTCTCAGTAGGCTTTCTCTAGCCCACTTTAAATACACCTTTAAATGCTTTTACACACACACACACACACACACACATATATACATACACACAGTTCTATTCCTTCTTCTTAAATGACAGAAATCTAGTTTGAGGTCCAAAACAAAGGAGGGAAAATATTGTTTGTCAACAATATTGACAAAAGAAAAAGATTCCTAAAATATCTACTATCTTCTGAGATATTAGAAAAGAGAATTTACCCACAAAACAAGAACAAAATACAATACAGAATGAACAAAGAACATTTTGAAAAACTCAACCAGAAAGTCAAATGAATAAACTGAAAATTGAACAAAAAATGGAAATAGGAGTGAAAATAAGCAAATTAAAGAATCAACCGAAGAATCATTCTGTAAATTAGGAGTTCCTGGAAGAAGCAAAAAGCAGTCAATAAATGAAAGAAATGTCTGCTATTATTAACAATGCTCTGGGGCTACTCCTGGCTTTGTGTTCAAGGGTCAATCCTGTGATGCTCAGGGTCCATAGGCAGTGCCAGGAATCGGACCCGGGTCAGCCGCATATAGGGCAAATGCCTTAACCTCTGTACTACCTCTTGGGGCTTGAAAATAAATTATTTAAAAAATCTGGGACATTTCCTAGAACTGAAGTAGCACAAGTTTTTAGAGTAGGACAGCTACTATGAAGCATTTCCCTTAATAAAATATTGTACACAGGACTTTCACAGTCACTGAAGGGTGACACTTATTATCACCTTTTTGTAGAAGGAAATTGAGGTCAAAAGAAGTTAAGACACTTTAAAAACCAAACAATTTTTGACTCCAAAGCAATTAGTGGAAATGGGACTCAAACTCAGGTCTGCCTCTCTAACTCCAACCTTTAATATTGCCTGAAAATTTTCTGGATGCTGACCCTGCTTTCCAGTGTATTGGTGACCCTGCCAGGCCTGTGCCAACAGCACATTCTTGAGTTAGCCAGAGTACTAAGACAGGAAGGTGGGGGGGAGGGATGGGGGGGCTCATCTGAACCAAATCTAGAAAAGAGGCCATCTCCATTATTAGATTCAAGTTAGGGTAGTTCTATTTCTTTCTTTCCCTCCCTCCCTCCCTCCCTCCCTCCCTTCCTTCCTTCCTTCCCCCCCTCTCTCTTTTCCTTCCTTCCTTCCTTCCTTCCTTCCTTCCTTCCTTCCTTCCTTCCTTCCTTCCTTCCTTCCTTCCTTCCTTCCTTCCTTCCTTCCTTCCTTCCTTCCTTCCTCCCTCCCTCCCTCCCTCCCTCCCTCCTCCCTCCCTCCCTCCCTCCCTCCTTCCTTCCTTCCTTCCTTCCTTCCTTCCTTCCTTCCTTCCTTCCTTATTTCTTTTTTAAAACTAGAGGACTCAAAAAACAATCTGCTTGGGCCAGAAAAATTGTACTGGGGTAATGCACCTGCCTCATAGGTGGCTTATACCAATTAGATTCCTAGCACCATATATTGTCCCTAAAGCACTGGCAGGCATAATTCCTGAGCAAGAAGCTACAAGTAAAGTCCTGAACACTGCCAAGTGTGGCCCCCAAATAAATAAACAAAACAGAAAACTAAACTTGGCATCAAAGAAAAAAAATCCCCAACTTCAAAGACAAGCTTTCACTTAGGATTCATCAATGTACCAATCAGAAAGACTTGGAGCTGGAATTCTAGAGATCATTTGGGTTGAATATATGTCTGGGTAATGAAACAGATTTCTTCTAGAGTTCCAAGAGTTCTGTCAATGGCTCATTCGCATTTTTTGCCAAGCCAGAATGATTCTGAGGTGCTGAGTTGAAGTAGATGAATGGAAGAGGGGGAGAGACAGTAGGAAAAGGTGTCCCTCTCTCCTCAATTTAGGATTGATTCCTAAGTAAGCTACTCTGACAAATGCTTCAATTCTCTTAGTCTATACCTGTAGGATACAGCTGAGTGGTCTATTCTCAGAGAATTAATATCTGCACAAGTAGACCATCCTCCAATGTGACAAAGTGGAGTTAAAACACTCACCTGCAGTAAACACTTTTCTCTTGAATTAAGGAATGTTAGCAGTGCTTCTGCTTGAAGAAAGTCACAGCAGTCTGATCCCTGAGAGTTTAAAGCTTCATGTTCCTAAGTCATTGCAGGGGCCATCCAAAATACAAAAGCTCAATTAAGGAAGGAAACTATCCAAAGGCTATCTTGGCACTCTGTGACTATTTTTCCAGTGTGCAAACCCAAGAAGTAAATTTTTCACTTGCTCTGTCCCTTAAGAAAAAGCACTTATTATGTTGACCTTTCTAAAAAGTTTGTTCAGACAACCACAAAAGATTGGGAGGCAATGCACAGGCAGACGTGTGGACATGAATGAGGAGATGGTCACAAGCTTGCCCTTAGCACTGAGCTATCCAAGTTGAGTACTTGAAGAGCTTTTCTCTGAGCAACTGCTTCTCCAATACCCCATAATTAGTCCAGCTCTCTGAACTGCATACAGATAGAATAGCTGGAGAAGGGGAGCAAAAGAACAACGTGAGAAGGAAAAAAAAAAACCAATTATGCAGCTGTCTAGCTAAAGAGAAAAGATCACCAACAGAAAATTAGGAAAACAACTCCGATCATACAAAGCTTTACTTTTTACTTCTTTTTCTTCTTTAAAGAAATTCTCTAGCAACCCATCATTTGCTTGCATGTACATATACCTTTCCCTGAGCATCGGAAATACTCATTCCTGAACAGCAGTGAGCTCTGCAACAAGGCGTACTCCGAATTTAGGATCTGCTGCTCAGATCCAGATTTAGGGACTGGCTGACCTCAATTTTTTCCATTGTCAGTCTCAACCAAAGTAGACACACTTTTTGAAATCAAAAACTCTCCGAATTGAAGTGCCATATACCATGCTCTGAGATTCCGAGGGAATTCGGAGGTATGTTATCAAAAGTAAGCAAATGTGTGAATGTGCTCATTATTCCCAAAGATGCTGTGATTGTACTTGTAGTGAGCTCTGATTTTTAGAGTGGGTTATTAAAATGATCTGGCATTCAGATGGATATTTAAAAAAATCCTGTTAAACTGAGCTGAGTTAATCACAGTATCACAGGCCCAGAATGACTGCTGGAATAACGGTAAACATATGTGAATGATTCTTTTCTTCCAACCCATCTCCCTGAGATCTCATGACAACCGCCCAATTCTCCAGCTTTCCAAGCACACTGCAATCTTGTGCCCTTTCCCCAATATACCCAGAAGATGCAGAACCAGACCCTGATCTAGCCACGACCTCATGTCAACGTCATTCCACAGCAAGTTCCTCTGGCTGTCTTTATTCTCTTATTCTGTTCTCTTATTCTGTCTTTAGAAACACAGCTGGAGGAGGGAGTTAGAGCCCCTTAGTCACCAGGCCCAACCAGCTTCATGTAAAAAATGGCGTCAAAGCAGCAAACTAAAAGCAAACGTCACCAAGACAGTTTCAATTTCCTCATCTGGGAAGAAGTCCATCATACGCACAGCAACGAATTTCACCTGATGAGGGCTTTTCAAAATCTTAAGTTATTTTCAAATACTTTAGAGGTGGCTGACTTTGATAAAGGATTCCAGGAATTGAGGCAGCTAACCCAGATTATCAGAGCCCCTCCCAATGACAGCTAATTAGAAAGTAGGCAATTTATGTCCTATACCATAATTTAGTCATGAAAACATAATTTGATTGAAAAAATCATCTTAGACAATGATTTATTAAACCTGCCCCCTTTGTGCGAATGAAACCTCGACATAATGTGACTTTCTTCCATGTGCTCCCACCTGAATAATAATGAGAAAGTAGGCGTGTACTGTGTTTCCATCCTCGTACACGCTACGTTCCCATAGAGGAAGCCAATTGTTAGTCTCTGTAAAATAATGCTGGGTGATATTCATGGACTCTACTCGAAGACTGACTCTCAGGAAATTGGGACTCAGGGATATGCCTCTAATTTTATTTTGACAAGTAAAAGTTTTGCTTAAAATAAAATCTTAAATGATTGGTTGTAGCCTTTGAGATCCATCCTGAATACTGCTTGCCCCTGCTCCCGTGGTGAACATGGGAGACTCACTGGCCCTGAAATAAGACCAGTAACATGCTAAGTTTTATCCCATCTCTTCAAAGAAACTTTCAGCATCCCACATTTCCTCCTAAAGAGCTCCAGGAAAATGATGCGCTTTGCAGAACAGGACTAACTTTCAGAGGAATCTGCCATTTTGTTTTCTGAGCTTAAAGGATATACAACTTAAATTTGTAATTGCAACTGGAGTCTCATCATCACTGAGCTCTCTGCTGTTCTCTTTGCCAATGTACTTGCCATTCTATAAGGCACAGACCAAGGAATTCATGAGAGTGAGTTTCCTAGTAGTTTAATTTAACCTCTGAGTGATCAAAACACTCTTAATTTAGCATTATTACTCCAGGCTAAATGACCCTTTTTCTGATCTTTCTCTCTCTAGAATAATCTTATTATCTTTTAATTCTATTTATTTTAGTTCTTATTAAATCATATTATGAGTAGATTTGTTCTTATATGAACATGCAGTTGATGATTTTTTGATGAAACTAGGAGTTAAAAATCAAATTTATTCACTATAGCTAGAATCTGGAAACAACCTAAATGCCCGAGAACAGAGGACTGGCTAAAGAAACTGTGGTTCATCTACACTATGGAATACTATGCGGCTGTCAGAAAAGATGAAATTATGAAATTTACCTGCAAATGGATGGACATGGAGACTATCATGCTGAGTGAAATTAGTCAGAAGGAAAAGGACAGATATAGAATGACTGCATTCATTAATCCGACATAAATAGATACCAGTGTTTTACTAAATGTGGGAAATGGTAATGGCAGATTAAAACTCACCATTGAATATACACAAAGAGACTTAAGTAATAAACTCTAAATACCTGCAGGGCTAGCCACAATGTGTAAAATAAGAGGGAGAGAGATGCAGAGACGGAGAGAGAGAGAGACAGAGAGAGAAAGAGAGGAAACTGGGGTACCTGCTATTAAGGCAGCATGGGGGTGGGCGGGAGGGGGTGGGGTACATTGGTGGTGGAAATGGGGCACTGGTGGAGGGATGGGTGCTGGAATACTGTATTACCAAGAACCAATTATGAACACCTTTGTAATTGTATGTTTCACTGTGGTATAATAAAAAATTAAAAAAAAATCAAATTAAAAAAAAACTTTAAAATGCACTGCTTGCTAATAAGTGAAAATGCTGTATGCCATAAATTACAGTATATACCTTGGGGCAGAGCTGCTACCGGTTCCCCCTGTGCCCAGCTAATCAGGAGGTACCGGGAGGGATGGCGGGTTCTAGCCCTGGCCCACCACCCCAGCAGAGCCTTGCAAGAAGCCAGAGGACCCCCCCCCCCACACACACACCATGAGGGCACCATTTTCCACATCCAGACTCCCCTCTCATCAGAACTTCACCCAGAAGAAGAGCTGATCACAGCCCGGCTTCGTGCGGCCACTTGCAGCGGTGCAGTTCATCAGTAAATGCTGGAGAACAGAGGTGACTACAAGTGTACACCACCCACATGGCAGAGCCTGGCAAGCTACCCGTGTCGTATTTGATATGCCAAATACCAGTAACAATTATAGACCTCATTCCCCTGTCCTGATGGAATGGTTTGAGGCTCTTTATGTTCCTGGAGCAAGCAGATGCCCTTGGGCTCTACTAGCATGAGAAAGGACATATGGAGATGTTACTGGTGCCTGCTCGAGCAAATCGATAATGAACGGGATGACAAGTGAGACAAGTGATTAAATCATATAAAGCACTATGCTGTACTGTACTCAAAAAGGTAGCAGAAGAGTGGTAAATAATTATTTCCTCAACCTTTGTCCACTGGAATTCCCAGTTCTGCACTCTAGGTAGCAATGGAAAGTGCTCATATCATTGATAAACATGGAGGAACCAAAATATCACATCAGGTGCTCACCAATGTGCATAGTTAACATTGAACATATCGGGATTGGAAGGTCTCTTGTAGGCTCTGAGAGTATCCAGCACATTATATGATAATATACTCTTTCCCCACACACCCCTGTCTATTGGCACTGGATACTCAAAGCACTGAGTTATCTGGAGATTTATCTACTTTGGAAGCATAGAATGAAGACACTAAAAAAGAATACCTTGAGGTCATCCAACTTCATGCCTAATTTATAAAGTGGGAGTTCCTGAGAAACGGGAACCCACATACTGCGTTAGAGGGAGAATGACTGTTCCTATCCACTGTTCTTATCACCATTGCACCTTATTGTTCCTCCAAACAGTCTTGTACTCTTGGGACCGGCCATAATTTTCCTTGCCTGTGCCGATGTGCACAACCTCATTTATCTGTATTAAATCCTTATTTATTCATTTGAATAACATCTTTATACAGATTTATGATTAAAAATGCTATTCCTTTTAGCAACTGACCCCAAACAAACCAATATCAACACATTAGCAACTGACCCCAAAGCAATAACATAAAACATCTTCACTCTTCTACTTCTACTCTTCCTCCTTCTTCAAGTTCATTTTAAAGTACTTAGTAAGACATTTCACCAGAACAATCCATAATCTCCTTGGTATTTATGGAAGTCTAGCTCTTCTGGAACTGAGTCAAAAAATCTTGATTTCAATTTTAGCACATCGGACTAGATTTATCTTAGGGCTGCTTCCAGAGAGTATTACACCCTCATTTTCTGTGGAGGCTCTGATAAGGAGGGATAATCACCCTTATTGTACCAGCATTAACAACTAGTGCAAAAAAAATAATAATAATGAGCACCTACTGGTATGTGCTCTACAAACATGGAATCCTCAAAACTAGCAGAAGCTCTCTTAAATCATCTTCACTTAACCAACTTGCTGGACCCATGAATACTTGCTTTCCCTTTAGACCTCTATAGCGCAACCACTCCTCAGCTCTATCATTTACTTATCACTTCTGCCCCTCCCAGTAAACTTCTAGGTTCTGCAAGAGTCTGTCTGAATCTGTTTCCAAACCTGTTTGTGCCAACTGTACTTAATGTTGGAGATATGTAGTTTAAAAACATTTTATAAATACAATGAGATGAGTCATATAAAATGTCAACTATCCAAAAACCTTTGTTAAATGCTTAGGAACTATCCTTTTTTTTTAACTTAAAAAACAGTTGCATTTGTGTTGGAAAAAAAACTAAGCTAAATGAGGAAGAGGAAGAGAAAGGTAATATATTCTATGCTGACTGTTTTGAAATTTTCTACTCCATATTAAAGGGATTCAGGCAATAGCGCTTCACAGGTGTGATTTTATGTAGCAAAGAGAGTCTTTGCCAGAAGTCCCTGTCATCATAGGGCCTTCACACTACTCAAATGATGGCACATAAAGATAAATAAATATTTTTTAAGTTAAAATAATACTTAAGGTCTTACTCCTTTCTTATGAGTCTTCGCTTTCTATAGCTTTTTGAATAGGACTTCTGCCCAAATGTGTTCATTTTATAGATGAGAAAAAGGGGTGTAAGATCAGTAACTTGGTCATGGTCAAAACACTAATGAAGCTAAAATGTAAAACCAAGTCAGCAGTGACTTCAAAGCTATGATCTTGATTCCAAAGCACCAAGTTGCATCTTAGAATTCCTTGTGCACTGCAATGTCTTGCTGTGCAAAAGTAGAACAGTAAAGTGTGAAATAACCTGCTTTTAAATCTTTTAGCTCCATATGGGTTTCACTGGGCTTTTTCCAAAAGGATGCTCTTAGAAAAGTTGGCTTTGAAACAAATCTCTAAAGCAAACCTTGAGAGCTCATTGGTTCCATTCTGTAACTCAAGCTACAGACTCTGTCTATGGAAATGATACAAATTTTTAGCAAGGAATATGAACTGAGAGTGCTGGGATTTGTTTTTTTGTCACTCTCCAATATGCATGAATTCGTTGTAACATTTTTTCAGATGTTGGGATCAATATTTACTTACTTCCTCATTTCTATCCCCTTCTTTTATTTGACTTACTCATGTTTGAAATTTCCTCACACTATTTTGTCTAATAAAATGCTAAGAACCAGGATGGGGCAGGAGGGTTGGGGAGAAAAAAGGAATTTAAGTGTTTTAAGAGTTATAAAAGATACCTGAAATTGATAGAAATTGTGCCATTAATCTTTACCTTCAGCAGAAACCATAAAATTCAATTAATTTTTGTGATATCAAAAGATATCACATAAGCTACATTCATGATCCTTCTCTTTTCAATGTAATTGGAATTTGTTCCTGGGAATCTTAAAAGGCAGACAAAAATATGTAAATATTAGATTACATTTTTTTCTTTAAACATTCAGAAATGACAGAACTCTTAAGACTACAGATTAGTTTCCCAAGAAAATCAGAGAAGGGTTCTGATACCCAGCTTCCCCCATCTCTGTTTGCAGGCTAGTTAACGTAAGCCATTTAGTCCAGCCAGCAGTCATCCTATTTTTGAAGTATGGTGAAGAATTTGAACACAACTGCCTTCCTCCAAAGCTCATCTCAAGTTTAATAACCCTCACTGCCACCAGAGTCTAAAAAAATCCTCTTGGAAGAGGGCAGATGGCCCAGCCTCATGATCCACATGCCTGGAGTCCATGGAGGTGTGACTTTTCTTGGCCAGTGGGGTCTCTCACTCTCAAAAAGGAGATCAGTAAGATCAGTAACATCATCATCTTGCCTATGATGATGTTTCCTTACCCTTCTTCCCCAAACTCCAGGAAAAAAAATGGCATGCATAGGAAGGAACTGCATGCTTGTATAAAATATTTCTACTCTTGGAAAGGAGAAGATTAGTCAGTGGCAACAGTCAGTCCTCTGAGATATCCTTGGGCCATCTTCACAATGCAGTGGCAGGAAGGCCAGTGCCATGCTTTAAAAAGTTTTCCCCAAAGGGAAGGAAGCTGAAGCTAAAAATATATCATGCCAGCTGTTAGAAATGCTTCTAGAAGGAGGCAAAGCAACTAGAATTACCTCTTTAAAGAGCAAATGAGGGGTTAAGAATGGAAGGGAATTTCTCGGTTATAGGCCAGGTTGGTGAGATTTGGAAAGAAGAAGAAATTTTCACCCAGAGAGAAAATTTGCTGGTAAAAGACAAAATAATAATTCCATGATAATATAAAAGAAACTGTAAATGATTCCAGAGATTCCTGAGACCTGTACCCTCCAATGCAGAGTTGGCTTTCCAGGTCTAGCACCTTGTTTTTAGGTTCTCTTTTCTTATCAGACATTTCTGAAGGCTAGAAAATCCCTGTTCTGCCCTTGTCTTCTGGTGGTGTTGGATGGTGGTCTTTATTTGGGGGGAGCTCCATACCTAGAGGTGCTAGGGGCTTACTCCTGGCATAATACTCAAGGAACCATGCTGGTTCAGGAATCAAACCTGGGGCTCCCATATGCAAAGCATGTGCTCCGGTCCTCTGAGCCATGTCTGATTATTTTTGCATGATAATGGAGCACAAAGTGGTCTATTTTAAGACAACACGAGGGTCAGAGAAAAAGAGAAGGACCTCTTGAGTCTCAGATGTTTCAGAGAGGCTGAGCTTGGCCTTAGATATCAGGGGTTCCCATTGCAGATCAGGGCTTCCCAAAGAAGCCTCTTTCCTGGCTATGCACCTTGCCACCTCTCACCTTGCTGAAGCAATGATTTCAGGTGCTGGCTCTCCCTGGCCTGGCAGTCATCTTTTCCATGAATGGACAAGTGTTCTCATTCCAGGAAGACAGTAAACAAGTACCCAAAGGCCCAAGAAGTAGCCAAACCCAACTCTCCAGTCACTTTTTGTTGATTTTGAAATAACTGGACTCAGAAGAAATTGTAAAATTACTAGACAGAGAGATCTCCTGGACCTATTCCCAGTGTGAAAGCAGACCTCTCCATCATGATTGTGCTTTATAGAACTAAAACTCGGTAGGACCCTTACACAATTAACAACACTAGCATCTCCTCAGCTCTCAGGAGCTTCAGTATGCACTCTGGGGATGGCTGTGGTATGAATTCAAGTATAATTTGAGGACATTTTATCACACGCATAAATCTATGTAACTACCTCCACAAGCAAGATCACAGTGTGTTCTTTAAAGTCTGTCACTGTTGAGACTGAATCAGTAAAACAAGCCATAAAGAGCGCAAGAGTAACGATAAATGTCACTGCGAGGATTATGACAGAAGGCTAAATGATCAATATTATCACCAAATAATTAGAGAATTCCCAAGGACATCTTCTCGTTTATTTTGGAAATTCATTAACTTTGTGAACATCTGCCTAGTGAGTCCAGTTATCCATCAAGTCCCTCCTGCTCAGCAAACATTTATGGCGGGCTGGCTCTGAGGCTGCAGCTCACATGTCATCTTTTATTGAATTATAGTGACTGCCTTAAGGGGCAGATTGAGGGAGGACGTGGAGGCCATCACCATTATCCAACAGAGGTGCTCTTCCAGGGGCTGCATGTACGCCAGGAACTATCATCTTCAAAATAGCTGGAATCTGAAGCCACATGGTGCTCTGGGGTGCTGGGAAGTCCTCAAAGAGTTAGTGATTGGGAAAGAGAAGTGAACGCATCACCCCCAAACCATGATGCATAAAGCCATAGAGGCTCACCCTGTGTCAGAGTGCAGCAAGTAGACTTTGAACACAATTTGTGCAGGACTGTAGCTTGGCGTGCTGTACTGCTGCACTATAGCGGCTGGTCCTTGCAGGGGCAAATAGAGCGTCAATGGGGGAAAAAAGGGTCTACGAGCTTCAGGATTAACTTTAAGGATAAAGAGGATTAGGACAGAAAGGCAAGTAATTTGGTTAAAAGTCAGACTCTGAAACTTGATTGCCTGATGTACCAGTTCATCCATTTAGTTGATATGAGCCCCTGGTCAACTTACGTAGTCTATTTTGCTTCAGTTTCCCTCTCTGTCAAGTGAGGGTGGCAACACCTGCTTTTAAACTGTTCTCCAGATGACTTCATTCATTCATTCATTCATTCCTTCATCCATCCATCCATCCATTTATTTATTAATTTATTTATTTTATTTTTTTTTTTTTTTTGCTTTTTGGGTCACACCCAGCAATGTTCAGGGGTTACTCCTGGATCTGCACTCAGGAATTACTCCTATCAGTGCTCGGGGGACCATATGGGATGCCGGGATTGAACCCGGGTGGGCGCGTGCAAGGCAGACACCCTATCTGCTGTGCTAGCACTCTGGCCCTCCAACTGACTTTAGACAGGAAGCAAACCTAAAGACGTTAGGTTGTGTTTTTATTCACGTGATGTTTGGAATTGCTTGTAATGGGTGAAACAACCCTGACTAAGACCCATGTACAATTTGTGGTCAATAATTTGGTATACTTTATGGAATCTGCAAAACTTAAAATCATCCGACCCCTTGATTTACAAGACCCCTTGATTTACAAGACCTCTTGATTTACAAGGATAACAGGTAGGGGAAAATATCAATCTATCAAGCATCTAGATGCTATCTGAAATGTTACTGACAGAAGTGGTCTAAATTCATTTTTCTCTTATCTCCTAGGAACAAAGACCCCATGATGTCTCACTTGATTTAACTTTAGCAACCAATAAAAGGTAGTTTTGCATCCATCTGAATCGAGAAATAGGTCTTTCTTGTTATATTAGGACTTTGCTTCCTAGTCTTAATTTCATTCAGAACCTTTTCTTCAAAAGCTCTACAAAACTCCATCATTTATTTCTAATAAGGGATGACATAATCCCTATGTCTAACATCATTCTTCTAAATCCTCCTAAATAAACTTGAAAAGGCTTCTAAGTAGACTTTTAAACTTAATTTTCCTTCCAGCATTTTCTTAAAATCAATATAAACCCCAAACTAAGTTTGTCCAACTTGAAAGACTAACTGGACTTTCTTCACCCTTAAATGACTCTCATGCACACAATTACTTTGCCTCAGATATGCTCCTTGACTAATTCGATGCTCAATTTATGGCTTTCATCTTACTGGATCTACCAGTAACATTTTATTCAGTTGATCACTTTTCCTTATTGAATCTTTTCTATACTTGTTTTGCAACACACAAATTTTCTCCAACCCCAATGATTTCTCCTTAGTTTCTTTTGCAGATGCCCCTCTGTATGTCTGCCTTGCATGCTGAAATGCCCCAGCTTACTCCTTGTTCCTCTCTTTTATCTAGTTTGCCTAGTTTCATTGATTTATTTACCTATTTAAAGTTGTTTATTTGAGAGTGAACACATTTCTAAGGAGAATATGCATTTTTCCAGAAAGAGGAAAGATAGAAGAAAAGTAAAAGATAAAAGGACATTCATGCCCTGCAGAAGGACAAAAACAATCCCAGGTGGAATGCCCATCCACGGTGAAAATATGGGTAGTTTCATTGCCCTAAATACCACCCATGTTCTGGCAACTTCCAAATGCTTACCTCAGATCACTCCTCCTTCCCCAATTGCAAACTCATAGATCAAAGTGCCTATTAGATAGCAAATATCATCTAACAAACACGCAGACTCATATATGACACTGAACTCCCAATCATACCCTGAAGCCCACTCAGTAAGAGGATATTTCCCCTGTCTCAACAGATGGCAGCAACATCCTTCCAGTAGCTTAAGCAAAACAAAAAAAAATCCCAAAGTCATTCTTGAAATTTCTCCTCAATACCCTTCATTTATTTGTCAGGACATCTTGTTGGCAGCATTTTCAAGATGCATGTACATCCTGATCACTTTTCCTTTATCTACTATTGTCCTTGCCTTGCTTCAATCTATTCTTAATAAAGTAGAGAAGTATGAGAGGCCATTAAAATGTGAATCAGGGTTAGAACGGCAGCTCCGCCCAGGCTGAGTGCATGCTTTGCATTCAGGAGGCCCAGGTTTGATACTCAGCACCACATAGTCCCCTGAGTAATCATGCCTAGAACAACCTCCGATCACAGAGCCAGGAATAGCCCCTACATACCACTAAGGTGTGGCTCCAAGCCGCAAAATAAATTTAAAATAATAAAATATGAGTCAGATTGTATCATTCACTTGCTAACATTCCTTGCAATGGCTTCCTGATTAACTGAGAGCCAAAGATAAATTCCTTGCAATGCCCTCGATGCCTTTTACAGGATCTGAGCCTCCACACTGCCTCTGCCATCTGTCTGCCTCATTCACTTCCTTCTCGGCCACCAATCTTCCTGTTTCCCCTAACCAGTAGGAACTCTTCCATCTTAGTGTCTTTGCTCTAGCATTTTCTTGCCTGAATTACTCTCTACTCTCCCGTTCCCTCCACCCACACACCTATTTAGCTAAGCTCTTCTTCTCCCTCCTAGACTTTCTCCCAATTTTTCATATCACTTTTTCAATAAGATCTTCACTAACCCCCTACTGATGATACAATCACTGCCTCACCACCTAGACCTAATCCTCCTGGCTCTGCTGTGTCCATACTATCTATCATTCTTTGATGTATGATGCAATGGACCATCATACAATTGAAAATCATTTATATGCACCAGATCTGCAAAGGAAGGGCAGCTTTTTGGTTTTTGTTTTGTTGTTGTTGTTCATTGTTGAATCTGTAGGCTGGGTGCTCTAGAAACATCTTCTTGATGAGTAAATGACAAGCAAATCAATAATGTGCATCTGATATATGCCCAAGTCAGTCCTGAATCCCAATAATCATTCCATCTCAAATCTTTTCCCGTGGCCATGCCTATGTCCCCTCTGTTCCTGTTCTGAAGATACACACATGTGTTACATAGCTGCATTTTTGGAACTTCCTGACTCTGTATTTACTTTTCAAGTGTTCTGCCCACAACAGCTCAGTGGCCACACAACAACACTGCTCATAACACCCCCAGGTCCTGGTTTTGACCTCTTCAGGGCTTTCTGATCCTCCCCCTCAGCCTGATTTTGTGTCCTTCTTTTCCCTTTCCTTTATGTACCTCTCCTTCCTTCCTTCTGTCTTCCAGCCCAGCCTGCCCACTATCATCTCTAAACTGTTACTTTAGAAGGTCAGCAGCCTTCCCTTTTCTTTCATTTCCATCCCAGCTCATATTCCAGGTCCTCTGCAGAGGCTCTGACCCTCCAGCCACAGGGATCTCTCCACACTTCACATTCCCACACATGATCTGTCCAACCCCACGAACCATTTGTCCAATATTGCTTCATGGCAGATCCTAGGTTAGTTTTCTTTTCTGTCCTTTTATATGTCATGGTGGTTATGTAAAAAGTTCTACGGGCAAGTGACAAAACTGAAAATTTCATTTTTAGTTATGAGGTTGATTGATATGTCTTTTCATTCCACTTATATTACAAGCTCCCTGAAAGTAGAAACACTCTTCAAACTTCCCTTATTTCCCCTCAAACACAGAGCCTGGAATCCCCCTTCCCCAGGGGCAAGGGCTGTTTGTGGGTTAGCTAAATAATTCTGAATCCACACAGGGAAGATGCCATGATTGCTAAGGTACTTTTCTGGAGTACAATGACAAAAGATGATGAATAGAAGTAACCTAAAGGCTAAAAATAAAAAAACTGTGTAAGGATGTGGTCTTGGTTATTTTCTTTTCATAAACTATTATTGATTTCACTAATCATGTTAAAGTATGTTGTGTGAATGAATCTTTGTTCTTTAATGATGATCATGGTTTTATTGGGTGTCTCCCAAGCAGTACTAAGAGGGCTTGGGGCTACTACCAAAAGTACTCAGTCTGGTGTTGCTTGGTCCAGGGGCACCAGGACTACCCAGCAGTGCTCAGGAAGTACCTCAAAGTGCTGTGAATAGAACCTGTGGCCTCCACATGCCAGGATGTGCTCCAGCCCTTGGAGCTATAGCCCCACTCTTACGATGTCTTATGCCAATGTTTCCACTTTGAGAGAGGTAAGAAATGTATGTGGTTCTTTGCAGCAGAAGAGGTTCCAAAGTCTTAAGTGCATCCCAGTTTCTACTTCAGCAAAATAACTAAACATCACAGTATATTTAAACTTCCCTCTTTCCCAGACACCTTTGCAGAAAGGAACTTTTCTGGAGTGACACTTAAAAAATGCAGAAGAGAGTACTATAGTGACTCGGGATCAGTGTGAGCACCTCGTTTCCCAATTCTTATTTTACTTCTTTAGCAGACGTACACGGAGTTAGCACTGTTGCTCATTCTGACCGGGGCTAGGCACTTAGATGCATCATTTCATTCAACCTCACCACTGCTTTTGAAATGCATGGTTTCATTTGACCACAGATTTTGAAAGTAGATCACATGAATGTGCCTGTTTTATAAGTGGGAAACTTACACAGGGAAGTTAAGTGACTTGGCCAAGTTGTAGTTAGCAAATTGTAGGTTTGAAATTTGGACCTAGAAGGGCGTTGACACCAAAATCCATGCCAACCTACATCCCAGGTGCTCAGGATAAGTAGTTGCTAAGACCAAAAATGAATGAATAAGATTCTGACAAACACCACCCATCTATAGTAGACAAGGGGGAAAAGAAATTACATTATTTTACTAAGATGTTATCGAAATACAAAGCACTGACATGCCCTAAGTATTTGAATGCAACTTTGGGAAAAGTGGAGTCTGAATTCCTGTCTTTGTTGATGGCCTGAAATGGGGGCTTCATTTTTTAAATTTTTCCCCAAAGAATGTAATCTTGTTATCTTGTTAAACCTCCCCATCCTTTTCAGCTTAAGCACTACACAAGGAGTCGGAGGGCTGGGAAACCAGGGTAATCATTCCAGGCTCTGCAGGTTGGTGAAAAGTAACAGTGCCTGATGGCCACAGTCTTGAGAAGCACCTTTAATGGTTAATTTTGTCAAGACTCACCTGAGTCTGAATATATAAATCAGCAGAGGTGGAAATGCGATGGGCCAAGACACAAGATGCAGGTGAAGACATATGACATAAAATTCAGCTTTTGCATGTACCAAAGACCCAGTTCTGAGAGTGCAGGTGGCTCAAGAGCTCACACTTTTCCTGGCTCTCAGCTTTGTAACAAGGACTGGGTTCCATCACTGACCCAGGAAACTGGGGCCAACCAGCACTGTCAGCCCAGCCTGCATGAGGCTGCAGCAATCTTCCCTGCTGTCACTCTCTGTCACTTGGAAGTGACACTTGTCTCCCAGTCTGTGAAAGAGACTGACGCCGAAACAGTGTACATCACAAATGAGTGGCCACACATCACCTCTCTCCTCAGTGTGCAAGTTACCATAACTAAATGCTAAAGAAGCAAACCTGAATTAAGCAGTGGCACATGGTAACATAACACTTGGGGACATTATCACTGCAGTCTCGTCCGTGTCTCCTTAGCTAGTCCACTTAGCTGCTACTGCCACCTAACGTAGTTACATTTCACCATGCCTGGGCGTTTCAGAAACCCATTTAAGAAGGCCCATTAGCCAAATGATCCAAGGAAAGATAGAGGCCAAAGAGCCATCCTTGCCAATTCTATATACTCTCCTATCTTGTTACGGGGGTGGGGGGCCTGCAGGTTGAGAGGCATATGAGGTTCATCCACAACAGTCCCCCAGAAAGTGATCAGAGCATGGCATTCTCCACAGCCACGTGCAGACTAACCCCCCGCCCCCAGACTTCAGTATCATGTCAGGCCACATTCCCCAGGGCTGCTTCACACAAGCCACTGGGGCAGAGTGACCCTCTGTCCAGTCTTTATGGGGGAGACGCAGCCAAGATGCCGGCCAGAGGACCAACGAGGGCAGGGCACTTTGCTTTTGCAGTCAAGAAAGCAACAGGCTCTTCTCTGCTGTCCCCTTGCACAAAGCGGCTCCTGACCCACCTCTTCTCGGGGGTTAGACTGAGCAAAAGGCCACCACATTCACCGCAGGCCACAGCACAGAGCAGCATTCTCAACAACCTGCTCCTCCCATCCTCCCAACCCATCAGGAGGAGACGTGCCCACCAAGAACAAGCAAAACCAGGAAATGCTAGGGAGGAGACATTCCAGGGAAAATGAATAAAAAGGAAGAAGAGTGGGGATTGGGAGGCAGGTAAATGCACCCAGCCTTGAGGCTCTCAGGTTAACCATGGGTTAGAATCAGGTTCAGAAAATCACACATAACTCAGTGTCTCAGCAAATCCCCACACCCCAGAATGAAAGAAGACACTGTTCGTAGGAAGAGGAGCTTCCTTCTTTCACCCTTTCTTGGTGATCTTATTTTTGAGTCTGTTTGCAACTGAAATTTGGAGCATCAACCGTTTTCACCTGCCCAGCAAATTTAGTTTTCAGAGTGAAAAGAGCAGCAGAGATAGGGTCCCACGGCCCCACTCCCACAGCCAATTCAATCAGCCCGTCCCTCCCAGGGTTCCGGGTGCTCGGAGCAGACATTCTCAGTGCCACATGCCACACACAGCCAGTCACCAGACCCGACTGCGCAGACGGGGCTGCGAGAGCACTTACTTGTACTTGTGCTGGTTCCAATGGTATTGATTGTGGTGGGGACAGATGAGGAGGAGTATAGGGGTACATGGCCGTTCTCACACCCCAGGCTTTTATCCTGCCAGTTGGAGGCATTGATGCAAATCCCAGAATCCCTAGAGTTCTGCCACCCATTGAGCTTGTCATCAGAGTTCTGTCTTTGGTGATAGTAGTGTGTCTGCCCATAATCCAGAGAGTCCGAGCGGCCTCGGTTCTGGCTGCCAAAGCTGGTGGACGTGCGATCCTCCAAGTGATTCAGCCACATGGCTAAAGCACTGCGGTCTTCCAATGATGTGGCTGGATGTATCAAAGCATAGGACAGCAGCTGCCTGCTCTCCTCGATGTGCTGGTTGTGTTCAATAGAGTGCGCCAGGATTTTTGGGCAGCAGTTTCATATACTCTACTTTTGCGTCGAGGTTTCCTGGCTTCAGCAAAGGCAGGTGAGTTAACAGGAGGGAAATCACTTTATCCTTGGATTCCTGTTGCCATTGGTTAATGATTCCTGCAAAGGAAAATAGGCAAGACAAATAAGCAAATGCACTGGCAAAGACGGGAAGGCACCACACGTAAAGAAAATTTCTGTGGCTTGGTATCTCCATCCATGTGTCTTTATACATTTTCTCAAAACAACCTCATGCACTGAACTGGTGATGCACACTTTGGGTTGTGAGGGGCAGTGACAGGAGGAATGCTTTTAGGTGTCTGGGTGCTCAATCTAATTCCCAGGGCTGGGTATCCAAAGAGTCTACCACTACTTTGGTAGAACCGATTAATATAGAGCTGTGTTTTTCTTCTTGAAAGTCATAATCCTTGGATAAGAGGGGATAAGGAATAAGAAAGTCTCCCTAGAACGGCTAGTGTAATCAAGGGCCCATACACAAAAGTCCTTGGGCAAACGCTACTTCTTCCCCTCCTACCCCTGTCATCTGTGGGTGAGTAGTTTTGGCTCTGCGAAGCATTTGTGTGCTGCTGATAAAACTTCCCAGATGAAGCAATCTGCCAGGAAGAAAAGAACCCCCATCAACTCTGTGCAGCCAGCCCATACCTTTCTCTGGAGACACTGACTCAGAAAACAATCATGATCTCAAAGCTAACATTACTTAAAGCTAACAGGACTCAGCTCTGGGGTACCCTGATGGCATATGTAAGCAAAACCTAGCAAATATTTCATTATGTGAAGATCCATTTGCTTGCTTTTTAAAAAATCATGTATAAATATTCATAATAATTTTAATTGTTTTGAAGTGAACGATTCTAAGACATTAAGTTCATTCACAGTGGCAACCATCAACATCTGTCTCCAAACTAACTCTGACCCCTTTAATCTTCCTAAATGGAAACCCTCTTCTCATTAAACAACAACTCTCGGGCCAGAGCGATAGCCCAGTGGGTAGGGCATTTGCCTGGCAAGCGGCCGGCCCATGCCAGCCCGGGTTCGATCCCCCGGCATCCCATATGGTCCCCTGAGCACTGCTGGGAGTGATTCCTGAGTGCAGAGCCAGGAGAAACCCCTGAGCATTGCTGGGTATGACCCAAAAAAGAAAAAAAAAAACAATAACTCTCCACCCCGAACCCTCACCCTGATCCCAGCCTCCAGTTCCCAGCAACTACCAATCTAGCTTACTGCCTCTATGATTTAGACTATTCTAGGTACCTCATAAAATGGAAATCTCATTATTTTGTGACTGAGTTATTTCTTTTGGGGGAGGTCACGTCTGGTGATGCTCAGGGGTTACTTCTGGCTCTTATTACTCCTGGCAGTGCTCGGGGGACCATATGGGATGCTGGGGATCAAACCCAGGCCAACCGCGTGTAAGGGAAACATCCTCCCTGCTGTGCTATCACTCAAGCCCCAGTGATTGAGCTATTTCAGGTAGCAAAATGACCTGAAGGTTCATCCATCACAAGATTTGCTTTCACATTCTTAGAAGGAATCTTCCCTGTACACTTCTGCTCAAAACACAAACATGTTGCTTTAGGTAAACGTGGCTAAAAATGAACTGTGTCTTGAATGCTCTTTGAGAAGAGGTTATTCTGGAAACTGTTATTTATCAACAGGATCTGGAGTCAAAGAAAAGCCAGCTCTAGTCCAGAAGTCATTGCTGATACCAGAAGACCTCGACTCTAGCCTCCTGAAGGCCCTCCAAGGGCTACGGTGGGGCAGTTCTGCTGACTTTCACACAGAAGAGCTTCACAATGCCCTTGAGGCACAGCCATCAAAATAAGCTTGAGTCACTGTGCTTGACCATAAACTAAGATAGCATTTACCATGGATGATAAAGTCTTCAAAGACCAACAGGTATATTCAAAGACAGTATTAGATGAAGAAGACATGAGAGTCAGAAAACAATGCATAGTTTACAATTGGGCAGACTGGGCATGAATCCCAGCTCTGCCACTTATTTAGCAATGGAAGCCTGGTAAGTTACTTAACCTCTGAAGTCCTATACCCTCATAAGTCTTACCAATAGCATCTGCACTTCCTTGTAGTGTAGTGATTTTTTTAAAGTCATTTGGGCCAGTGAGATAGAGGGTAGGACACTTGCTTTGTGCATGGCCAACTTGAGTTCACTCTCTGACATCCCATATGATACCTAGAGTCCTGCTAGGAGTGAGCCCTGAGCACAAAGCCAGGACTAAGCCTTGAGCACCACCAGGTATGCTGAGAGGGAGAGAGAGAGAGAGAGAGAGAGAGAGAGAGAGAGAGAGAGAGAGAGAGAACTGGGCTAGAAAGCATAGTTAAGAGCTTAACAGTGGCAAGAATTCCTTCTACTTGTCTCTGTCTGTTTTTCATCTTCTCAGTAGGCTCTATACCACTTAAGTCCAAACTCTGGTTTCAAACAACTTGCAAAATGAAACAGAGATCAGAGATGACCCAGGAGAGGTCATTATGAAAGATCATTGAAAAATAGGAATTTAAAGTTTAAAGGAAAAAATGAGGTCACTGAGTTTATATCCAGAAAATATCAATTACTGCTTAGCTCTAAATGGGGATTTTCTAAGGAGACATTGAGCAGTCAATAATCTGAGGTAGAATCTTCCCATAGAGGCAGAAGGATTAAGACTAGATGTGGAAAAATTGGCAGTGACATAATGATAAAACACACAAAGTTGTCCTCACGGTAGGCTCTAGAATCTCTCTCCTGGAGGTTTGAAGACCAAAGAAATGTCTTCAGACAGAAATACAAAGAGAGTCACAAGGAAAGCTATTTTTTTTCAGAGTTAAAAGGAAAAATAAAATTAATTTTAGTATCTTTTGGAGGTTTGTTTTTTTGTTTTGTTTTGTTTTGTTTGGGGGCCACACTGGCAATGCTCAGGGCTTACCCACGAATCTGCACTTAGGGATCACTCCTGGCCGTGGGTGGGGGACCATGGGATACTGGGGATTGAATCCAAGTTAGCCACATGCAAGGCAAGCACCTTACCCACTGTGCTACTGCTCTAGCCCTAATTTTAGTATCTTTTATTTAATGCAAGACCGCACAAGATTATCATTTAGCATGCAATCAATTAAACTTACTGATGAAACATTTTATTTATTTTATTTTTGGGGATGCTCAGGGATTACCTTTGGTTTTGTCCTCCGGGATCACTCCTGGGGTGCTGAATGAGGGACTGGTTCAGGGACTGAACCAGGGTTGCTGCTTGTAAGTCAAGTGTTTTAATCCTTGTACTATCATTCCTGCCTGGGCATTATATATACATATATATTATATATGTAATATATTTATGTTATAAAATCTATAACATATATGTACATATATAATGTACATAATATATTATACATATATAATACATATATAATATATGTAATATATTTATGTTATAAAATCAAGCATATAAAATATATATATTTTACATATCTTTGAAATCCAGGGTGAATGTTATTACTGAGCATATCTCAACCTGGACTCGTTACAGTAGCAAGCTTGGGAGTGATGGGTGGAGACTGAACCGGCCAGCACAGAGCGAGATACATTCAGATGGTGAAGATGGGCAGGAGGGCACTGATGACCTCGAAGGTCCCTCTGGTTCCCTGACTATATTTAGCTAATTGCCACCCGACACAAGACATCCCTCCTGCATTCCACTAGGTTTAGCCTCCCTTTTAAAGGCAGTCTGGGAGATAAGCAAGACCAATTCTAACTTCCTCAGTCAGTACATTTTTAGCAAATACCCAGCATGTCAATGAAGAATAGGCTCAGCATGAAGATAAGATTTATTCATGAAGCCCAAGGAGCTCAAAGAGGTGCTGGCTAGAAGCAAAAGGAGAGAGAGAGAGAGAGAGAGAGAGAGAGAGAGAGAGACAGACAGACAGACAGACACACAGACACACAGACACACAGACACACAGACACACAGAAACAGGCAAAGAAAAAGGATGAACCTAAGGTTGATGCCAACACACAGATCAGATGTGGCCTGGGTCCTTCCTGCAAAGATACATTCAAAACTCTCACTTGGGAGCAGCTTTTTAAAAAAACTTCATAAGGCTAAGGAACTCCCTGCATTTCTGCAAGGTCACTTCCCTGTTTGGATATTCTACCCTTCCGCAAAAGGTCAGCCTAAAAAAAAATCAGGAACAAAAACAAAATGTCAATAGGTCTCCTAGTGCAAATGAAACGTGTTATCTCCATGTAAGTCCTCTCTGCCAGGGGTTAGAGAGAGGAAGGGAAGCGCACTGCCCCTGGCCCTGGTCCCTACTGGCTCAAATATTATTCCTCTGTCCTTGGCACAGGGATGGTTGGTGGCTTTGTGTGGTGGTCAGGAAAGCATCTAGGACTCCTGGCCCCCAGGATCATGGAGCTAACACTCATTCTGAGGGCTCCCTGCTCTACTGGATCTAACTATTTCTGCTACTGTTCACAGATGTCCATCTCGAATGTTCAAGTGGTGCCACGTCCTTTTCTAAGTGCTACATGTCATGTCCTTGAATCCTCACAAGCCATCTAGGAGGTAGTTCCTGTTAAAGGCCATATTTTACAGGTGAGGACACAGAGACACAGAAAGGTCAAATAACTGGCTCTCGATCCAAATGAGTTAGGTGGCAGAAAGAGGGGGTTCGAACAAACAGAAAGATAATGGCATGCACGTTAACAGTCTGGCCTTCAGCAAAATACATTAGTATTTATAATCTATAAAATGAGAGACAGACATGGGGCAGAGCTGCTACTGGCTCTCACTGTGCCCAGCTGCGCATGAGGTGCCCGGGAGGGATGGCAGGTTCTAGCCCTGGCCTGCCACCCCAGCAGAGCCTCACAACAAGCCAGAGCGACCCCCTGCCCACTCCATGAGGGCCTCCATTTTTCACATCCAGACTTCCCCCTCGTCAGAACTTCACCCAGCAGACCGGCTTGCACGGCCACTTGCGGCTGCACGGTTCATCAATAAATGCTGGATTTTGAGATGACTACAAGAGTATGCTACCCGCACGGCAGAGCCTGGCATGCTACCCGTGTCGTATTTGATATGCCAGATACCAGTAACAATTATAGACCTCATTCCCATGACCTGATGGAATGGTTTGAGGCTCTTTATGTTCCTGGAGCAAGCAGGTGCCCTTGGGCTCTACTAGCATGAGACAGGTCATATGGAGATGTTATTGGTGTCCGCTCAAGCAAATCGATGATGAATGGGAAGACAGTGAATCTATAAAATGTGCACTTCTGTAAATCACAGAATATATGACTACTTATATAGACAATAGCATACGTCTGTGTATAAATACTAAATGTATATACCATTCACAAGTATGATAATATAAATATAATATTGATTTAGTGGCTGATGCACAGGAACTAGTCCCAGTTCTGTGTTTGGCGGATTGCTCCTGGCAGCACCGAAGGGGTGCATGAGATGCCAAGATAAAACCCACACACCTCACATGCAGAGCGTGTACTTAGCCCTTTTGGCTATATCTTTGACCCCATAAATATCAAGTGAGAGGGTCAGCAGAAGAGTATGAAAGCCATGTAAATGCAGGGTGGGGGGAAGGAAATTAGGAAGTTATACATCTGTGTAGATGGGGACACCGAACACGATCAAGTTATGTCCAAACTTATGTCCAAAATATGCCCAAAATTCCTTTTTCCCCTTCAACTCCTTCTACCGCTTAAGATTATTTGTTTTTTTGTCTCTCTTTTCTTTGGTTTTGTTATTGGGTCACACCCGGTAATGCTCAAGGGTTACTTCTGGCTCTGAACTAAGAAATTGTTCCTGGTGGTGCTTGGGGGGACCATACTGGGTGCCAGGGATTGAATCCAGGTCAGCCATATACAACGCATAGCGCCTGACTTTCTGTACCATCTCTTCAGTCCCATGTCCACATTCTTTGACTATTCTTTTTGCTTTTTAAAGGTGGAAACTAGGAGCATATGTTGCCTGAGCCCATATGCTGCTTGAGCCCAAGTGGCTGAGCATATGTGGTGTCTGAGCACATGTGAGATGTGGACTTTCATGCTTTCATACCTAATGCATGTACTGGGGCTCTCTCCACCTTGGACGAAGCCACGTTCTCTCTTGAGCACATTTACTCTCTCACTTTCTCTCTCACTTTCTCTCCCTTCTTCCAAACCTCCAAATAAAATCTGCTTTACTTAAAAAAAAAAAAAGAGGCAGAACCTATCCCTCCCACTGGGTGCAGGCTGATTTAGTAGCCACTGAAGAAGTAGAAGCTTCTCCCTGCTGACTCTCAGGCTGTTCACTTTGGGAGTGTCAGCTGCCATGTTGTGAGGATACGTAAGCACTAGGTGAGGACCCAGCCGGGGAGGAGCTGAGGCTTTCTGTCAACAGGGAACACCAGTTTTCTGATTATGTGAGGGCACCCTCCTGGAGGCAGAGGTCTTAGCCCCCATTAGAACATTTAGATAACTACACTCTAGACTTTAGACACCGAGGTCAAAGATCCTGAGCCATAATCAACCACATTCCCTATCCATAGAAACTGAGAGCTTGGGATTACTGCTTCAAACTAAGTAGTGGACAATTAGTTATAATGAAAAAGCAACCAACACACGTACCCAAGTGTCCCTCTAAGGGAAAAAGGAAGTTGGTGCTATTTAGCCTTGAGGAGTTCAGCCCAGTTTTTCTGGAAAAGTTTTTAAATTCTGAGGTGGACCTATGCAGTGAACCTATTGCCTCAAAATATTCACCTTACTTAGCCTCCTGCATCCTGATTACCCACTTACCAAACCAGATTTGGATGATTTTTCTCCCCAAGGAAGAGAATGAAATGATCATACAGGACTGAAGGTATTTCTAGGTTCTGCAGTGACTTTTTCAGGGAGACTTAATAAATGGTTTCTGATTATGATTTGGCTTCCTGTGGAGGCCTTTCTGTGGTGATTGTGTGGACGCTGAGTGCATCTGCTCCTTCTGATAATGGCTCCTCAGGCAAATTAACAAGGGAGCATTGCGGGGTCTATTTCCCTGAGTTCTAGTTGGTATGATTCAATCTCTTGGGGTGAGCATTCCCAGTGTTCTGGTGAAAATGAGTGTTCCACCATCAACCTTAAGCGAGGTCCTACATTCAGAGACCCCAGTATGTAATGGCCTTTGTCACAAGCATACTACCTTCCAGGGGAGTAAGCAGCCTTGACAGAAATGCGCTGCAGTGAGTATCATTATCCACCCTTATAGCACCTTATTCAGTAGAGAGTGGAAAATGAAAGACCAAGAAGAGAGGCTCAGTGATACTAATTTATCTCCATTCCTTGAATACATTCTCTATTATTTCTCTGAATAAGAGACATAATAATTTAGTGGATATTTTATGAGGATTAAAATTAATGATTTATAATTTACAAACCAGTGACATAGGAAAGTAAAAATTCTTTTGAACAGCTATAATTAAAGACACCAGGGATTAGGAAACTGTCCCAATAAGTCCTAGAGTGACAAAGTGTGTGGTAAAATACTAAGTCTGGTGTTATTACTACACAATGGTATGTCAATGTTTAAGGGCTCCAGTTGTTAGTAAATTACCTTTAAATTGCTATTTTATTATACCATTGTTTTCAGTTTAATAATATTTACCATAAAGAGGATTCTCACAAGTCTATTTAGGCAATTTGTTCATGCGAGAAATGGATGGAAATGAAACATACACACACACACACACACACACACACACACACACACACACACACATGAACTACTGATTAACAGGCAGGAAGAAAGAAATAACAAAACTTACAGCAGAAATCAATGAGCTGGAATCCCAAAAAAACAATACAAAACAATCAATGAAACCAAGAACTGGGTCTTTCAAAATATAAACAAGATTGACAAAATACTTGCAAGACTCACAAGGAAAGAGAAAGAGAGAAACCAAATAAATAGAATAAGAAATGAAAAAGGGGACATCACAACATATACCACAGAAATTCAAAAAATCATTAGAGATTACTTTGAGAGTCTGACACAAAAAAAGAGAACCTAGAAGAAATGGACAAATTCCTGAATTCCAAAAGCCTTCCAAGGCTGCAAGAAGATTTGGAACACCTGAACAAACCTATCGCCAACAAGGAAATTGAATCAGTAATCAAAAGTCTACCCAAACACAAAAACCCAAGTCCAGATGGATTCACCAGTGAATTCTTCCAAACTTTTAAAGAGTACTTACTTCCAGTCCTATTCAAGCTCTTCAAGGAAATTGAAGAAACAGAAACACTCCCAAATAGCTTCTACAAGGCACATCCCTGATACCCAAATCAGACAGAGATGTCACAAAAAAGAAAAACTACAGGCCATCTCCTGATGAACACAGATGCTAAGATCTTCAACAAAATACTAGCAAATAGAATCCAGACTCATCAAAAAGAGTATACACCATGACCATAAAAATGGGAATTGAAGGAACCTTCCTCAATATAGTCAAAGACATCTACTCCAAGCCCACAGTGAACATCATTCTAAATGGGAAAAATTGAAATCCTTCCCCTAAGATTGGGGACAAGACAAGGTTGCCCACTCTCACCATTTCTATTCAATATAGTACTGGAAGTACTAGCCATAGCAATCAGAGAAGAAAAAGGACATTAAGGGAATCCAGATAGGAAAAGAAGTCAAGCTGTCACTATTTGCTGATGACATGATATTATACCTAGAAACCCTAAACTCTCTACCAAAAAATTCATAGAAACAATACATTCCTATAATAGAGTGGCAGGGTACAAAATCAATACTCAAAAGTCAATGGCTTTCCTACGCAAATAATGAAAGAGAAGAAAGGAATATTTGTTTAAATTAAATACTTTATTATACCACCGTGAGAGATACAATTACAACGTTGTTCATGTTTGGAGGTTTCGGTCACATAGTGTTCCAGCACCCGCCCTTCACCAGTGCCCATATCCCACCACCAATGTCCCCAATTCCCTCCCCCCCCCATAGCCTGCCTAAATGGCAGGTTCTTTATCTCTTTTTCTTTCTTCCTCTCTCTACCTTCCTTCTCCTACACATTGTGGGTTGCACTATGTACACTTGGAAGCCATCATGTGCATTTTTTGTCTGTATTTAATGCTCAGTTCTATGTTGGTATCAGCCCGAAGAAAGGAATATTAACGAAACGATCCCATAAACAATTGTGCCACAGAAAAATCAAATACCTAGGAATTCGTTTGACTAAGAATGTAAAGGACCTGTACAAAGAAAACTACAAACATTGCTTCAAGAGATAAAAAGAGGACCCGAGGAAATGGAGACACATTCCCTGCTCATGGACTGGGAGAATTAACATTATCAAAATGGTAATACTCCCTAGAGCTTTATACAGATTCAATGTGGTCCCTAAAAAGAATACCCATGACATTCTTCAAAGAAATTGACCAAACACTCCTAGATTTGTATGGAATAGTAAACCCCCATGAATAACTAAAGCAATCATTGGGAAAAAGAAGATGGGAGGTATCACTTTCCCCAACTTCAAACTCTACTACAAAGCAGTTGTAATTAAAGCGGCATGGTATTGGTATAGAGCCAGACCTGTAGACCTATGGAATAGAACTGAATATCCTGAGACACACTCTGAAATACAGGAATGCTTAATCTTTGATAAAAGGGGCAAAAAATATTAAGTGAAGGAAAGAAAGTCTATTCAACAGGTGGAGTTGGGAAAACTGGGCAGCTACATGCAAAAAAAAATGAACTTATACCTCCTAACGGCATGCAAAAAAATCAGATCAAAATGGATCAAAGATCTCAACATCAGACAATCTATAAGGCACATAGAAGAAAACACAGGAAAAAAAAACCTCTACGACATCGAATCTAAAGGCATCTTCAAAGACGAAACACCATTAACAAAGCAAATGGAAGCAAAGATAAACAAATAGGATTATATAAAACTGAAAAGCTTCTGCACCTCAAAAGAAATGGTGACCAAGATACTGGGAAAGAATATTCACCCAATACCCATCTGATAAGGGATTAATATCCATGATATATCAGGCACTGGTAGAACTTTACAAGAAGTAAACAACCAACTTCATCAAAAAAATGGGGAGAAGAAATGAACAGAAACTTCCAAATAAATTTTAATGGCCAAAAGGCATATGAAAAAAGTGCTCTTTATCATTAAGCATCAGGGAGATGCAAATCAAAACAACAATGAGGTATCATTTCATGCCACAGAGACTGGCACACATCCAAAAGACCAAGAACAACCAGTGCTGGTGTGGACATGGGGAGAAAGGGACTCTCATTCACTGATAGTGGGAATGTAAACTGGTCTATCCCTTTTGGAAAACAATATGGACATTCCTCCAAAAACTTGATATTGAGCTCCCATTTGACCCAGCAATACCACTCCTGGGAATATACCCTGGAGTGCCAAAAACACACAAAGAAACACTATCTGCACTTTGATATTGATCGCAGCACTATTCACGATAGCCAGAATCTGAAAATAACCTGAATGCCCAAGAACAGAAGACTGGGTAAAGAAACTATGGTTCATCTACACAATGGAATACTATGCAGTTGTCAGAAAAGACAAAATCATGAAATTTACCTGCAAATGAAGATTATCATGCTGAGTGAAATTAGTCAGCAGAAGGTAAAGGACAGATATAGAATGACTGCATACATTAGTGGGATATATGTGTGTATAGAATGACTGCATACATTAGTGGGATATATGTGTGTGTGTGTGTATATATATATATATATATATATATATATATATATATATATATACCAGTGTTCTACTATTGTGGGAAATGGTAACATCACACTAGAACTAAGCATTGAATGTAGGCAAAAGGAATTTACATGATAACCCATAAATGTATATGTGGCAAACCACACTGTTTGATGGGAGAGAGGGAGGGGGAAGAGAAAGGGAGGGTGAGAGGGAGGGAAGGAGGGAGGGTGGGAGGGAGAGAGAGAGAGAGAGAGAGAGAGAGAGAGAGAGAGAGAGAGAGAGAGAAGAATAAGAAAAGTGCCTGCCACAGAAGCAAGCTGGGGGAGGGGTGGGGAATGTGGGAATAGTGGTAGTGAGAATAGGGCTCTGGTGGAGGGACAGGTGCTGGAACACTGTATGAATGAAAACCAATCATGAACATCTTTGTAACTATCTCACAGTGGCATAAAAAATTAAGAAATTAAAAAGTATTGGTTAAATAAATGTGTCAGGCCAAAAAGATAGCACATGATTTAAGGCACTTGTTTTGCATACAATTGGCCCTGCTTCAAGCCCTGGCACTGCATATAATTCCCCATGCACAGACCCCAAGAATGGGTGGATGGGGCCCAATCTCTTCCCTTTCCTCACCATACTAAATAAATGTGCTAAAATGAAGAAATACTCATGGGGCTTTTATAGCCCCCATGATCCTTTGAAGAATTTATAACTCAAATTTAATCCTAGACATATGTAATGATGGCTTCTAAATTCAGTGCAACTCTGCACAACCCAAGGACAGATGGTCAACGCTAATACCACCTACCATGTGTTTAGTACAGCTGAGAATTGAAAAAAGACACCTGAAAAATAGGAAGGAAATAACAATACCAGCTTGGCAAATCATGGGATTCTTGTGTTGACATCTGTACTTGCCTGAGCTCTTCCTAGTGTTCTGGAGGTGATAGAGAAACAGCTCTAGAATTTGGTGGAGCCCCGAGATCTGGATTTAACCAGATATGAGGGAGGACCCACATAATTTGGAGTTGTTGAGTTGAGTCCCTATGACTTCAAGTGGTCTTCTGAATACATACAAAGGCTTGAGATGATAGAAAACTATTTTCAAGGCAAGTGACTGAAATGAGCATGTCTAAGTGTAGCAGAGGTCTTCTGAAGTTAGATCATGAAAGGCAACGCAGCTTTTGTTCCTCTCCCGGGGGCAGGGTGGGGGGGTGGGCAAGCAAGATGTGTCATAATAAATCATCTCCCACAGCCCTGAGAAGCCTGCGGGAGAGGGACTAGGCCATTTGCTGGTGGCCAGCACCACTGCTGGCCATGTGAAATGAGTTACCTTAGAAATGAGTCTCCCAACCTTGTATGACTGAAGCCCAATCATGAAGAGCTTTGTGATGGCCCATCACATGGTGATTCAATGAAAAAGAATAAAGAAAAGAAAACGAGTCTCCGAGCTTCAATCAGTGTCTTGATAATGTTTGCAAGAGAGTGAATTTGAGCCAAATTACTGAATGTCCAAAGCCCCGACCCTCAGAAAAATGTGATAAAATGCTATGGTGTGAAGTCACTGAGTTTTATGATAGTCTGGTAATAATTTAGGTGCACATACTGTGTGGCTTAAATCATTCAAAAGTGTAACTCTTGGGACCAGGGAGATAGTACAGAGGTTTAAGTGCATACAATGCCTGCACCACCCCCAGTCCCATCCTTGTTACTACGTAGTCCCCCTGAACACTGTTGGGTATTTTGTGTCCACTGCAGGGCTGTGCGAGTAACCCCCAACACTGCAGTGCCCAAGCACACTATTTTCTCTATTCTTGTATAGGAGCCGGTGGCCCCAGTAACTGAGAACTCACCAGGTTGGTGCCATGAGTGCCACCTGGAGGCCTTGTATTCACTGGGGAGGGGGAACACATATGTGTCCTAGCTCCCCCAAATTCCATCACTTGAACTTTCCCAGAGGCCATGAAGGCTGTTAAGGTATTGGTTATTTTCAGGCACCTGATCATTCTCAAAGGGCAAGAACCGGGACTCTGGCCCCTGCGGTCACTACCATAATTAGCCAGGTTAAAGCATTCGGGTCCTCTCTTCAGTGGGGACTTTCCACCTCTGTCCATTTTTTTTTCTTGCGTCCTGGCTGGGGTGGGCATCTTTTGCTCTTGAAGACCACAAGTACATCCTAAGAGCCCAGTGAAGGGCTCCAGTTAGGGTGGGACCATCTCACCACCCCCGCCACCACTCCTGTTTCTAAGTCCTCTTGTTATATTAACTCCCATGTCAGAAGTGACCTATCTTTTATATGGGATGGCTTCCTGACCACATGCTTGTGTCTTTAGGAGCACACTGCTGACTCTAGCCCAGGTCTGGCTCCAACTTCAGGCTCACATTTACAACTGCATCCTCTCCCTTTCCTCGGGTCAATCTCAAGGTGGACATTCCCAAACTGAATTCTTGTTCTCTATCTCACACACACCTACCTCCTTCTTTGCTTTCTTTCCCTACCTAGCAAATTACTGTTCTAAATCTTTCCAATAAAACCAGGGAAAAATTTTGGTATCTGCGCTTCTTCTTTCTCTTATATCCCATACTTAATCTGTCAACTAATCCTGTGGGCTGGATCTTCAAAGTATATGCAGATTCTGACTCTGATTCTACCTCTCATCAAGTTTCATGCTGGTTACCAATATTACACCAGGAAGGATCTTTTTTATATTCTTATCAAACACCCTAACTGTGTCTCTTTTTCTCCAAGTCAAGTAAAAACTTACTCAGCACCTCTGTGGTCAAGATTCCAGTCATCACTATTGTCCTTCATTCAATGAAGTACATCCAGGCTTCCATGTTATTTCTTTGCCAGACAGGTGCCAACCTCCCTAACTCTGCACCTATTTCCAATGCCCAGAATGCTTTCTCCCAGACTTAGATTTAGCCTCCCTTGATTCTGTTTTTTCTCAAATGCCACATCCTTAGTAAAATCTCTTCCACGCCATTTAAAAACTTTTACTATTATTATTGCTGTTTTGGGTTTTAGAGGCCACACTCAGTAGTGCTTGGGAATCTCCAGATTCACTTCTGGCAGTGCTTAGAGGACCAAGAGTGCCAGAAATCAAACCAGTCTCATGAAGGGAAGTCCCTTAGTCCCTGTACTATCTCTCTGGTCCTGTCCACACCATTTAAGCTGCCCACATTACCCCCTTCCTTTTCCCTTCATGATTTATCTTCCCACAGTACATAATGCCATGTCATCTTGCTACATGCACCAAGTATTTCCTATTATCTACTAGAATACAAATTCTGGAGAGTCATAATGATGTCTGTTTCCCTACGCACTGACATTTCTTCACTAACCATATTTTTACTGGCTACAGATAATGATCCTGAGGTTTGTCAGACTAGGGCTTCTTACTCAAAATCTTAGGCTTTGCCTAGAAATGTCCTCCAGTGAAAACCCATGGATAGAGTGACCTAAAGCAATAGTAGGCATCAATAGTAGGTGTCACATCAGCCAGAACAGTTGGGCCTCCTCTTACTCATTTGACTCTATAGTTTTCTCTACCTCTAAAGCCAAATTTGAATAATTACATATAAAAGAGGAAAATAAAATGATTAACTCCATTTTCAAAACCTTTACTATATTCTTCTCAATATTCTGTTTAGGATGGAAAAGTTCCCCCATGTGCTAGAGAACAAAAGCATAATGGGTGCTTTTCCTGATTGTCACTGACACCAATTAAAGTAATCTTCATGATAAAGATTTGAGAGGCTGAGACAGCAGAATTAAATATACTTAATACAACTCTTTCACAAACATCTGTTGAAGCAAGCAAGCCAATGCCAACAGGATCATGTTAAGGCTGTTTTACGTCCAATTTTTTTGAGGCCATAAGTGATTATGTTCTAATAAAACCTAATAGGAATGAGCCTCCTAAGAGTCCCATAAATTAAATATGAAGAAAATGTTACCTTACACTTGACAAACAGAAGACAAATCCTTACAAACCACATCAGCTAGGATATTTTTAATACCAAAAATCCTCGGAGAAGCTGTAAATGATTTAAAAGCAGAAAGCTTTCCCACTCACTAATATTCAGTGCCACCCTTGTATTCCCAGACCACTACCGACAAAACCCCACACCCCACAAATGACTCTGCAACATTATATTTTAAAATAATGAATTAGCAATCCTCTTGTTGGCTGTGCAAAGGAGAAAATGTACTTGGTCCAACTACCCATAGATTCAAGCCTTGTTCCATGAGCAGCACTAGACGTGAGAGCCTGACATACATGCGTGGTCCAGGAAACCTATTACAATATTCTTTGTTGATGAAGAACTTCCAAACCAAAGTCCTTGCCAGCATCCATATGGTGGCCCAGAGGAGTGTCATGGGAGGAATACAAACACATTAAATCTCAAAACAATAGTTCCTGCTTGATCCAACAGACCACACTGCACAGCAGCCACTTCCTACAATTGGTTTGTGAAAACCCACACTTTGTGGGATGGCTTGGTGAGCACACGTTTCCCTCTGACAGCAGGGAGCCATTGCATGTCTTTAAATGTGCAGGAACTATTAAGTCACTAGGTCCTATGACTTTTCAAATAATGAAAAAGTTGCTCGACAATTTAAAGACCAAATTTCCCACCTGGAGAGATGGAAATCCAAAGTGCAGGTGAGAATGTAAGACTCCTGTGATGAGCTCTAACTGTGGTGATATTATCCCCACAAAAAGAACATATAATAGAATGACTGCATTTATTTGCATGACATAAATATATCAGGTGATCTTACCAAAAGCAGAAATTACCACAAACGTGTGGGAGTCAGAGGTTAGGTAAGATAGAGAAGGGAACATGTGTGAATAAATGTCAAAAGGGCTGATACCAACATAGAACTGAGCACTAAATACAGGGAAAAAAAATGCACATGATGGCTTCTAGGTGTATGTAGTGCAACCCACAATGTGTAAGAGAAGGGAAAGAGAGAGAGGGAGAGAGAAAACGAGGTAAAGATCCTGCCATTTAGGCAGGCTATGGGAGGGGAGGGAATTGGGGACATGGGTGGTGGGAAATGGGCACTGTTGGAGGGCGGGGTGCTGGAACACTATGTGACCGAAACCTCCAAACATGAACAACATTGTAATTGTATATCTCACGGTGGTATAATAAAATGTTTAATAAAAAGTTAAAAAAAGAACATATATATATTCCCCAAACACACATTCACAAAGTTGAGGGTAACATTTATGTATCATTCCTAGGAATTTGAAATCCACATACCAGATACTTTACTGGAATCCACAAGTCACAACCCCGATACTATATTTGAAGAGAAAGACCTAGTTAATTGCACAGGATGAAGTTGGGTGACCGCCACCGAGCGGCTCCGATTGTCCTCATTAAGCAGAGCCCTGTAGAGGGAGTCAGAGGTACACCACCCTTTCTGATTTCTTTCAGAGCTATCAGTCAATTCCAGACATTTATGCAGATAGCAGAAAAGGCAGCTGAATTTCACCTGTTACTTGGTGCCCCACTTGATTTCAGGTTAGTAGGTCTTTGCTGCAATCAAAATGTGATTTTTAAAGATGATTTTATAAAGGGAGCTAATTTATGAGCTAATTTCTTTGATATCTGAAGTCCTCCATAACAAAGGGGTAAGGAAGAGAAAGGATTGGAAATGGGAACAGACGAGGGTCTTGATTCAGGGGTTAGAACGTCCTCCTTCAGGCAGTCAACCGTGCAATTAAACAGATGCAATTGTTAAGTGTCTACACCAGTCTCAAACTGACCATGGGGGCTGGAGAGATAAGACAGTGATTACCTCTAGGAGTGATCTCCAAGCACAGAGCTACAAGTAAGCCCTAGCACAGCCAAGTATGGCCCCAAAACCAAAATCACCAACTGGACAAAACAAACAAAAATGACTGACTACATGGAGTGCTCATCTTCCTCTCCCCCGCCCCCGTTTGGTTTTGGGACCATATCAGACAGTGTTCAGAGCTAACTCCTGGTCCTGCACTGAGGGATCACTCCTGGCAGGCTCAGGGGACTTTATAGTGTACTGAGGATTGAACCCCTGGTAGGCCATGTGCATGACAAATACCCTATTCACTGTACTTTCTCTTCAGCCCTGAATCCTTGTGTTAAGTTGACTTCATGGGTTTTGTTTTGTTGCTTGGGGGAGACAAGAGCTAAGAGTCCTAACTATGTCTGTGGATAAAGGATCTTTCTGAATTCCAAACAAATCACCCAGAACTCTAAATCATAGGAATAAAATAACTTTCACCACACTGATACAGAGCTGAGTATCAGCAAGGCCTTTAAAAAAATGAATCAAAGTGAGATTCACAGTTATAAGGTTGTTCATGATTGGGTTTCAGTTATACCATGTTCCAGTACTGTTCCTTCACCAGTGTACATTTACCACCACCAGTGTCCCCAGTTTCCCTTCCGCTATCCTCCCTCAGTCTGCCTCTGTGGCAGACACTTCTCTCTCTCTCCTTCTCTCTCACTCCTTCTCTCTCTCACTCCTTCTCTTTTACATCCCCCCCACTTTTTAGACATTATAGTTTGCAATACAGGTACAGAAGGTTATCATGTTAATACCTTTTACCTACTTCCTGCACTCAGTTCTTGTCCAGAGTAATCAATTCTAGCTATCACTTATAGCAGGCGTCCAAATGTGGGCAAGTCCTCCTGGCCCTTGTTGCTACTGTCCTTGGATATTATTCTCCTACTATAATTTTTTATATCCCACAAATGAGAAGCACTTTCTCTCTCTCTCAAGGTTTGTTCAGTTTTTAATCTAGAATATATTGTAGCACCAACTTTGGAGTGGATGTACTGATCAATCCATCAGATATATCACATATGCATCATTATATATACATGACATAGATACATTACATATATATATACATGAATATATGTATGCATATATATCCAGATAATAGGAGCTGCTATTTTCAGTAGGGTATACAAGATCAGAGAAAGCCACAGGAAAAGTTTTGTGCCACAAGAAATACCTATAATACAAACAATCTGGAGCAAATTAGGGGAAGCAATGGACTACTTTAAGAAGGCCAGAAAGAGTAAGAGAAAGAGTAAGAGAGAAAAGAGATAAAGAGCCTGCCATAGAGGCAGGCTAAGGAAGGGGGGAGGGAATCGGAGACATTGGTGGTGGGAAATGGGCACTGGTGGAGGGATGGGTGCTGGAACACTGTGTGACTGAAACCCAAGCATGAACATTTTTGTAATTGTTTATGTCATTGTGGTATAATAAAATATAGTTTTAAAAAAAAGAAGGCCTCCATTCATACAACCAGCACACAACTTTGTAAGGAGTAGAATCTATTCTTAAAGTAGTCCAGAATCTCCAAGAAACCTCCATCTAATTTCAAATACATTATTTATGAGAAAAACATGGAGAGCTTAACCAAGTAACACTATACCCATAAATGATTAGCCCTGACTGCTTAAATCTTAGAAGAAATCTTTATTATTTGTTGTGAAATACTGCTGCAGCTAATGCCCACCATATACACACCAAGCCTAAATTTCCCAAATTCATCATTATCCACAATGTGGTTTAAAATTCTACATCCCTGGTCCGAGAGACAGTACAGAGGTTAAGGCATGTGCTTTGTTTGTGGTCACCCCTGGTTTGATATTCAGCACTACATTTGGTCTCCTGCGCATCACCAAGAGTGTGATCCCTGAGCAATGCCAGCTATGATTCCACCTAACTCTCCCCAGTGCCCCCCCACCACCACAAAAAAAAGGCAAAGAACCTACTTTTCTCTCCAAATCTCTTTTATCTACTATGCCCTTACTGTCACTCTATCATATAATTTGACTTGGATGGCATACTTTCCCAATTAGGCCACTAGCTCTTTAAGGACAGGGACACGGACAGGGTTTCCACTTAAGCCTCCTCAATTAATTTGTTTATATCAATGCTGATATAGGTTGTGGATCACTGACTGAGAAACATGCTCACTCTTCTATTTGTGCCCATGTCACTACACATCTGAGCCCTCCTTCTCTGCCTTGACTCTCCTTAGGGTGCTGGAGGCAATGGCAATAGCCACTGAAAGGGGGCTGAAGGACCAGAGACCCCCCCAGCCCTAAACAGAAGTGGAGAGAGCGGCTTATCTGGCAGGAGGTGCCTCCATCTCTGCAAGACTCCTGTTTAGCCTCTACTCAAGTGTGGGAGCTGAGTTGCTGGAGATCAGACCCCAGGACACTAGTTCAAAAATACCTATGATGGGTTTGGTGGTCTCAGGGACTTGTTCCCAAGGGATTCACAGCCATGAAATATAGAAGCACTGAGTGAGGAGAGAGAAAAGGGAGTGAAAAGGGGACATCACCAGGACTTGAACACTCAGCACATACTCTAGCTGTAGCGTCTGGGTTGAGATCCCAACACCCATCTATTAACTCTATAACCTTTGATGAGTCACTTAACCACTTGGTACACTTGCATTTCCTCATCTGCAACATGGGATACCTCCTAGGACTGGTGTGATGCTTGAATTGTTTAACCTGGGTCAAGGCGGGGAGGCGGAGGGACCACTGTCTGCCTTCCCAACCCATATGAATGCTCTGTGACTCTTAGTGACAGTCACTGTCATCTATGGGACTTGAATGAAGTTTTTCTCTTACAGGCTGGGAAAGGGGGTACATCATGGGTTCACTCAGTTAGAGGGAGGCATGCGAGAGGATTACACAGATGCAGATTCTGGGATCGCTCCTGAGACAGACCAAATCAAAAATGCCCAGCTTCAAATCTGTTCAAGTGTTCCAGGCTCAGGCTTGAGTGTGAAAACCCCCGGTCAAGGCATGAAGAGAACATGATGGCCTTCAATGATGATCAGCTGGTTAAGGCTGATGTGAAAAATACGAAGAAAAAAACTTCCTACCAGGAGAAAGCTCAGTGGCAGAGGCCTATGCCCTCGAGGGGCATATGGGCATGGGGGATCAAGCCTGGGTTGGCTGCATGCAAGGCAAAAAACCCTTGAGTACATTATTATTATATTATTATTATTATTAATTATTATTTCGAGTTTTGAGGTGACTACTAGAGTATCCCACCCGCACGGCAGAGCCTGGCAAGCTACCCGTGTCATATTTGACATGCCAAATACCAGCGTCTTTAACAAGACGCTGTTAAACTTTTTTTTAAAAAAAAGGTGGGAACATAGCTCAGAGAGCTAGAGCCCTTGGCCTGCTGGCATAAAGCTCCAAGTTCAAGTCCTGATAGCAAATGATCCTCTGAGCACTGGTGAACGAGGCCTTGGTGGACTCCTCGGTTACTAACTGGGGGACCCCCAAATTAAAAAATTAAAGAATTTGAATTTTTTGAGGGGGACCACACCCAGCTGTGGTTACAGCTCAGTGGTTACTCCTGGCTCTGGAATTATTACTCCTGAATATAATACTCAGGAATTATTCCTATCTATGCTTGAGGTATCATAGGGGATGCCGCCAGAGATTGAACCTGAGTCCACTGTGTGCAAGGCAAATGCCCTACCATCATTCCAGCCCCTAAGTAAAAAAAAATTTTTTTTTTTTGCTTTTTTGGGTGACAACCGGCAATGCTCAGCGGTTACTCCTGGCTCTGCGCTCAGGAATTACTCCTGGCGGTGCTCGGGGACCATATGGGATGCTGGGAATCGAACCCGGGCCGGCATGGCCGGCCGCAGGCAAGGCAAACGCCCCTACCCACTGGGCTATCGCCCGGCCCCAAGTAAAATTTTTTAATTACGTAAAATATCATACTGTTTCCAGGAAGGGACAATCTTGGAAGTTTACCATGGTTAAGCCATGGGGAAAGTGTTAGTACTCTCAAATAATAGAAAAGGGAGCCGGTACTGGGCCCACCGGGATTTAGGAGTGTCATAATTCTGGGTCTGAAGAGATAAGGCCCAGCAGCTTCCCTGCAGCTGATCTTGATTCCCCGAACCACAGGCTCTGGTCCCCAAGTACAAACAGAAGAACAAAGTCTGACCAGGCCTGGGCCCTGGGAGACCCACGAATAACAAAGGTGAACATTTTCATTTTAAATTCTCTTAAGCAGCTTTCCTTTGCATTTTGTTCTTCTGTGCCTGCTGCTGGGGCCCATCCCAGGGCTTCCAGTGCGAGATGAGAGCCATCCCAAGCTGTCCCGAGCTGTCCCAAGATGGGAGCTGTCCCGGCTGGGAGCTGTTCCGAGCTGTCCCGAGCTGTCGCCTGGACCCCCTGCCACTAGTGTCTGAGTTAAGGGCTACTTGTTTTCTTGTTTTTGTTTTGAGGCTGCACCCCCGCAGTGCTCAGGGCTTACTCTGTGCTCAGGAATTACTCCTGGCAGGCTCGAGGGGCATATGGGCATGGGGGATCAAGCCTGGGTTGGCTGCGTGCAAGGCAAAAAACGCTAGAGTACATTATTATTATATTATTATTATTATTATTAATTATTATTTTGAGTTTTGAGGTGACTACTAGAGTATCCCACCCGCACGGCAGAGCCTGGCAAGCTACCCGTGTCATATTTGACATGCCAAATACCAGTAACAATTATAGACCTCATTCCCATGACCTGATGGAATGGTTTGAGGCTCTTCATGTTCCTGGAGCAAGCAGATGCCCTTGGGCTACACTAGCATGAGACAGGACATATGGAGATATTACTGGGTGCCCGCTCAAGCAAATCGATGATCTACGGAAAGACAGTGATACAGTGATACCTGACAATCATACTCTCACAGTCACCTCTGCTTGTTGCTCTGAGCCACAGGAGACCCTGAGGGAGGCACCTGCAAAAGAGAACATTACCGAGGGCGAGCGATAGCCCAGTGGGTAGGGCATTTGCCTTGCATGGCTGGCCTGTGCTGGCCTGGGTTTTATCCCTGGCATCCCGTATGGTCCCCTGAGCATGTGCAATTCCTGAGTGCAGAGCCAGGAGAAACCACTGAGCATTGCGGGGTGTGACCCAAAAAAGGAGGGGAGGGGGGGAGAGAGGGAGAGAGAGAGAGAGAGAGAGAGAGAGAGAGAGAGAGAGAGAGAGAGAGAGAGAGAGAGAGAGAGAGAGAGAGAGAGAGAGAGAGAGAGAGAGAGAGAGAGAGAGAGAGAGAGAGAGAGAGAGAGAGAGAGAGAGAGAGAGAGAGAGAGAGAGAGAGAGAGAGAGAGAGAGAGAGAGAGAGAGAGAGAGAGAGAGAGAGAGAGAGAGAGAGAGAGAGAGAGAGAGAGAAAACATTACCCTCTAAACAGTTGCTCTGGAGAGCACTTGGGTGAAGAAGTAGCAACTCACTGGTCTGACGAGCCACAAAATAGCAACAGGAGCAATATTCTCTTGATCAGAGGACCATAATATTTGCTGCATTTAGGGAGGGGGCACAGCGGCTGACAGTCAGACGGAGCTAAACATATTACAGTTGAACCAGATGTTAGGTGAAAAGTTTTGAGTTGATGGAATGATCACATAAGAGACTGCTCCATCTCCTCCCTCTCTGCGCTGTCCTCCTTTTCTTCCCTCTTCTGGTGTTCACTGGGCACCAGCTCATCATTATTGGGTGTTAAACGGGACATTGTGATGTCAGCGGCAACAGCTCCAGGCTCCAGAGGGAGATGCCAGAGCTGGCACTCACAGGCCAGCCCTGTGGGGTGGGGGTCACGAAGTGTCCTAGGAGGCCCCGAGGAAGGCCAAGTCCCCTCCATTTACTCGATATAGCTCACATCTCACCTCCTGGCATCTGAATCCTTCCCTTTCCCCAAATACTCCAAGGCATCAGGAACACAGAGGCCCAGAGGAAGCTCCCCAGGTGACACTGGCAGAGAGTGTGGCAGAGGGCAGTGCCAGGACTCTCTGACCACTTATCCACACCCGTGCAGGGCTCCAGCTGCCTTTTATAGAAAGTTTCTACGCACCTTCTGTTCCTAATCTCAATCACAAGCATGGTCAGCATTCTGTGTGTTTCCCAAAGCTCCAGGGCCGATCCTTGTTCCTGTCTTAACACAATGCCCTACTCTGGACCAGGGAGCGACTGTTCTGTGACGGAAACTGAGTTCTACATCTTCTCAGCTTGCTAGTTTGTTTTTATTGTAAACACAATAAATTCATTTCAGGCTCTAGGGATCAAAAACTGACTTTGATTCTCTGAGAAAAATCAGCAGCTGACCACCTGCAGCCTTCTCTGCTCTGTTTTCCCTCTGCAAGCTGACATTTCTCGTGTCAATGCTGAGAAAGGCAAGACTCTAATATTAGCATTGGTTTCTTCATACCTACATGTACTCTGAAAGCTATCTGAAGGTTATCTCAACTAGGGATAAGAGCTCAGGTAAGTAGAGCCTTTGGAAGAAAAGGCAGCTTAAGGAGGCAGAGGAACAGTGCAGCGAGTAGAGCACTTGCCTTGCATGTGGCTGACCCGGGTTCCATGCCTGGCACCCTACTTGGTCCCCCAAACACCTCGAGGAGTACTTCCTGAGGCAGAACCAGGAGTAATCCCCAGGATTGCCAGGTGTGGCCAAAAAAAAAACAATTGAAAAAGAAAAGGAAAAGCAGTGAGGCCCTCAGAATAAGGTCTGAGGGTGAAGAACACATATAAAACCTTCAGCACAGGGTTTGTTCTCCTCATCATAGACCAGATTCAGGGACTTAAATAAAGGCCCAGAAAATCCACAAATGGGAAAATCTGGCCCATTAATAAAGCAAGCAATGGGCCAAGCTAGGGGAAGATCCCCAGCCAATAAGTGACTTGGTTTCTCAAAGGGACAGAAGTGCATTTCAACTGAGTAGTAAATAAAATAAAACTTCATTGTAAAGAGCCCCAAGAGTCCCCCATGTGATCCGCCTTTGCTGCTCCCTCATGTGACTGGCCTCCCAATTTAGAGCGTAACCAACTCCCAATGACCTGTAATAACACCATTCCCAAATTAGAGCTCTCAATTTGACTTGGCCTCCGTCCCTCCCTCAAAGCAAAATAAAGCATCCGTTTTCTTTTTTTTCACATTCATAATACTCTCCTTTTTGAGTTGCCAACTCAAACCCTGCTCTAGTCAGATTGAGCCCTTCCTCTATTTTTTTTACCCTCCTCCTGCTTAGCCAAAGAGCCTGATGGAAAAACACCAAGAGACAAAAACAAAAACAAAATCAGACGAAAATTCCAAGTAAGTGACATTCAGCTGGAAAAGCTATGATTCACATGCAAATAAAAATCTCCCTGAATTCACTGTTACATGACGCAAGCCGCTGGCATTGACATGAAAAGGGCAGAATGAAATCACCCACAATTAAACTCACGCTGGAATACTGGAATTCACTGGCTCGGCCTCTCCAGCTAACGATAAGAAAAGTCCCGACTGTAACAGAATGAAGCTATTGGAGCTGGATCCCAGGGTTGCCCCAGTCAGCTTGACATTCATCCCAAATCATTCCCTAGTCACTGTTCCCCACCTTCCCTTGATCCTCACCGGGGTCCGGCACCACCTACATGGACATGGGGACTGACAAGACAGAAGGGGACTGTAATGAGGTCCTTGCGGTATACCCAGGAGCCCCACACTAAAATGTCAGCGAAAAACCAACTGAATTACACATTCAGGAAGCTTTCGGGATATCTCCCCGAAACTGGGCAGTCTTTGTCTGAGCTTCAAGCAGCATTAACCTGTGATCTCACATCAGAGAAGAATCCCAAGAGGGTGGAGCAAGTCCTGTGTGCTTACTGGGAGAGGTTCACTCTCCCACTTCCTCACTTCTCCTGAGTGATGGGCTAGCACTTGCTACCTGCCTGAGAGGCAGGTCTGGAGAGAGAAGGACCCTCAGAGATTCTCTGGCTCGTCCTTCATGGGATCCCCAGCTCTATGGCTCCCCAGATTCCTCTTTAAGGCTACCTGACTGAGTTGCTCCTGAGCTGTGGGGACCCCTCTTCTTCAGCCAAGAGTGCTAGGATTTCGGAAATCATCAGTAACCTCTCTTCAGCTCCTACCTTTTCCTCAAAGGTCAGGTTTTCTCAAATTGCAAGGACTGAATGTACACATCTTGTATACCTACACTCAGAACAGCATTATTCACAGCAGACAAAAGCAACCCAAATGTCCATCAGCAGATGACTGGATAAGCAAAACATGGTCTATAGGTGCGATGGACATTGTGTAGTCCTCAAAAGGAATGCAGTACTGATAAAACATAAATATTGCCAGATACAAGAGACAAAAGGTAGAACAGACTAAGAGTTGAAAGGATGGGGGACTGGGAAGATACTATTTAATGTGCAAAAGAACAGTGAATTTTTGGAGAGCGGTGAAACTTCAGGAAGTGCATACTATAGTTAAGATAATACTAGTTTAAAATCAAATTAAAAATGGCTAAAATGCCTATTGTTAATAAGTTTTGCACAATTTAAAAATTTTAACCAGGGGCCAGAGAGATAGTACATTGTGGGTATGGTGTTTGCCTCAATCTCCCCTGGGCACTGCTAGGAGTGATTCCTGAGCTCTGAGCCCTGAACACAGGCAGGTGTGGCCCAAAATACAAACAAATTTTAAGAAATAAATTTCCTCTCCCTTTAAAGGTTGTTATTTTTTTAAATACTAAAAATCTCCAGTTCCTTTTGGCAATCTTTTGATAATAATATTTTAGGTCCCTCTGGTCTTCTGGCAGCCTCTTCTGGCTCCACTTTGATGAGATCGGGTGCGTTCAGGGTGGTATGGCCGTAGACTGGCTCCACTTTGAGAAGCGGTTGCCCCATGCTTGCTACCTCCTTCCCTACCGCTCCTGCTGAGCCACAGAATGGGCCTGTGTCCTGTGCCAGCATACTCTGGCTACTGGGATAGAGATTCTGGGGTTCAACAGAATCAGAGCCAGGCCCCACTTACTCTCAACTGCTGCTGCTACAGCCCAGACTTACTTCCCAGACAGCTGTGGGCAGCTGCAGCCAGAAGGGAAATCAGTAGAAATAACTGGGGTCCGTGGGCCAGGGCAGCCGAGGCAAGCACACTCTGTCTCTCTACACACTCCAAGCATTTCTCGTGGCTGTCTGGCAAACAGGAGGCATTTCAGGGCTGTCTCTTCTTAGCCACCAGCCCAGAGCCACCCCACTTGTTGCTCAGCGTCTCCCCACACCAATCCCCTCCGGGTTGGAACCCTTGCTCCCTCTTGATCTATCTGGAAAAGGTTTGAAAGCTGGAAGCAGACAAGCTCCCTGCTGCATTTTAAAGTCTGTTGAGACAGAGGAGCTGGGCTGTTGGTCCGATTCCACGGGTGAGTAATCCATTTCCTGAAAGCAAACGCTCACCCTTTGGAAGAGCACCAGCGATTTTGGGGGCTGCTGGACGTGTCAGTAACTTGGTAAATATTTATTGGCACACACCACGGGGCTTTTCTAGGAATGTCGCTTAATTTGCTAAATTAATGACCCCTAAGGTGGCACCCTTAAGAAGCGTTCATTCTTCTCTAATGGGTGAGTAATGTGTGCCCGTGCTGGGCGGGAGCGGGGACTTCAGTCACTACTTAGAATAACCACAGATAAATGAAAACCAGGTCTGCTATTCAACTCTACCTTCCTAGCACTCAACTCCTGATTTCTGTTTCTCTTTAGTCAACAATGGGTTGACTTTGGAAAACTCTGTTCTCGATGCCAATATTTTGCATGGAGTTTTGACATGATGGGATTTGAAAAATACCTTTTCTGTAAACCTACTGGCCCTGGGGATTCTGGAGGGAAGCTTGAAGCCCTCTGCTGATGCTTAGCCCGTGCACACCTCAACGGGCCTGAACTCCTGGGTGGAACAATTTTGACTTTCATTTGCTGGCTTAAACAAGCCTTTGCTTTGGTGGTGGTGGGGCACAGTAACTTCATATATCAGCACCCTAAACATAAACATCATTGGAACCGTGGCACCTAAACTATCATTTTAAAGATTACAAAAATAAAAATAGAAGAAAAAAAACTTTGCCTTAAAATCTGAAGAGGCAAGCTCCCGCTGGTTCAGATGCTCACTCAAACAACCCCATAGGAAAAGTCTGGGCCATCTTCGCCCCACCTCCATAAAACGGCATCTAAGCACTCAGATGAAGGAGATGCGAGCAGGAGACTCTGGGGCGCCGGGAAGAGGATGACTTTGTATGTAGAGGGTCTATTCCCCCAGCAGATACTTTGGATATCTGGAGAATAACTCTGGGGAATAGATACTTTGGATCTGCTGGGGAATCCAACTGGGAAGACATTCTCCATGGGCGACTCATGGAGGCTCATGGAGTTGACAGCAGGTCACTCTGGAAGCCCTGTGTTCTGGCCACCAGTTTCAGCACCAGCCCGGTGAGTCAAATATGGGGATCCTGTGGGACTGTGTTGGGCCCAGTCACCATGCAAAAGGGTGTTCTTGAGGGGCTTCCCCAGAACAATCCTGTACTTCACATTGTGACTGAGTTGTAAGTGGGTCTTAAAACTGGATTTGAGGGCCGGAGCAATAGCCCAGCGGGTAGGGCGTTTGCCTTGCACGCCGGCCTGTGCCGGCCTGGGTTCGATCCCGGCATCCCATATGGTCCCCCAAGCACCGCCAGGAGTAACTCCTGAGTGCAGAACCAGGAGTAACCCCTGAGCATCGCCGGGTGTGACCCAAAAAGCAAAAAAAAAAAAAACCTGGATTTGAACATACAGCGGAAACACAATCCACACTTTTATTTTCATAGCAGCACTATTCACAATAGCCAGAACCTGGAAACAACCAGTATGCCCGAGAACTGATGACTGGATAAAGAAACTGTGGTACATCTACACAATGGAATACTATGCGCTGTTAGGAAAAATGAAGTTATGAAGTTTGCCTATAAATGGATGGACATGGAAAGGATCATGTTGAGTGAAATTAGTCAGAAGGAAAGAGAGAGACATATAATGACTGCATTTATTTGCATGACATAAATATATCAGGTGATCTTACCAAAAGTGGAAATTACCACAAACATGTGGGAATCAGAGGTTAGGTAAGATAGAGAAGGGAACATGTGTGAATAAATATCAAAAGGGCTGATACCAACATAGAACTGAGTATTAAATACAGGCAAAAAATGCACATGGCGGCTTCTAGGTGTATGTAGTGCATCCCACAATGTGTAAGAGAAGGAAAAGAGAGAGAGGGAGAGAGAAAAGAGATAAAGAACCTGCCATTTAGGCAGGTTATGGGAGGGGGAGGGAATTGGGGACATTGGTGGTGGGAAATGGGCACTGGTGGAGGGCGGGGTGCTGGAACACTGTGTGACCGAAACCTCCAAACATGAACAACGTTGTAATTGTATATCTCACGGTGGTATAATAAAATGTTTAATTAAAAAAACTGGATTTGATGCCATATCCCTGTTTATCCAATCCCTGTCTGCAGAGGAGGAACTCTGAGTGGGTGCAGGGAGGTTGCACCCCACGGTGGGTCCCTGCTGGGCAGGTACAGGGAAGCTGGGAAAGGGAGAAACCAGGTGCTGCTGCCCAGCCATGCTGAAACCAGTTTCCCTTGTGGCTTCATTCCCGTTTTCCAACAGGCCTGCAACCTATGTGGTAGCAATACTTCCACGGCAGTCACCAACTGCTGCATGCACAGGGTGGAGGGTGGGCACTGGATCCTGGTCTAGTTCCTTTTCTTCTCTAGTTTGGCACATGTTTATTCTCCATTGAATTGTCTTTTTTTAATTTATCTTTTTTAGGAATTCAGCTGCTGACAGAGGTAGATTCAGAGCAGAACATTCAGGGATTTAATTATGTGTGGAGAAACTCAAGCTAAAATGCTTTTGGGGACGAAAGTAAAAGCTTAAAATATAACTGACGAAGTGTAAGGAAAAATTATTATAAAATGTTAAATTGTTGTCCAGGGAGGGGGGCTCAAGTGGTAGAGCACATGCATTGCATGTGTGAGGCCCTGGGTTCAATCCCTGGCACCACAGAACTCTAAGAGCACTGATGAGTGGGGGTAGCCCTAGTAACCCCTGAGCATTGCAAAGTGTTGCCCCCACAATTACAATAAAAAATTTTATGAGAACTTCACAAGCAGTTCCCAGGAGGCCCAGGGGTCCATCCAAGGATTCTCTGCAAACAGGGCCACTGGTGCAATGCAGGGCCTGGTGACAGAGCACTATTCCTGCCCGGCAGTGCTGAGTTTCCCTAAGCTGCTCCTGCAGTGATTGGGAGCCTCCAGGCACGTATGTGGCAATGCTTGAGGGACCATGTGGATAGGGGCTGGCCACAAGCAAGGCATGCACCTTAACCCACATCTCTGAGTCTCCCAATTCTCTTTTATAAAGGTCATATTTGGAGAGAAGCCATACCACTTTTGTCAATGGCATACTTAAGGTCTGGCGCTATTTAGAAAGCACAAATAAATGGCTATTGCCATCCAACTCCCAAAATCATTAGAACTTAGGACTATACTGTGGAGCCCAGGATCTTAACTCAAGATCCCACCTTCCCCCTACTTACTGGCTGATCTAAAGGTTTCTGTTTCCTAACTGTACAATGAAGATAATAGTGCATCTCTTCTTGTCTTTCCCATACTAGGCTCTCGGAGGATTCAATGAGCATATTAGCATCCACGTGCTTTGTTAATGAAAAGCACTATTGAAATGAAAATGTGTGTGTATGTGTGTGTATTCAGGGGCAGTGGGCAAGGGGAAGGTTGGGTACTAGGGACCCATATTCAGTGTGTTTGCCACTTGGTTGCCCTTGGTTCCAAAGAAACCACTGTATTTTATGATTCTGTGTCTCCCTCCTATACAGGTCCTGTGGAAATGGAGAGGAAGGGAGAAATGAAATAACAGAGATAGGGGGCTGACAAAAAAATGAGCAAGCTTTCTAGTGCTGGGAGTTCTTACACCCTCCAGACTATGCTCCAAGTTCTTGCATGCACTTAGTGAACTGGCCTCTGTGACCCAGACCATAAAGGTCACACAGGGATGAGAACAGGACTCCCCCTTCATCCAGGGTTCCTTAACTATATGCCCCTTTCGTAGACAACCCCCTCAGCCATATGCCCAGAATAGTCATTGGGCTGCCTCCTGAGAGGTCTGTATCCAAACACTCTATGTTATGGGAGCGTAATTATTTTATGGTCTCGCTTCAATAGCTCTGTTTCTGTGTTTCTTCTGAGAGCAGAAGAAACATCTATCATAAATCTTTCAATCATCTGGAGCAGTGGTCTGTCATAGTTTATTCCAGCTTGTCATCGGGAGATTTCCAATCCTCATTCTGTTTTATCTTAAAGAAACTGAGAGTTAGTCTCCTTGCATCCACATCTCCACCCTTTGGTCCCCTTTTTAAGACGTGACTAAAATTGTCTCTAAAATGACCAGTGTATGCCACACAGAATGACTAATATTTTGGAGTGGGGTGACCTCTCAAGCAGAACACAGGGTATATGGGGGCCATCCCCAGTGATAGCCAGGCAGAATGGGTCCATGCTGGGAATGGTGGTGTGCTACTGCTCAGGCCCAGTGCTGCTGAGGGCCAGAAGGGTGACACAAGAGTGCTTGGAGACTATCAGAGATGTATCAGGCAATGCCCAGGGTGCTATATCTGGTGGTACTAGGGATTAAACTCAGGGCCTTGTGCATTCAAGGCATGTGCTCTGAGCTTAGCTAGTTTGATCTCTAACTGACTTTCTTTTCTTCAAGTTTGTAAGGCCTCTTTCTCTATCTGATAACATTATCCAAATTTTCAAATAAGCGTAACAAGGCTGGTGGTGGGGAAACTGAGGCTCATGCAGGCATGGCCCTAACTCTCTCATACCTGTATCCACTGCCTTCTCTGGAGAGGCCAGGCTAGGCTGGTTGCATGTAAGGTTTGACTGCACAGCCTGTATTTTCTTCTTACAAATGACTCTAAAAACCAGGATATACACCAAAAATTTCATAACAAGTTTAAGAACAAATCCCAGCATGATTCCAAAGTAAGAGAAAATCAAATTCTCAAAGACACTGCTCTCTTCATTCTCTGAATTGGGCGTGTCCAAGAAAGGATGAAGAACCTTCAGAACACACTATTATGATTCTCAAACAATAACAACATTCTTGCTGGCAAGGTCTCCTGAAAAGATGACAAGCATGAAGTTTCTTTGACTCAACAGAGCAACAAGTTTCTGAAGTTAAAAAGTGAAAATATAGTATATTTCATTAAGTCTAAATAATGCTGGTTACTCTGAAGTTTTCTTCAAGCTTTAAGATTATAAAAGGAAGACAAAGAGGTTCCTGGATCTTGTTTCATTAAAAGCCATATTTCAATTTTCCAGACAAGGCCACTCATTCATCTGCTTAAACTTAAGTCACTTCCATTTATCTGTCTTCCTTTGAATAACTATATCAAATATATATACATATATGTATATATATGTAATATATGTTAATTCGCCGACACTACAGTCTACATTATAATAACTGCACCCGAAACATAATCTCTGATCACAATCCAGAAATGTCATAGTTCAAGTTTTTTAGCCACAACCTGAGAATTACACTATTTGGTAGATCACAATTCACAGAAGATGCTAAGGAAATGAATGGCAAGGCCCAGGAACATGGATAAGCAGTAGAGTACATGCTTCGATGTGTGAGCTCCTGGGTTCAATCATTTGCATTGTAAAGAAAAATAAAAGTGGCAATTATCAAGATCCAATTCATCATACATAGCCTCTATTAATTTTTTTAAGACAGGGGCACACACCTACAATATTTGGAAACAAATGGGGTTCCAACAGCATGCACTCCAGCCCTTTGAGCTATCTTCCTAGCCCTTGCATTTTTATTTTCTTGAAAGTAACTTGTTTCCCAAGCAGAAAAACATGAAACAACAGTGGCATTTGGCGTTTAGACCAATTCTACTGCTTTTTAATTTATTCTCTGCAGTTTTTATTCCATAAACACAAGAAATCTATGAGCAGATTTCTGTCAAAGAAATGCAAAGTAACATCAGAAATCTTGTGAGAGTTTTCAGATGACCTAACCCAAGGGCTGTGTTGGGGTCCCTTTAACTCTTAAAGGCCATCTCTTTAACTCTTAAAGGGGTGCCCCCAACAGGGCTGGAGAGAGTGCAGCAGGTAAGGCGCTTGTCATGCATATGGCTAACCCAGGTTTGATCCCTGGCATCCCGTATGATTCCCTATGCACTGCCATGTGTGTGTGGGAAAATCACAGTAGTGGACAATGGTGGTGAGCTGGCCAGAGAAAATAAGGGAAAATAAGGGAAGAGAGAAAATAAGGGAAGAGAGCTCCCTGGCACTCTGAACACTCTGTTCCATCTTTTCTGGAAACACACACAATCATCCCACTGTCATTTCACCTTCAACCTTCACTAACCTGCTCTCAATTGAGATCCATCAAACCTTGCAGAGGATCAGAGATATTTCCTTTTACATGCTCTTGGAGGTAGACTTGGTAGGAGGAGCAGATGGAAGAGTTACCATGGAGAAACACACCATGCAAAGCTATTTGGCTAAAGCTGCATCCAATTGCAGACAGAAGCTCAAGGATACAGCACTGGGCTCTTTGTCTAGAAAGAGAATCTCTTGTGCCTCAGCTTCCTTCTGAGAAAAAACATAAAGATAAAACCAGCCATTTCAAAAGCAGGAAGAACATCCGAAGCCTCAACAGATGGTGAGATGGTGTAAAGACAGATATCCACTTGGGATGGCCTCACCTAAGGATCCTTAATACCTAAAACCTCAGCTCACACTCTGGTCTCAGGCGAGGGTGTTCAGTGAACCCTGCATAGTCTGGAATGGGAACTGTTTAAATCTTCTTGGTTACAGATTGATATTCTTAGCACTTTCAGAAAAGATAAGATTGTTTTCCTCTTAATTCATTTAACATGTTAGCCCTTATGCTTTAAGAGCATGTAGCAGCAAGTTATTGGTAGATAAGACAGGATTGGGTTAAAGCAGGTAAGTTGTATGGTATATTGTTCATTCTCGTCCCTTTTATCCTTTGTTTATGGGCCATACCCAGCAGTGATCAGGGCTTACTCCTGGTTTGGTGCTCATGGACCATTCTTGGTGAGTTTCAGGGACCATGTGGGGTGTTGGGGATTGAACCCAGGTTGGCTGCATGCAAGGTAAGCATCCTTACCACTGCACTATCTTCTTTTGCTGGAAATATTTTATAAATGCAGTTTCCGATTAGCATCTACAAAATAGATCCCTGGTCCCATGGACTTCACACATCTAAAACTCACAACAAACCAACTTTAATAAACATTTGACCTTCTATTCCAATTTCCAAAAATGATGGAAAACTGGCTCATTTGTGAGTTCAAAAAATCCCAGCAGTTTGTTAGACATAAAATTCAAATATGAATCAATAAAGTATAAGCACTTTGAGTGGGGCGACAGCTCAGAGAGTTGGACATTAAATGTTTATTATTTCTATGCATGCTTTATTATAATAAATAATATACTTATTACTCATCATAATAAATTTATAATAAATAATATACTTATTTAAGTATATTATTTACTTATAATAATAATAATAATATAATAAGTAATAAGGAATAATAATAAATAATAAACAATATACTTATTATTTATTATAATAGATTCCTTATTACTTATTATATGCATAAGTATATGCATATTATTTGCATGTTGATGTGTGATAATATAATAGTAATAATATGCATATTATTACTTATTACATGCATGTTCTCCATGCAGGAGTTGCATGTTCAATTCCTGGCTCTGCGTGATCTCCTGAACACCACTGGGAGAGAACCCTAAGTACTGAGCCAGGAATAGCCCAAGCCCCAAAAGCCAAAATAGTTTTAGAAATAAGCATATGAACTATCTCTATTCCTTGAACCCTTCCCTTATGTCTTAATTATTACTTTTAAATTTAAGACAACAAAAGATAGAGAATTGATACTTTAAGTCGTATTTGGAAAGAGTGGGTTAAGCAGAAGGTAAAATAAAAGGTTTAGTTTATACAGGGTATCAATTTTTCATGGGTTACATATCGCTTGCTTGTATCACTAGCCTTCCCATTGTTCACTGATTTGCTTGAGCGGGCGCCAGTAACATCTCCATTCATTGGGAATGAGGTCCATTATTGTTACTGTTTTGGGCATATCGAATACACCATGGGTAGCTTGCCAGGCTCTGCCGTCGCTCCGGGTTCATCCCAGGGCCCCCTCCCAAAACAAAATCAAAAAACTCGTCCCTGGTTAAAAACCCATATATATGGGTTACATATATACGTATACATATACATATATATATACATATACATATACACATCTGCAACACACAATAAAGATAGGCAGATAGGTAGAGAAATAGAAGGAATGAATGAATGAGATTTTGCTGCAAGCTCATTTGAGACTATTTCAAAAGTAGTCAGATGTCAGTCCACAGAATGGGAAATAATATTCACCCAATACCCATCTGATAAGGGGTTAATATCCAGGATATATCAGGCACTGGCAGAACTTTACAAGAAGAAAACAAACAGCCCCATAAAAAATGGGGAGAAGAAATGAACAGAAACTTCAGCAAGGAAGAAATTCGAATGGCCAAAAAACATATGAAAAATGCTCATCATCACTAATCATCAGAGAGATGCAAATCAAAACAACAATGAGATATCATTTTATACCACAAAAAACTGGCACATACCCAAAAGAGCAAGCACAACAAGTGCTGGCGTGGATGTGGGGAAAAGGGGACACTCATCCATTGTTGGTGGGAATGCCGGCTGGTACAGCCTTTCTGGAAAACAATATGGACATTCCTCCAAAGACTAGAAATTGAACTCCCATTTGACCCAGCCATACCACTCCTGGGAATCTACTCTGGGAAGCCAAAAATATGCAGCGGAAACACCATCCCTACTTTTATGTTCATAGCAGCATTATTCACAATAGCCAGCATCTGGAAACAACCAGAGTGCCCGAAAATCGATGACTGGATAAAGAAGCTTTGGTACATCTACAAAATGGAATACTATGCAGCTGTTAGGAAAAATCAAGTTATGAAATTTGCCTCTAAATGGATGGACATGGAGAAGATCATGTTGAGTGAAATTAGCCAGAAGGAGAGAGACAGATATAGAATGACTGCATTTATTTGCATGGCATAGATATATATGTGCATATTGTGATACCAATATCCAAGGTCAAGTGAAACATGTATCAGGAGGTCTTGTCAAAGGTGGAAATTATCACAAATGTGTGGGAGTCAGAGGCTAGGTAAGACAGAAAATGGAACAGTGTGCTAACAATTGTCGAAAAGTCCTAATACCAACCTAGAACTGAGCATTAAATAGAGGCAAAAAGATACACATGACAACCCTTTAATGTATGTTCTGTAATCCACAATCTGGAAGGGAAGGAAAAGAGAAAGAAATAAAGAGAAAGGGAAAGAAATAAAGAACCTGCCATGGAGGTGGGCTGGGGGGGAGGAACCGGGGACATTGGTGGTGGGAAATGGGCACTGGTGGAGGGATGGGTGCTGGAACACTGTATGACCAAAATCCAAATATGAACATCTTATGAACATCTTTGTAATTGTATATCTCATGGTGGTATAATAAAATACTTAAAAAAGTAGTCAGATGTTCTATAAGCCCAGTAGAATAATTCAGTAGAGAAAAGTGCGCTTTGGGGGGCTGGATACACACAACAGAGGTTAAGGTACTTGTCTTACACAAACTGTCCTGCATTCAGTCCCTGACTCCCTATGATTCCCTAGGCCCTTCTGGGAGTGATCCCTGAGGACAGATCTAGGAACTGAGCATGGCCAGGTGTGACCCAATGCATAAATAAATTTAAAAGCCTTTTAAATCAAATAGTTTCAACGTATGTGAGAATTTTCTCCTATGCCCCAAACCAAATATTGTACTTTTGTGTGTGTGTGTGTGTGTGTGTGTGTGTGTGTGTGTGTGTCAGTGTGAGTGTGTTTCTTTTCCGAAGACTAATTAAAAGTGTCATGGTCTTTGGGCACAACGTGTTTTGGAGAAGCACCTTCTCTCTTGGTTCTACAGACACTGAAGCTATTGGGAGAGTTATGGGGAGCCATGGAGACTTGCTTTGTTTCACTAATATTCACATATCTGCTGGCTATGAACTGTAGCTCAGAACTGTGATTTCCATTACAAAGCCCCTGAAATGCCAGGAATGAGTCATGGCATTGTGCCTGGGCAGCACACTGATTTTCTCCATTAACCAGTACATCCATACTGATAAATTCCAAGAGAAAAGCTGAATGAGTGAGTTTCAGTGGGGAAAAAAAATAACACATTAGAATACTGTGTGTGTGAAGGAGGTAGGGTGACAGTAATTGGGTTGTATTTGTTATTGTTATTGCTGGGTTCTCTTTAAATAGAAACATTCAGAAAATTCATTTCTCCAAGGCAGTAAAAAGCATAGATCCATCCAATTATAAAGATTCTAACACCATGACCAAAGTCGTTACTCAAACATGACACTCTGTGGTAAAACGACTAGGATCAATAAGAGCTTTTCAAGGACAATTCTATGGCTCTTTGAACACAGACCACTACCTTTGTGCACTCCAAATACCTTCTCTTCTGACTTTCTTCCTCGGGTATCCTCACTACCTGACATACACAGAGAAATGGAAAGTCACCAGTGGCTAGACAGCAAGTTCGATAACACAACAAGGGAAATGGAAGGCAGAATTCAGGTAGAGCATATACAGTCTTTCTGCAGAACGAAGTTGACTACAGGAAACAGACTGGCTCCGGGAGAGGCAAAACACACAAAAGGTGAGGCTCTAGGTGAGGGGGCCCTCTGTTGCATGGATTCCTCTCCCCTTTGCCTTTCTAGTTAAGAAAATCAGGGTCCAAATCCCTTTGGTTCTAACTCTTTGTGAGAAGTGCTTCCTTTAAGAAATGTAGACTGAGCATCCAGGGTCTTGCAGACGGCTGGGGGAGGCGGGAGCTCGGCTCGCGCCGGGCCTCAGCTGACCATGGAACCCCGAGGAGGGAGGGGGGCAGATGGGATTTGGGAGTGGGCCTGTCGCCTCTGGGGGGTCCTGGAAGCAGCCGGATGAGACTCGTCCATTACACTAGCCACCATTTTTGTTGTCCGGACGCTGGGAAACTGCCCCACGACCAGAGGAACAGACCAAAACCAGTTCGGCGCGCGCTGGCCACTAGGGTGGTGAAACAGTGATGTCTTTTTGGTGCACTGCATTCCACGAAGAGCAGGAAAGTTTGTTGGGAGGGAGATATAGAGAGGAAGGAAATGACATATAGAGCCCGCCAGGTGGTTGGGGTGCGGGAGGGGGAGGGAGATGGGACACTGGTGATGGGAGATGGGTTTGGGTGGAGGGTGCGTGTTGGAACCCTGTGGAATCAAAACTCTACATGAGCATCTTTCAATTAAAAAAAAAGGTGGAATCTACCATGGACATGTGGGAATCAGAGGTTAGGTGAGACAGAGAAGGGAACAGTGTGCTAATATTTGTTAAAAGTGATAATGCCAGCCTAGAAATGAGCATTGAATATAGGAGAAAAAAATATACATGATAATCTCTGGGTGTATGTATTGCAATCCACAATGTGTAAGAGAAGAGAGAAAGAAGGAGAGAGAGAGAGGAGATAAAGAACTTGCCATGGAGGCGGGCTGGGGGAGGGGGGGAGGGAATTGGGGACATTGGTGGCGGGAGATGGGCACTGGTGGAGGGATGGGTGCTGGAGGACAGTGTGACTGAAACCCAAACATGAACATCTTTGTAATTGTATATCACATGTTGGTGTAATAAAATATTTTAAAAAAAAAAGAAATGTAGACTGGGGCTAGAGCGATGGCTCAGAGGTTAGGGGTTCAAGCCATGCATGTTCAAGGATCTGCATTCAATCCCTGGCACACATAACCACTCCCATCTCCCACCCCAGCAGCACCAAACTGGTAATTCAAACACTCTGAGGAATCCAAGCACAAACTGTCTGGATCCATTGACTAACACAGTGAATGACCCTATGTCTCCTGAGCACTGCCTAGAAGCATTCCCCCTAACCCTGTGAAAAGTGATAAAGATTTAGAACATTGTTGACCTGGATTATCTATTTAAAAATTTTAATGAGCATATTTTTTGAAGACTGACAGGGTAGAAACACTGAAAGTATTCACTTGTATCACTTATCATCCCATTGTTCATGGATTTGCTCAAGTGGGCACCAGTAACATCTCCATATGTCCTGTCACAAGCAAGTGTAGCCCAAGGGCATCTGCTTACTCCAGGAAAAGGAAGAGCCTCAAACCATTCCTTCAAGTCATGGGAATGAGGTCTATAATTGTTACTGGTATTTGGCATATCAAATAAAACACGGGTAGCTTGCCACGCTCTGCCATGTAGGTGGTATACTCTCAGTAGAAGGCTCTCATCTCAAACATTTACTGATGAAACTCAATGGGGAAAGATCAGCTGTTCTCTTGGGTGGAGCTCTGAGGAGCTGTGGAGTCTGGATGTTGAGAATGACTGACCTCATGGTATGGGTTTTCCTCTTGCTTCTTGCTAGGCTCACTGGGATGGCAATTTTTGCTAGGCCACAGCTAGAACCTGCCTAGAACTATATAGAGTATATAAATGTCAAAGATCCTGGGAAGGACCGGATCCTAGCATCCAGTATTATCTAAGACTGTCAAGCAGTCGCAGAGTGGCCCCCTGGGCGGGGTCTGGTGCCTCTCTTCTGGGGTTGCTGGCATGGAGGTGGAGGGTGGGGGAGGGCCCAAATCCCTGCTCCAAGTCGGGCGTGTGGCCTCCCACATTGTGAGTGAAGCCTAGGAGCTATGTTGGACTCCGCCAGGGGCTGGCGCGGGCCCTTTACCGCCCTCCGAGCTCCATGGGTTGCTTCCACTTGGGGCCTCGTGGCGCAGCTGTGGGTCTGGAGTGGTTGTGTCTGGAGTGTCTCTCTCCTGGTGTTGCCGATGGAGCTGTGGGTCTGGAGTGCCTCTCTTTTTAATACTGAAAGTATTAAAAACTATCAAAGGCTAACATCCTTTCAGAACTTCTGATCTTTGTTTATTTGTTTGGGGCACACCTGCTGGTATTCCGTGCTTGGGAGACCCTATGGGGTGCTGGAAATCAAACCTAGGTTGGCCCTGAGTAAGCCAAGTTCCCTACCTGCCATATCATCTCTCCTAGAACTTCTGATCCATATCTCAAGTTTGAAACATGGAACATACAGTGATTTAAAAACTGCAAAGAATCAGGTTAAATGGGGGCTGCAGCGAAAGCACAGTTGGTAGGGCTTTTGCCTTGCATGCTGCCAACAAGGGTTTGATTCTCAGCATCCTATACGGTGCCCCAGGCACTACCAGCAGTGATTCCTGAGTGCAGAGCCAGGAGTAATCCCCTGAGCATTGTCGAGTGTGCCCCCTCCCAAAAAAAAATCAGGTTAAATGGAGAAATCTGAACATACCCAGGTACCTGTAAAGCGAAAGTCTGACTTTAATTCATGAAGGTGGTTTCAAGGAGCTGAGTTATTACTTCTCTAGTCTGGGACATATGGTGGGGTCCAGCAGCTTTTCTGTCCAGGATTACGCTCAATTGTTCTATATCTTCCTTGGGATGAAGCCACTGACTGGCTTTTTCTTTTTTTTGGATTTGGCCTCCAATGTTTAGGCACGAGTCAGCACACACAGATGAATAGATTAACTGAACTAATTTAAGGGAGCCCATCCACAGAAGGATTCTTTTTTTTTTTAGCTCTCTATATTTAGGTGAAGGTTTGTGCCTATACAAAACACTGACTAAAGGTCTGAATTTTTTAAACCTTGTTTGCAAGGTAGCTCCAACATGAGCTATTCTTCCTAACAGGCTCTTCACTTGCTCACTAGGCTCCGATGTCCCTGAGTCAAAGAGCACTGACACATGCCATTTGGGCTGACCTCGTTTACAAGATACGGTGACACTAGCCTCACTTTCTTAAATGCAGGGCTCACACAGTGCATGGGGATCCCAGCTGTCTGTCCCTATCAGACTGCTTGCTAAAACTTAATTTGACTCTGTTGAACTGCTATCAGAAGCAATCATTTTGATTAAATCACAGAGTTCCCAAATCTTACACTCAGTAGCAAACTCAAGACCTGGAAGCTCTCTGCTGCGAAACATGGACTTTCATGCTCATACGTAGTTGCTTAGTCAGATTAAAGTGTGGCTAAGGAATTAAGTTTCAAGTTTAGCCCTGAAGTGGCAGCAATTTCAGAAAGATTCCACAGGTTCTAGACCCCCAAACGTGTTATTCTTTCTGGGAGGGGGTCACCTAAATTTTATCTGCCCATCCATGGTCACTAAGTCAATGGGCTTAGTGTCATTTGGACAAGGCCATATGGATTCCAACAGATGAGCGGTATGCCCCAACGACAAGCGTGCCAATGGATGTCATTTTCATAGTCCTGACATTTCAAGACATCTGCAGAAAGGTGACTCTATTGTGCCCTCCAGCTGGCCAAGATGAACACCTGCTTGGAAGAACAGTATCCCTTCCGGGTTGGGAAGAGTCTCTAAAGAACAGAATCAATTCTCTCTCACCTTCTCTTTTGTTTGCTGAGTTCTGGAGCACACTGAAGAGGACTAAGTTGCTGCGATTGCATTCCCACACTCTCAGGAAATCTCCTGCGGAAATTTATATCCGAAAAACAACTTAAAGGAGCAACACAGTGCCTGCCCTTCTCTCCCTAAAAATGGAATAAATTGACTTGGCAGCATTTTTGCTGCCTCTGAATATATTTACTTTTTAACAAGACAGACCTCTTGCCAGGCTTCTCACCCACCCCCGTGGGGACACCGGTTCCTTTGCAGTCTCTTTTTCCCATCGAAAAGTGATGAGAATGGGCGGGGGAGGGATGAGAATGAGAATTCTTCCCAATGGGAATGCCACACTTTCACATTTTGGGCATTTCTCACTGGATTTCAGTGGGATGTTAAAATGTATTTAGGTCCAGGGAGCTGTGAATAGAAGTAAATTAATTCTTTTTTTGCAGCTCCTCTTGCCCATTCCCTACTTTCAAGTTTATGTGCCTCAAGTATAGCGTTAGAAGACAAGGGTGTATCAGAGAGAGAGAGAGAGAGAGAGAGAGAGAGAGAGAGAGAGGGGGGGAAGCAGAGGTTTTGAAAAACAGAGAAGTAGCCACAGTTCAGGTCTGCAAAGGAAACCAATTACATTCAGGGGCTGAGGTCTGGAGTTGTTGAAGAAGACTATTTACACAGACAGAAGACAGTTACTTAAGGGTGTGATTTGATCCTCCTTTAGCTCAGTCAAAATGATGATTGGAGAGAAGTGTTACACCATTTATTCCTTTGTAGACGCAACTGCAAGACAGCCCCATGGGACCCATGACTCATATGCAAGAATTCAAGTTCAATCCCCAGCACCTTATGGCTGTCAGAACCTGTACAGGTATAGCCCTGAAGGCCTCCATTACTCTAGGGGTGGTCCTGGTGGTCTTCGGCACAGTGGGATCAGATGATTGATACCTCCAACCCAGTTGGCTGAATATCACCAGGAGCACTGCTTAGGAGGTTCCCTTTCACTTAAAAAATACCTGGGGCTGGAGCAATGATAGTACAGCAGAGAGAGAGAGTATTGCTTTGTATGCAACAGATCCAGGTTCAATTTCCAGCACCCCATATAGACTCCTGAGCATGCCATCAGTAATGCCTCAGCACAGAGCCTGGAGTAACTCCTCAACACTGCTGCTGGGTGTGACCTCAAAACAAGAAAAACAACAACAACAACAAAACAAAATAACTACCTCTGGACAGTCATGTGCTGCTATCATTGAAGTCGGAGAGACTTGGACATTAGACATTTGGGGGTGAACATTACTCTTCAGCAAGGCTGTGATGGGCAAGTAACAATTTCCAAGGCCAGAATATCATAGTTGGAGTCACTGGAGAGTGTGAAAAAATGTCTTTCTAGTCTGCATCAGCAGATGCACCCCATTACTTACAAACGTGTTTGCCTGGCTTCCTCTCTTGCAAGGCAACCTTTGAGAAAGGGTCACAGGCACCTCTCTGGGGACTATTCAAGATCTCTTCTGGCAAGCTTCTCCTGCAGCCTGGGCCAGAGGAGATCATTCTTCCAACTGTTAATATGGTGATATTTCACTCTCAGTCATTGCATGGGAAGATGCATGGAGGGGTTTGGAGTAACTAATTACCTGAGAGTTGCTCTTCATCATTTCATGCTCCCATGTCACAGACAGATATTTTATGGCAATTGATCTCAATTTGGTACATTTATAGATTCATTATGAACTACTTTGTTCCAAAAAGAATTTTAAATGACAAGACGTGGGCCTTGGAAACTGCCTCCTATCCCCTAACACAACACAGTATCATCTACTGATAATTTATAACTCAATTTTTTAAACATTAAAGGTAGCCTTTACACAGCTAATGTTGAGAGTTAACCAATCATACTCCAAATGTTCACTTTTCACTATAAATCTATAAAGATTGCTCCAGATTGTGTGTGGGGTTGAGGAATGAATATCAGATCAGAGGAGACATAGGGATAGTGGTGGGGGGTGTCATGGGCACTTTGGGAGGAGCGATGCAGGAACACTGCATGTTAATGCCATAAACATTAATGCTATTGTAACCACATTATCTAAACTATAGTAAATGAATGAATAAATTGATAATCATCACCACCCCCTAAGAATACAGGGCATCCTCTCAGAGGGGTCATAGGCCCAGAACAGCTCTTCCTGAAGTCTTACAGAACCCACCTAGAGAATTGAAAGAGAGAAGGAAGGGAACAACAGATTTGATATCTCTGACCAAGTGCAGTATCTGCTGATGACTGAAAATAAGTTTCCAGTGATGGGGGTGATTTCTTCACCAGAAACTCTCTGGCCCCTACGGAAATAACTATAATACATCAGGATCCAGAAGCTCAAGAGAAATTTTAAAATTTCACATGGTTTTAAGTGAAATAAGATAAAGCTTCATTCTGGACACTTCAAAGGGGCAAAATACATCATCTGAAAAGGAAGCAACAAGGGGGAGTAACAGAGCATGTTACCTGTGCCCTCTTCTCTTACTCCTCCCCAATTTAATATCCTGAAAGGATTCTGCTGCAGATCTTCCCAGAAGTGCCAGTCAGGTCTCTGTCAAGTGTCAGTTGATCCTTGATCATCCAAGCTATTTTTTCATGCCCATTGGCAACGGGTTCATTGACAAAGTCATGGGAACTGAGAAGTTGAAAGCTGCTCTTGGAGAGGCTGCCATTCTGCCTTCACACACTCAAAGAGGAACTCTAGAAAGCGGGGTTCATTTTACATTTCCAGATAAAGTCTACGTAGCATTCCTGGCGTGACATTCAAGGTCCTCCCGAACTTGTCCCAAGCTGCCTCATTGTCCTCATCTTCACCAACTCTGGGCTTTGGCTCATGCTATGCCTTCCTTTGTAACCTTGCCCATCTTTGTCTGAAGAGAAAATTCATACCCATCCTTTAACAATGTCACTTGACAAGGTCAAAGGACAAACACTAACACATTAGTCACTTTCTAGGAGTGACAGTCCTCATTCTATGACTTGATATGGCTCAAACTTTACTACTCTGAGAAGTTGGCTTACCTTTAGCTCCCATTTAAAGATTAGGAAACAGAGGTACCCAAGATGTGGCCCCGCATTACTAAAGACCCACAAGAAGTCAGTAGTGAGGCCAAGATTCAGTAGGGTGTTTGCCTTGCATGCGGCCGGACCCAGGTTCTATCCCTGACATCCCATATGGTTCCCCTGAGCAATGCCAGGAGTAATTCCTGAGTGCAGAGCCAGGAGTAACCCCTCAGCAATGCCAGGTGTGACCCAAAAAAAAAAAGCTGACCAAGATCCAAGCTCCAAATCTTCATGTCTCTCTTTCAAAATTCCACAGTCCATCAACAGCTCCCTTTCAGTGGTATCTCTCTACACTCCTATCATTTTTTAACCTAAATTTAGAGGTGTTTGGGAATTTACTCATTCTTGGTAGATGGTAAGCTCCTTGAGGAAGGAATCCAGATCTGTTTTAACTTTGATGGATTTATCCCTGAGTGTCACCCCCCCCAACTCTATTCATGCTGTCTGGGTGCCTGTAGTCATCTGAGGGTAGAAGGAATCAAATAAGGAAGGAAAACTGAACTGTTTGGGGGATTCACTGCAGAAACTCTTCATTCTTTGTTTTTATCCTTATGTAGTTATGATTCCTAAGTTTATTTTTATTGTTATATGAGTAGTTTTCAAGTACTCCTAAGGGTTAAACCTGTGTCCTTAAATGCAGAGGAGTCAAGAGCAGTGCAGGCCCCTCTGTCCTTCCCATATCAAGAGTTTGTTGTAGAGGTCATGGTAACATTAGTAGTAAGAACTGCAGCAAAACAAAAACTATTGCCAATGATTACATACATGTGCTTGGTACTTTACATCCAGAGCCTGCAATTCTTTGAAAAACTCCTGCAGGAGGTCTTTTCATGCTTAGTTTACATGGGAATTTATATTCCTGAAAAACTAACTCACTTGAACAAGATAGCAAGCTGGTAGAACATAGCATGGAAGTACAAACCTGCAAACCCTTTTAAGCTTTGTTGGTGGTAGAACTGAACTTCACCCACAACAGAGCTAAGAAAATAAAGCTGCCTTTGTTCATTCTTTTTTTTTTCCTCTTCCTGGACTTTCTCTGTGGTTCAGCCTTTTAGGTGAAAAACTATCCTCACATATATAGACCTTTTTTCTCACAAGACACCAGATGAACATTGACCTACTTTCCTTATTTACCAGGGAAAAAACAGAAAATCAGTCTACAAAAAATGTACCAGGATATCTACAACAGAGTAGTAGAGATGGAGATGAAAATAAAGAGACAGGGAGCCAGAGGGATAGCCCAGCGGGTAGGGCGCTTGCCTTGCACGCAGCCAACCCATACTGGACCTGGTTCGATCCCCGGCATCCCATATGGTCCCCCGAGCACCACCAGGAGTAATTCCTGAGTTCAGAGTCAGGAGAAACCCCTGAGCATTGCTGGGTGTGACCCAAAAAAAAAAAAAGAAGAGAGACAGGGTGGGGCTGACCAGCTCTGCTTAGAGTAGAAGAGACAGAGAGGGAATGAAATGTTCTGTTTGGAAGAACAAATCACTTTACTTTAATCTATAAAAGTTGTCTTCATTGGACCACAACAAACACTCAATATGTTCAAACCCTTGCCACAAGAATGTTTCATGGTCTAGGGTATAAACAATGTTTTTTTTCTTGACACGGGAAAAGTATTGCTCCTCATCCATCATGACAGAGGCAGAAGGGAATCCCTCAAAACGCAGCACACACTTACACATGATTCAGCTCTGACTCATCACCTCTGGAGTATCATCCTATTAACTCCAAGGTGGTGCAAAGTATTCTCTAAGTACTGCCAAAAATCATCTTTCTCTGCTCTTCAGTGCTTAACCGCTTCTCCTAACATCCTCCTGGATTCACAATACCCTGTCACACACTTCTCTTGGTGACAGAAAAGCAAAAATACTCATTGCTATCAGGATGAGTATAATCTTGCACAGGCCGGCGCGTGCAAGGCATTAAGAAACCTGCTCTGTCACTGGGGAACTCAATAGGGTCTAAAACTAATGCCCGATTAAACAGTTTAAGAAAACTTTAATTGGTTTCCACACAACCACCACTCTACTACTCATTTTCAGTCAGAGCAAAATCGATGTCTTTTCTAGGAAGGGACATTCCATGTAAAGTCCATTTTTCAGGGGCTGCTTCCAAAGGAGAAAATGCCTTGGCCCTTTTGCTACGGGACTCAGAGTCACAGCATGGAGCTCTAGAGCAGTGCCTTTGGCTAGGTCAGCCCTTTTCCCACAAGCCACCCCTTATCACCCAAGAAACCTTTACGCAACCTCCAGTCACATGGGTTTATATAATAGGTCTACAAATCAAACATTTACTGAAAATAAATCATAAGCTCATTTTTAAACAAGGAACATTTTTTCATGGTCCTCATTGTTATGTGACCCAGGCGGGGCAAGGTGTGCAGTTTAAAGAAGCTAGGTTCTAGGTACTCCAGAACAAACAGGGAACATGGAAGGAAATATGAATGTAGTGTACACGGCCTTGCACAGTCACAGATTAGTCGGTACTAATCTCGGTCCTCCAGACAGTGGCCATGATCTCCGCAACCAGGCCACTGCTCAGGCTTGTAAGCAGTCTGTCTTCCTCTCCTCAGTGACATGAAAGAAGATAGCACGGGCAGGCTGGTCTACATCTCTCTGCTTGAAGTTCATCCTCTTTCTAGATCTTCCCGTCTCTGAGGTCTTGCTTGCCCCTGCATTTGACCCTGCAGCAGCATCACAGGATGTAAGAGCATAGGCCCCTGGCTGCAGGTCCTGACTGTCAAGACCAGCCTTCATGACTTTGGGTAAATTACGGCATTTCCAATTCTTCAGTCTCCCCACTTGTAAAATGGGGATAATACTATTGATCACATAAGGATGCAACAGGCAGTAAATGGAAAGATTACATTTTTTAAAAGTGCCACATACTTATTATCTGTGTGTGTGTGGGGGGTTGGGGGTGTTGCTGGGGACTGAAAACAGGGCATCAGATGACAGGCATGTGCTGTACTGCTAAACCATATTGTAGGTCCATTACTGGCTATTTGTCTTCTTTTCGTCTTCCTATCTGCATTCTTTTTCCTCCTTTCAACAAATATTTATTGACTATCTACCAGGCACAAGACTCTACAGTGGATGCTGTAGGAACATCAAACACAGACAAAACATCATCTGTCTCCTCCAAGGAAGGCAGAAGGGAAACAGCTATAGTAGAAAAAAAAATTACATGTCTGTGATTGGGGGAGATACAGGCTCTTGCCCCAAATCTGCCATTAACTTGTACTGGCTTTCCTCCCTATAAATGCCATGATGCTTTTAGGGAGCTTCACTACAGAAAGCCCTAGTGCACAGCTAGGCCCTCTGAAATACCATATGCACCTCTAGGCGGGGGTCCACTAGATCTGAGGGTTTGGTTTCTGACCAGGTCAGTCGTCACTGGCTGTGAGCCCGTGCCTGGTCTGAAGGCTGGGTGAGAAGTAAGAGACAGCATAAAGTGGAGCAAGGAGAAACACAGAGGCACAAGACTGTTTAGGAATCTGAAAGACAGTAAACAAATCAACTAGAGAAAACAAAAACAAATGTACTGTTTATAATATAAGACCAAGTGAACCGCTACTAGAAGGGAAGTCAGAGGGTTTAGGTGAACCAGATGAAAGGAACCAAGTGAGCAGCACAAGGAGGGATTAGATTTGTAGAAGTGAACTTACTCCGGGACCTACAGGAGCCAATACCCTGGGCCGCACACTTTAAACATAATACAACTCAATGTAACTGTAGCCAAAATTAAAATATAAATACATATCTTGTTTAAAACAGGCCAGGATATTTGGGGGAGGAAGGAATGAGTAAACAGAACTGGTGGACTCTAGCTGAGAGAAAATAGACCAAGTCAGCTTGTGTGGGTGGGCGTGCAAGCGCACAAGCGCTGCTGTTGTAGCGGGAAACACAGCAGAAGCGTGGCTGGACTGCACCTGGCAGGGCTGCAGGAGGGGACCAGCGAAAGGAGAACAGTTGGAAGACAACTGCAGGAGGAAGCAGAAACCCAGAGCAGGAGGGCCAGGCCTGAAGATGAGGGTGGGAGGGGGAGAGTGAACAGCTGAGGTCTGGGGCACTCTGAACCACTCCCACCCACATTCTTGCAAGTTAATAAGAGGGTGTCCAAGCAAGTGTCAGCACTGTCTATGTATGGTAAGGATCTAGCAAACATAACCTAGAAAAGTACAGCTATGAGAAAAATTGTGAATGAAGAATCACTATTCACCTGCAAGGCTGTTACTGATAAAACAAATGGCAGGTGTCAAAAGGAGACAGGGACCAAGTCACTCACTGCACGCGTTGGGAGACTCTCTCCCCAAGTCACTGGGAAAAGATAGAAAGTGGGGACCGAAGAAACATCCAGATGTGAAATAAAGGGGTTCACCCCCATCTGGAGGAAAGACACTGTTGTCACCCTGTTCTACAAAGGGACAGAAAAAAGCAGAGGACAAAGCTTATGCCCTGCCTTGTTCTGGAACCCTGACCTATATGTGAGGGTCTCTACCCAAGAGAGAAGGCTCAGGCTCTCAGCCCTCAGCTGCCTGTGACTGCAAATTACTGGTTTTCCTCCTATCCCTAGCAGGACAGCAAGCAGGATCTTGATTTCTAAGGTCATTTGAGAAAAGGGGGCTGAGGTCACTTGGCAAGTTGGCAACAGCTGAACCCAGAGCTTAGGACTTAGTCTTGGACTTGAAAGGCTGATCCCGCCCAGCTGTCTCACAGGGCTGTTTTCACCCCCAATCAGCCTTTACAAACCCATCTGAAACTGCAGTGCAAAATGCAAGAGCATGAAATTGGAAATAAAATAGGTGCTCCTACCTCTATTTAAATCCTATTTATTTTTAATAACTACTGAGGTTAGACTTTGCTTGAAAGGTGAAAAGTTGGTTTAGATCTTGATTTATCTCTTGGTTGACTAGTAAAATATTGTCATTCTGCTCAAGTGAAGAAAAGGGCCATTGAAAAAAATGTGACCCTTATTTAGTTTTCCTTAAAACTAAGTGCTTTCCCCTTGGCCACTTTCTTCCAAAGGTTTGAGCACCTACGATTTGCCAGTTTTCATTCCGTTGGCTTGCTCCATTCCTCCAAACATAGGGGTACACGTGTAACAGTACGCCTATGGTGACTCGAAGGTTAATGCTCACTCTTTACACCACATACATTCCCTTTTTAGTAGGAATAATTTGTCTCTTTAGGGGAAGTGTCTCTGATAATATATGCTATTTATAAACCAAAAGCATCTGGCTCAGAATGGAAGCTAATATGATCACAATACAAACTTGTTAGCAGGACTGTCATCAGTATGAACAGAAACAGCTGTGTCAATAAGCCCACCTGATGTGGAAATACAGGAGACTCTCAGTCCAATAGTCAAGACGCTCACATAGGTACTATTTTAATTCGATCCTTAGCATGTTGTTTCTCTAGGGATTCCCAAGGAGCCATTTTCACCTGAGCAGCTCTGGAACAACACTTTTGAGGCTCTTTCCACCACCATATGCTTCTTTTGCTTTATTTCATTGCTGGGATAATCCCTGTCCATCTTGTGTAATCATGAATGGTTTTGAGTCTTTCATCAGACTGACCACAATGCCTTTCTCTTACTAGGTTTGACTTGAACAACAATGGAGAAAATTTGTCTCAAATTCACTCCTCGAGCTTTAGAGCATTTGTGTTTTTCTTGGCTGTGCAAGTTTGCTTGGTTTCAACTCTATTACCAGGAGAGAAAAGTCAGTATTACTAAAAAGTAAGGAAAACAGAATTCCAAGGTTTAAAGACAAGCCATCTTCAAAAGGAAAAAGTTCTTTCCAATTGTTCTGAGTCTTGTCAGCATATTTTGGGTTATTCTAAACCCAGCTCTCTGCAATCAGGGTTCATTATGTGGGGTCAGAGAGATGGAGATGGATGATGACCAGCCAGGAATTAATGAGGATTGAAGAAATCCAACTAATTTCACCTGGAGATCTCTGTGGTCATCCATCTTTCCCGCCATCTGCTCCAAAATTGGACCTCTGCCCTAAGAGGCAAAAGACAAATCAATCCATCTTAGAAGTCCACTCAGGTGAAATGTCATTACACAGAGCTACTGTCCAGAACTGCAGAAGGAAACATTTCTTTCCTGGTGAAACTGGCAGACATCAGTTGTTCCCCATTAAGTTAAGTGAAGCATCTGGTATATATTCTAGAATAAAAAGCCTCACCGCCTATCAAAATTAAACTGCTAAGAGCTATCCCTTAAATGAAGAACAAGCTCTTGTTTGTTGGAAGTAGGATTCACGCTACCCCACCAAGCTTGTATTCTGGCATACTTCTCGTCGGGCTCTGCCTGTCCTTGGTGAATAGGAATCCAATAATCATACCTGCCTTGTGATTTTTAAGCATTCCTTGATCACATAAATTAAAGTACATTCCTATGGCTTTTGTTGTCAAAGACAACAACCATTTCACTGTAAAATATTATTCTTCCTGTGGGTTCTCAAATGCCTGTTAACGGACACATATCTGCAGGCATTCTCCTGTTTTTCTTGCAGTTGTTTGTCCTCTGATATGATCTAGACACAGCACAGACATTGAGATAGTTCTTACCAAAATGTTTGTAGACCAAAGAGAATTTAGAATGACCTTAAGCAGATTGGTCTTGACAACATTTTAAATAAGAGAACTTTCAGTTAATTCTGATTGCACTCCTTGAGAAATGGGTATGTTTCTGAATTCTCTCAGGAAAGCCATATTTTAATAAATCAAAACTCATTGTTGAGAGAGAGAGAGTGAAAAAGAAAGAGAGAAAAAGAGATAATGAACCTGCCATAGAGGCAGGCTAGGGGAGGGGGAGAGGGACTGCGGACATGGTTGTGGGAAATGGGCACTGGTGGAGGGATGGGTGCTGAAACACTGTATGACTGAAACCCAAACAGGAACTTCTTTGTAATTGTATATCTCACTGTGTCATAATATATAAAAAAAAAAAAACTCTCCCTTTACATAATAAAAAAAACTCACTGTTTAAATGAAATTACTCCTCATCTTCCTCTCTTTTTTGCTGTGGGAGAGATGGGTGCTCATATAAATTCATTTTTAGCCAAAGACCATACTTTTCATGGAACAAGTAACTCAACATAAAATGTTGTTCAAGTCCAAATGGTTGTGTTTTTTTTCAGAGTTCTTTCAGTCAAACTGAGTAGCCTGGGAGAAAGTGATAGAGGAAAAAATGGAAAAGACAGGAGGTGGGGGGAGAGGAAGCGAAGACAGTGAGAGAGAAAATAGGAAGTACAGTGTGAGAGTATGTGGCTCTCACACTGGGCTTCCCTCCGGGAACAAAGGCCCTCATGAAACATGGTGAGGCGCTTTGTGTCTGCTCCCTTCTCTGCCTGCCTCAGTTCTTTCATTACTTGCATAGTACAAGTATCTAGACATGCCCCCAAAACACACTTACTTTACATAATATGCTGTCACAACAAAAAATTCTAATTCAACGCTTTTTTCATGGGGGCTATATGACTCCCTTGTGGGCCCCAAGGACAGTCTATGGGAGCAAACTGCATAAATGTGGGAGTGGGCAGCAAAATATGAGACTAGGGGCCAATCAGTAGGATAGTGAAGTTACGGAATGAAACAAGGTTGGAAGGGGCCAGGGGCAGAAAAAGCTTGCAAAACACTGCGCAAGTTGAACTGACATTAATTTAAAAGAAGGCAATGACATGGAATCACATAAATGATGCTCTCCCTCCAATGTTTTACATGTAACAGCATACTTAAGTATGTGCACGCACACTCACTCATTCATAAACTTGGTACGAAGCAATACCTTGTCTTTGATGTTGGGTCCTCTCTCTGGAATTCCCAACTGTCTTCCCTGAATAAACCAGGAAAATTGTTGTGAGTTTCAGGCTCACTTTCTTTAAGAAAGGAAAAAAGAAAGCAGCTAAAATACAACTTGCAGGGCCGGAGCGATCCCCAGTGGGTAGGGCGTTTGCCTTGCGTGGCCGGCCTGTGCCGGCCCGGGTTCGATCCCGGCATCCCATATGGTCCCCGAGCACCGCCAGGAGTGATTCCTGAGTGCAGAGCCAGGAGTAACCCCTGAGCATCGCCGGGTGTGACCCAAAAAGCAAAAAAAAAAAAAAAAAAAATACAACTTGCAGAATTGATGAAGAATTCCATGACCCGGACTTTCTCCCCTATCTTTTAGAATATTCTTTCCTGTTTATACTTTATTTGTTCATAATTTTTAAAGCAAATTAACACCATTTTCCAATGAAAAGTATCATTTTTCAGGAAGTGAGGTCTCCCTTTTCATACTCATATTTGATTTATCCATGTAACATTTAGCTGTATCTTCAACAGAAAAAGTAAAATTGGCATTAAACTGGGTTGTGAACAGGCAACTCTCTCACTGGGGTTGCAGCTGACATGAATGGAAAGGTGGGGGGCCCCTCAGGACAGCAGCTGACTGCCCTGTCAACCACAGATGTCCGGTTTCAGGAGGTGGGGCAGAGCGTTAGCATTCAGGGGGCTCACTGAGCCTCTCGGAGGCCCCAGACAACTAAAGACCTAGTCCAAGCTTGAGAGGGAAATGACCAGACTGGAGGGTCTGCAGGGTGATCTATAGACTGATGTCCTCCTGCAGCTTCCAAAGGGCAATTTTGTCCACTCAAGTCTTATCACACAGACTCTTGGAGAAACCTCATAAGATGTACCTGGTATAGATAGGACAGAAAGAAACAGTCCTCTGCTTTGGCTAAAAAGAGAAAAACTAAAAAGAATAGATATATCATATAGTATATATATATATATATATATATATACTTTAAAGTATCACTGTATCACTGTCTTCCCATTCATCATCGATTTGCTCAAGCGGGCACCAGTAACATCTCCATATGACCTGTCTCATGCTAGTAGAGTCCAAGGGCATCTGCTTGCTCCAGGAACATAAAGAGCCTCAAACCATTCCATCAGGTCATGGGATATAAGTATATATAATTTAAATATGTTATATATAGACTATATACTTTTATGGATAGTGTGTGGTTTACTTTTTAGTTATATATGTCCACACAAATATGTATCAGTAATACTTATTTGTTCTTCATGTGGTATGCGGGTTCCATGGTATTCTAAGCAACTTTAAATAAAATGTTGAATGGGGGGGGGGGAAACCCTAAAATTTCAACCAAATTGAAAAAAATGAGCTCAATTGCCTTGGTTCAGTTCTTATACTCTCTGTTCATCATGTAGCTCATCAGTGCTAATACACAGGTTTGGGAAAAGCATATCTGAGGCGGAATTCAGTCACAGTCAAGGAGTGACGGCTCCCAAGCAACGCCCAGGCTAACTCCACTCTGAAACATTCACAGCTGGGAGGGACGGTATATTTAAAACTCCTTTATTTAGCTCTCAAGTTTTATTTATTTATGATGTATTATTTACATCCTGTCTGCTCCCACAAAGAATTGGAGGCAGCTTAGCTCTTCAGCTAAGCCCATTCTTAATCAGTCCAGTCACTTCTCCCTCATCCCAGGACATCCAACTTCAATGGAGGAGTTTTCCCAATGCAAGCAATTAACTGGGACCCCCATGGTCCAGCCCTTCCACTGAACAACAAAGACAGAGCTTTGGCAGAGACTGTGACCTTTGCTTTGCTGCCTGCTGCAAGGACTTGCTCCAGTAGCACAGGAAATCCTGGCAGAACTTCCCAGGGCATCCCCTTTGATGACTAAGACCTCCCTGCACTGTGAGGTGGGGTTGGAGGCTCAGTGCCAGATCTGAAAGCTGAAGAGGAATTGCAAGCATCTTCCTGGTGAAGATGCAGAACATCGCCTAGTTGTTCCATCCAAGAGGAGTTTCTACCAATATGGTCTATAATCATATGCTTTGCCTGTCCCCACATGCTCTGCTCATATACATGAAAACAGGCAAAACTCCCGCCACAGTTGCCCTGACTTTTCTGCTGCTGTCAAGTTTCTGACTAGAAGGAACCCAGGATCCACAGGTGCTATTTCAATCCATTATTGGTCTCTATATGCACAACATGGTCCTGTTCTTGGTGTTTCCTCGGTGATGACAACGTCAGAGAGGAGAAGGTTTGAAGGAACTAGGGGTGACAGTGGCCACATAGGCCAGCAACAAAATCCCTTGTGACAGATGTTCATATAAGGGACCATCCTCAGAGAGAATAGCCATCTCTGACCACTGAAGACTTTTCCAGGAAGAGGGCAGATTCGTAGTGAGTGATATAGTCTCCCACTACCATCTTTGTAACTAAAAGAAGACATCCAAAACAACTGGTGTAATCTTTGGGAGTAATCTGTAGCCATGAAAGAGCAGGAAGCTAATTTGTACACACAAGTGACAGCACCATGGCTACACAAAGACAGTCACTAAGGACTGAGATTACAGCAAAGTTAAGACCCCAGCGTTAGCCCTGTCTGGGATGGGGGCAATCCTCACACCGGGAATTTCCTGGCTAGATTCCCATAGGGTCTACTTCACTGGTGTGCAAGGACCTCCTGAAAGTGGCTTTGTATGTGTAGTTTGAGGGACGGCTGTTGAAATACATAATAATATTATAGGTGCTGGAGAGATAATCAACTGGTACGTACTTGCCTTTCACGTAGCTGATGCTTGCCTTGCATGTGGCTGACCTGGGTTTAGTCTTGTCATCCGATATGGTCCCCTGAGCATTGCCAGTGGTGATTCCTGAGTGCACAATGAAATTCTAAGCAGGTAAAACTCCCCCTTTTTGTTAGAGGAAATTGAGCCACACTCAGTAGTGTGCCTGGCAGTGTAGGTGAATCATATATGGTGTTAGAGATCGAATTAGAGTCAAATGCATGCAAGGCAAGTACCTTAACACCTGGACACCATAACACCTGTACACATCTCTTTGGCACCCAGCCTCACTTTTAAAAAACTTACATTTAAAGATTGTATTATATTTAGAGTTACATAGGGGGTATGGATTATAGTTAGGGTTAAGATTATTGTCCATTAAGGGAAGGGGTATGGTTCGTGCTATTTTTTAGGGATAGTGAAACACTTAAAACTCTTAAATTGGTATTTGATGCAGTTATTCCACCTAAAACACATCAAGGTTCAAATTATCCAAGCTAGGAAGTGAGAGGTGATAAGAGAACTGTTCTCCATAATACACAGTCTTGGGGGCTTTCGCTTAGCTGAGCTGCCCTCCTTCTGGGCAGAAGGGTCACAGTTCACTCAGCTCCAAGACTCCTGTTCCTCTAAACACTTTAGGAATGCTTTTCAGTGTTATAGAGAAAATCTCCTTGCTCTCTGCAAGTAAAAACACTTTGTAGCAAAATCTGTCGTAGGGCACATGTCCCCCAAGAGAAAGATATGATAAATGATAAAATGATAAAATGATAAAATAACAAATTACTTGGGCATATATCTCCTATCCATAGCTTCTTGGAATTGCCTAGAAATGATACTTGGCAGTCATTTTCCCGGAGTAAGCAGCTGAAATTTTGGTGTTGGCTGCGGCTTTGCAGGAGGATACAGCTTTGACCTGTCATACAAAGTGGTGGTTGAGGCTACCATAATTGATAGGAAAAGTAAGTATTTCACGCTCCCTGGCCACTTCAGGATCTACTTCATCTGATTCAATTAAAGAATCTCTTTAACTTCAAGACCTTAGATAGGAAAGTTTATCTGTGTTGTTGAAGTTATCTTCTCTTTACAGAACCTCAGGAGGTGGAATGAAGGGGATCTCCCTAATCATTATTAGCACAGCCAGATCCATACAGCTACCAAGTGGGAACCAAGAAAGGACATTTTCACCTCTGGGAATTAATACAAGTGGGGAGGGGGCTGACTCTTCCCTGATTGATTTCAACATTCTTAGGAAGTTTCCTAAAAGTGTCACTCACACGGTTGGCCTGTATTACTGGCACAACTGGTCCTGAGAGAAAAAAAGCCAATGGTCATTCTACCTGACGGCACGATTGCAGAAAAGAGACAGGTGTCCACACCTCAGCAGAGAACCTGGCACAATTTAGATATCAGGTGGCACTATTCTGAGAAAAAATTAGAACCCACACTTCTTAGAAATCAACCTCCCTTCCTATCCCTTTGAAAACCTAGCATCTCTCTCATGTCTCATCTGGAAGTAAATAAGCAAGACCAATATCCCAATCACGTATTCTAGCTGCCTCAGAAAGTGAGAAAGGAGGTATGGAGAAACCTGCACCTGTCTTTTGATGGGAAATAGAAACCCTGAGGAAAGTCTTTAAAATATAAATCGAGAGTCTTTCTTGCTTAAGGAAGGAAAGTTTCAGCTGATTATCTTTTAGTTTCTCATTAAACTAATAATAAGTGGTAGGTGGATTAATGTGCTTCAGGGGCTAATGTACCTGGAATATTACAAGGTAAATATTTTAATGGTCAATAATAACCGTAATGGATCTGCAAGATTAGTGAAGAAACTGAAAAGTGATGACACTACAGTTAGCAGACAGTTGTTTAGAAGGAAGGCAAGAATTTCTATAAAAGAATAACTGTCCGTTTGTTATTTGTCCAGTGGCTTCAACTGAAAAAGAATAGTCAAATTTCTCCAGGGGATAGGGGCATGCTGGAAGGGGTAGGGGAGATTATTTGTCACTTGACCTGTGAGCTTGGCAAAATATAAGAAAGCACATAAAAAGCTTGTCATGGGAGTGGGGATGGCCGTTGGGGTCCTAGTTACCATTTCAGAAGAAAAAATTATACACCTTTTTAGTTCTTTGGCCAAATAAACTTGGCCAGAGAAATAAGAGACCTGTATACTGAAATCTAAAGATGGTTCAAGGAAATAGAAAACACAAAGGGATGGAAAAAATTCTATGCTCACAGGTAGGCAAAATTAACATTGAACAACTTCTATATTACTTAAAGAAATATACAGATTATTCAAAGAAATCTCATCAAAATCCCAATAACATTCTTCAGAACAATATAACAAACTATCATGAAGTTATTTCATAACTACAAGTCCCCAGATAGCAGAATATTATTCGGAGAAGCAAAGAACAAAAATGGAGTTAACCCCTCCCAACTTAAAATATACTACAAAGAGGAAACAATAAGTTTCCTTTTATTGTTTTATTATTTTATTGTTTTAATTCTTTTATTATTACAAAGAGGAAACAATAAAAGTTGCATTCAAGTGAAAGAAAAACAAACAACTTGGTTCAAGAAGTGAGAACTGAATAAGTACTTTTACAAAGAAGATCTACAGGTGGAGGACAGACACAGGAGATGTTTCATCATCTCTTGTTGGGGAGCTGCAAATCAAAACAACAATGACATATCACCTCACACCTACAGGACTGTGTTATTCTAAAGAAAAAAAAGCAAGTGTTGAATAGGAACCCTTGTAAACATTTTTGGTGGGAATGTAAATTATTGGTGCCATTAAGTAAAGTGGTCTGAAGATCCCTCAAAAAATTAAAAATAGAGCTGTTGGGGATGTAGCTAGGTGGTGGGATACATGTCCTGTGTGCCTGTAGGCCTGGGTTTGATCTCTGTTACCACAGATCCACTACTCCCTCTTCCCAGTCACTGATAATAAAAAAATTAAAATGGAAATTCCATAGGATATAGGTGTCCCACTTCTGGATATTCACCCCTCTCCCAAATAGAATACCCATTCAAAGAGTTATGAGCACTTTTTTAGGACAAAAGTATTTTTAATTTTTATAAAATTATTAGTTAGCACTTTTATGTTACTGCAGTTTTACTGACAACAGTCAAGAGCTGGAGACAACCTAAGTACCCATGTACAGATTACTGGATAAAGCTTTCTTTATGTGGTATAATATATGATACACATAAGGGAATATCCACTCAAGCATTACATGAAGGTAAGTCCTGCCATTTGTAACGTGGATGGACTTAAGAGTCATTATGGTTGGACCTAGAGTATATTATGCTTAGTAAAATAAGCCAGATGGAGAAAAACAAACACTGCATGATTTCACTCATATATTGCATGCAGAGAAATCAAACAAATAGATGAATTAAAGAAAACAAAGAATAAGCTCATACACTATATGACTAATTAGTGGTTGCCAGAAGGGAAGGCAGGAACAGTGGGTAAGTTGAGTAAAGGGATCAACAGTATAGGGAAGAAAAGGTTGGGTCTTTTGTTTTGATTTGTTTTGTTTTGGTTTGGGACCACACCTGGTATAGGGATTACTCTGGTTCTGTGCTCAGGGATTACTCCTGGTAGGGGCAAGAAGATCATATCTGTGCTAACCCTCTCTAGTATCTGTCCAGCCCAACAGGTTGTACTATGAGCAGTGAATTTAATGTAGTATATACAGTTACTGTATGGAGCAGAGCTGCTACTGGCTCTCCCTGTGCCCAGCTGATCATGAGGTGCACAGGAGGGAAGGCCAGTTCTTGCCCTGGCCCGCCATCCCAGCAGAGCCTCGCAAGAAGCCAGAGGAACCCCACACCATGAGAGCCACCATTTTCAACATCCAGACTCCACAGCTTGCCAGAGCTCCACCCAGCAGAAGAGCTGCAGTCGGGTGGTTCATCAATAAATGCACAAGAGAGGCTACTAAAAGAGCATCCCACCCGCACGGCAGGCCCGGCGCAGGGCAAGCTACCTGTGTCATATTTGATATGTCAAAAACCAGTAACAATTATAGACCTCATTCACATGACGTGAAGGAATGGTTTGAGGCTCTTCATGTTCCTGGGGTGAGCAGATGCCCTTAGGCTATACTAGCATGTGACGGTTCATATGGACATGTTACTGGTGCCCGCTCGAGCAAATCAGTGAACAACGGGAAGACAAACGATACAAGTGACAAGTGAAGTGATATACAGTTACTGATTTATGATGCCCAACTTGAATGTAAGATGCAATGTTACTTCAAAAAGTATATAAGAAAAAATTTTAAATAGAAAAGTATCTATTGATGTTGAATAAAAATATCTGTGACAACCAATGTCACTTTTACTACTACTACTTATTTGAAAGGACAGCTGTGAGAGTGTCAGCATTTCTCAGAATCTTAGCAAATGATTGGCATTTGATATATTAAGAATGAAGGACCTTTCTTACTACCACCAGATATGCTGAAGTCCAAACTCAAGGGGCAAAGGTCAGGAAGGGATAACCCTGACTGAGGTGCAACCAGACCAAGAAGAGAAGATCTCTTTGTTCTCTTCAGATCAAAGTCTCTCCTCATATGTCAACAGAGAAGAGTCAACCTAAACGCAATTGGAGGAAAGCAATCTAGACAGAGAGCAGACTATGAAGAGCCACAGAAATGACAGAGCAGAAATGAAAGGTTATGGGAGAGATGAATTCTATAGTAAGGAAAGTTAAAGACCCAGAATCTTGTCAACTGTATCTTATACTTGTGCATTTTGATACCACAAAACTAGCTTCTTAGATATCATTGTTATTACTGCATTGCTGATAATGCATTACTCATTTATTCAGTGCTATTCATAAGCACCTTACATATATCAGCTCTTTTTCCCATCAAAAAATAAAGCTATGAAAATTCTACTATAATTGTTTTACCACACAACCGTTAATCCCAGTTGTTAATAAAGTGAAATAAACGTTCTATTGTCACAGTCAGAATTTGTAGTCTTGGTTTGCCAGTGAGTAAATAATTCACCATTACACATTACTGTCTGACACTGAACAGGAAATGTCCAAAGAAAAGAGGGGAAACAGTGCCATGAAATGAAAAGAGCTCTACCTTGCTCATGCTGGAACCAATTTCCATGTCTTTGGCTCTGTACCCTCAGGAAATTTAATGCTTTGGGTGCTGCCATTATTAATCCCATCTCGCTTCCCTATGAACAGGGCACAAGATCGGCTGGATTGAACCATTAGTGGGCTCTGTAAATAATCAGGGCACTTTGGTTTACTGGCTAGTCTTAGAATTAGCCTCTTAAGAGCCGGAGAATCATAACTTTTCCAGGCCGATCTTCATGTTACTGATCAGACCAAGAATCTGATCTGCAAGCACACTAGTCTATGTGGAAAAAAACCCCCAAAGAACAGTATTCCTTGATGTACAATCTGAAATACTTGCCCAGCCTAATTTGCTTCTCCAAGAGAAAATGAAAAATCATTTACTAAGCATTATGACTTTATCTTTCTGTTTTGTTTGCCATTCCAGGGATTGACACCGAGATCTCACACATGTAGGCAAGAGCTTTATCACTAAGCTACATCCCCGCCACCAAGCACTTTCTCTGTAAGCTCCACAGAGGAGCTGCTTGGTTTCACATCTTCCTCAGGCATCCTTCACACTGTCTGTGGAGATGCATGAGATTGTAACACACAGAGTGAAGTATGAGGATTTCTAGATATTCCATATCAACACGGTTCCCAAAACACAATGTATGCTGGCCTGTGGCTAACTCAGAAACATTTTAGCAATATAATTCAAGTTTTTTACAGAAGCCACATGAATGTGGTATCTAGGATTCCTTTATCCAGAGATAATATTCTTCTTATTCTGGTGTTGAAATGTCCTTTAAATTAAAGTATTATAATAGCATATGACAATGTTACCATCACTGATTTTTAATATCCTTACTTCTTAAGATTAAAAACTAGCAATTCTATGTTTAGCCTCTTGAGTTAAAAAAAAAATCTTGGGGGGCTGGAGGGATAGAACTGTGACTACGGTGCTTTGTCTTACATTCAGCTGATGCAGGTTTGATCCCTGGAGCACCACAGGATTCCACAAATCCACCAGGAGTGACTTCTGAACTCAGAGCCAGGAGTAAGCCCTGATCCTCACTGGGCCTGACCTCAAACAAACAAGCAAACAAAATTATTGGGCTGGGGATGTGACTCAAGTGGTAGAACACTTATCTCGTATGTGCAAGGTCATGTTTTTGATCTCTGGAACAACACGGTCCCCTTCATTTCTTCCTGGGTGGCCTTGGTGGCCCCTGAGCATAACCAGGTCAGAACAACACCATGCTGGGCTCAGCACTGAGATGGCAGGTCTACACAGCCAGGGAAAGCATTGTTAGGCTGCAGGGAGTGGCCTTTCTAAAGAAGTGTGGATGTTGGCTCATAAAATCTCAAAATGCAGAGCCACTGAGCAGGGAGCTGACAATTGGGCTTCTTTTCTTTGTCTGTTTGTTTTTCTGGAGCCAAGGGTCCAACCCAGAACCTCATGCTTGCCAGGCATATGTTGTGCCTGAGTCACCACCCCAGACCCCTGATATCTTGGTTTTGTCTGACCTCAACCATGGAGAGAAGCTGGAAAACAAATTCTAAATATGTACTCAGTACCGCTAGTATCTTCTTGCTTAACTCCTATCTGACCTCCAGCCCTCCCTTAGTCCCCAGAGCCTACTCCCAATAGGAATTCCCTGTCCTTCCTGGCCAAGCTGACATGCTGGACAGAGTTCAGGACACAGCTTTAAATGTGGTTTCCTGATTCTCAGGGAGACTTCGGGCAGGCAGGAAGGCGTTCAAGCTTGAATAGTGGATGTCACAGCTAGCGACCAGCTCTTAGGAATGAAGACATCGACAAGCATGACTGGGAGAAAACACCATCCTGAGAAAATAAACCCCAATGATTCAGCCTGAAACTCGTTACTACATTTCATCTTTTTGTGTTTTCTTTTGGCAAGAAAGGAACCACAGAAGACCCAGTTACTCTAAAGTATTGTTAAAGGGACTAATGTTTGAGAAAGCTAATGGCTACTGAGAAATAGGAGCCCTAAAGGAACCAGACACAACATCTAGAGAACATTGTGACTGAAAAAGAGGGGATGAGAAGAGACTCTCCAAACAGGAACTGGGAGACAAAGAAGCTGGCACTTACCTTAATTACCTCAGAATTGCCTCAGAATCTCAGGAGGAGAAATACTTCTTGCTTGTAAAACAAGAAGACTTTTTGAATCCCTAAATTCTAACGCTTAGGTACCTTCCTATATCAAGGACAGTGGAAAACAATATTAAAGAAAAACTATTATTATTTTGTATTTTGGCCCACACTGAGTTGGTACCCGGTCTCTCCCTGGTTCTGTGGTCAGGAGTGATTCCTAGCGGTGCTCGAGGTACCATATGTGCTATCAGGGATTTAAACCAAGGTCAGCAGCATGCAACACAAGTGCCTTGACCCCATCTTCTATCTCTCTGGTCTCTGAAAGAAAATTTTGAATAAAAAGTAGAGAGTAGAGCTGAGGGATCTCAAAGCTCTGAGTAGACGGTGATGAGAGATAAGATGCAGGACCTCAGGATGGTCTTTTTCAAGACGTCTGAAGTGTGAAGAAACAGACTAACATACTCACATCAATAAAGAGAAAGTGAAGAAGAAAGCGGGGTGGGGGAGGTGAATGGCAAAGATCTAAACCAAGTGTGCTGTGAGAAAGAACATTAATGAGTACAACCCAGCATGAGGTTTACAGAGCAGGGAAGGGGCAGGAGGGAAAATAAGAAATAGAAGAGGCAAAGAGGAGAAGGGCAAAGAGAATCCCCATCTCTAGCTCTCCTTTTGAATAGAAAAAGAACCTCTTAACTGTCCGACCTTCCGTTTGCCAAAAACACGTCACAGATGTGGTATCCTATGGTATGCTGCCAAATTACACGGAGAGAAACCACCCTCTCAGAACTATTTATATAGTATCGTTTCCTACGGTATGGTGAACACTGAGGCAGCCCAGCCATACGCAGCAGATATGGAGGGAAAAAATTCCACAAAAGGTCCATAATCTTAAAAAAAAAAAAAAAAAGCATTCTGGGCTAAGTTGTCCAGAAATAGAACATTCTGATTACCAAATAAAAACTAGGTCAATAAGATAATGGATGCGATTTAAATGAAAATCACAGTATTTGTAATGGGCTAAAAACGGTATCAATATTACTGCAGAGAAGGAATATAATTAAGTATATTTTTAAACGGCAGTTCCCGCCCAGCCCGGCCCCCAGTATTCCTCCACCTCATCGGAGAGGAATGCGCCAACAGGCCACAAGTCAGCCTGAAGAATGCAGAGTTTCCGTACTACATTAGAGGATCCCAAATGACACTAGTTAGCTACATTCCTTCACTTGTAGATCACTGTTATTCATTTATAGGGCAAAGAAAGGGAAAGGCTAGGGAGCTGAGACTCTCAATCCTTTACCTTTTTCAGCCCCTGGCCAGGAAATTTGCAGTGGCAGGTACAGTTGGCACAGTTCTCTCTGAGGGCCAGAACTTCAGACACTCTCATGAGGCGGATATCAATTCTAAATGATTTGACACAGGCTCAGAATTAATATAAAAAGGATGGAAGTGCAATTTTCTGGCTTGCTTTCTACAACTTATGATATGACCTGCCTAATGGAGAAAGTTTTTTGTGGCTGAGTATCATTTATTTTCTAACTCCACAGTCTAAAAAACTGAGGCAAAGAATAATGAGATGAATCAGACCCAAGAAACACAATGTTTGGAATGGTGAATACAGTTATAATCAAAGATTTGTTGAGGCATTTTCTCCTGTGTAGATAAAAGACCCAAGGCCTATGATTTCATGAGGAAATAGCAATGGTTCTCCCAAACTCACAGTGGCTTCAGGGGCCAAATAAAAGTTAAACAGAATGACTGATAAATACAAACATCTCCCAAATTACGATGATCTAACTATTTTTCAACTTTATGATGGTACGAAAGTGATCAACGTCCAGCAGAAATATCTTCATGAGAGATGCATAGTTAAGCTGTTGAAGAATTAACTCTTTTCGTATGCTTAAATTCCAGTATACCAACCATTAGCGGCAAGACATTTATTCGTCCTTAGAATGCATAAGCTTACCTCCCATGAAGAAAACCTGTTATGTGACAACTGAACTCATACAAAAAAGAACTTAGTCATTTTATATTTCAACTCATGTAAAGTTGAACTCCCTGGGTGCAATTAAGTGTGTTGATAAAACACCATTGTTACACTCTCTTCACCCTTAAGCATTATAATAAAAGGTGTATCAGTTAGCTGCAAGTTGACAGGCAGCTTAACCATAGGAGTTTTTTCTGTAAATGACTTAAGGAGCTTCAAACCTCTGGGATTCTCAGGGGAAATGTCACTATAATAGGCCTTGAGGAATTTGAAAATAAAAGAAAGGCCAAAAAATTAAGGTTCACCTGAGACCATTCTATCATACTCAGAGTTGTTCTTCTATATAGTTCTTCTCTACCGCTTGGTCCTCTAAACCCTGCAATGAAAATAGTGAAGCAAATGTGTGGCAAGGGTCACTGCAGAACATTCTGCGTAAAAACTGTGACTATCTTGAAAGCCCGGTGCTGGGTTTTTCTGATGAAAAGCATTCTGTTGATATCATTTTTAACTCTGGCCTTCCCTGACCTCAGTTTGGAGATCCTGATAGGGAAGAAAGAAAAGAACGAAAAGGCCAAGCAAGTAAATAACGCAGCGAGAATGCCTGGTGCAAGTATCAGAGTCATGGTGGGGGTGGCGAGATGAATTATTTATAGGGGAAGGGAAGCAAGATGACAAAATAAACTCTTGACAAAGAGGATAAGAGCTCGTGTTGGGGGAAAGCATGCGGGGAGGAATAGACATCCGAATCATTTGCACTGTCACGGGAGGAACTTGGTTTAGCAGTGACTTTGGCATATTTTGGCTTCTCAGCAGGGAGGAACCAGCTGGGGGCTGGGGAAACTGGTGTTCTGGGAGAAGAACAGCTGCCTGAGCATGAATGTCAGAAGGAAGCCCTCTTCCCTACTGCCAACCCGCAAACCATAACTGTAACCCCGTCCCAGGAGCCACCACATATGGATGAATGGGAGCAGGATTAAGTCACTAGAAATGAATGCCTCAAAGAGTTTAATGCTCCAAAAATTTAAACTCATGGAAGGGATTTTATCAGCTAAGCAACTATTAATTACTTATACAAGTTAGCTGAAAGGGTGGGCTGATGAATCAATAGAGGATGTGAAGACTTATTTATAAACAGTACACAGACCATCTCCCTCCAAGTCCTTTCTCAGATAAAAAGCTGCGTCTGGCTAATATAATTTACTTGCATTCAAATCTCTGACTTTGTCACAGCTGAGGAACAGCAAAGTACAAAAAAGAGAGAGAAGTGGGCAGACCAGAGACACTGTTCGGAGACCAGCATTCTCTAAAAGCTCTCCACGGCCCTTCCATGGCTCTCTATTGGTACCTTGTAAGTCAGTAACAGTAATAGAAAGCCTTGATTGAAAAAAAAAAGGAAAGCACTCTAGTGACAAAAAGTCTAAAAAAATCTAGAAACAAACACCTACTATATCAAATACTGACCATTTTTATAGGGGGAAATAGAAAACACCTACCTTTGTGTGAATAAAAATCCTCCTTACATAAGAGCAGGCAAGATGATTATGTGTGACAAATACTTACAGACAAGTCAGAGAGAAGCCCCCTCCTTGGAAAATAAACCAATCTTTTTTCTGCATACAATGCTTCTAAATTCTGACTTTTACGCTTGCTTGAGAAACAATTTAAGTCAACACTTCCCACTTTGTTATTCAACCCTGAGGCATAAAAATTTGATTAAACAGAGCACCAAATTCCTTCATGCACTAGGAACAGGCACCAACTGACTTATCGCCTGGCAGAGTCAGGCTCAAGCTTCCCTGGCACCCTCTGTTTTTCCACTATTCTAACCTTTGGCTTCCACAGTTCTCCCTGGTCCACACCCCTACCGCCTTCCTAGAGAAATCCACCAAAGCCTTCCATTGTTGGCTTTCTCCAAGTCATCCCCACCACCACATTACACTGATGGCATCAAAAACGACCCATTCTGTTACGACACCATAATCAGAATGGGTTTCCCACCAGGTCAATGTGCCTCCCTACTATTTTTAAAACAAAAAATCTGGTACCAGAGAGATAGATAGCACAGGGATTAATGCACTTGCTTTGCATGTGGCTAACCCTGGGTGCAGTTCCTGGCACGGCCTCTGGTGCCTTGAGCACTGGCATGAGTGATTCCGGAGCATGGAGCCAGGAGGGTGCTTGAGCACCACTGGGTGTAGTCTCCAACCAAACAAATAAACAAACCACTAATCTGAATAGTATCTGTGCATCTAAATCAACTCTATGCAGAATTTAAATCCAGTTAGCTATCTATCAACCTGCTTCTCTGACATAGCCTCAGGGTATAAGCTCTGTGAATAAGGCGTCTCAAACTAGATGTCCCTATGCCAACACAAATTAGACACTGCAGAAAGGAGCTGTTTTGCCATCACCAGGCTGAATGCCTTGAAGTGGCTGCCAACCTCCACTGTATTTCAGCCCACAATCAGTCAGCTGCCAAATCCTGCTACGTTCCTCCGCAGAAATCTCAATTTGCTCTTTCCTGTCTTTCTTTCAGATCAGTCTTGTGTCCTGGTCATCTCAGGTCTGAAATTGCACGCCTCCTTCAGTTGTCCCTTGATCCCGCCTACTTCTCAAATATATGTCCTTTCAGAGAGTGGACAAGGATTTCTTTCCATGCCAAGTTCAAGTTCACCCCGTCAGCCTCCATCTATACATTCTACCACTTATACCTCCTAATGCCTTCTACTGCCCTATGCTGTCCAATACCAATACTGCTAGCTATGTGTGGCTATTTAAATTTCTATTAATTATAAACTAAAAAAAGTCAAAATGTCAGTTCCTCAGTGGCTACATTTCAAGATTTCAATGTAGCTGCCAGATAGTCTACCAAAGAGCACAACATAAACACTTCCATCAGCACGGGAAGTTCTACTGGACAGTGTTGAAATCTACTCTCCCCAGGACATTTCCTCAGCTCCCACAACAAAATCCTCTGTGAGAATAAATCCCACACTCCACGAGTCCTTACAGCCTAACTTTATCAACACCTAACATTTTTCAGCTTTAGGGAGCCCTCACAAGAATATCTTCTTTGAAATTCACCCTAATTTTAATTTACAGAACCTGCATCAGTATTCTGTATAAACATGTTTCTTCTCATAAAACCTCTTCTCTGCACAAAGTAAATATTTACCCATTAATATTCAACTTACATCTTTTTCTCTGCTTACCCCACTGTTATGACTTTGCAGTATAAGCTTTTAAGGTGGACTATTTTAGACAGAATGTTCTTGAGGTTAGGGCCAGTCTTCATGGTATCAAGCACAGAAGTGTGATGTTTTAATAAGAACGATAGCATAGTGGGGAAACACTCAGACTTTGGCATTACCCAGACTTAGATCTGAGTTCCTGTTCTATGCTCAGTTCAAGTGTCCGTAAAACAGAGAACATGGTAAGTTTCTGCCTCATAAGAGGACTGAGATTATTAAATGAGATCAAATTTGCTATGTTCCTAAAGATGACCAAACACTGATGTTAGCACTTATGCTATCCATTATTCCATTTTATTAAGTATTTTATTATACCACCATGAGATATACAATTACAAATATATACAATTAAAAAGTTCATATTTGGGTTTTGGTCATACAGTGTTCCAGCACCCATCCCTCCACCAGTGCCCATCTCCCACCACCAACGTCCCCGGTTCCCTCCCCCTCCCCAGCCTGCCTCCATGGCAGGTTCATTTCTTTCCCTTTCTCTCTCTTTCTCTTTTCCTTCCCTTCCAGACTATATCCATTATTTTAAATAGATGAAAACATGCATGTTTAAAGACTACTTGAGAAGGTCAAAGAAAGTGAACAAATCCTGAAGACAAATAGTCATGTACAGAGTCATATGAATGTCTTCAGATACAATAAGATAGATATTACCTTGAAAAAATGCTCATCATCACTAATCATCAGAGAGATGCAAATCAAAACAACAATGAGATACCACTTTACACCACAGAGACTGGCACATATTCAAAAGAACAAGAACAACAAGTGCTGGCGTGGGTGTGGGGAAAAGGGGACACTCATCCATTGTTGGTGGGAATGCCAGCTGGTACAGCCTTTCTGGAAAACAATATGGACTTCCCTCCAAAGACTAGAAATTGAACTCCCATTTGACCCAGCCATACCACTCCTGGGAATCTACTCTGGGAAACCAAAAATACGCAGCGGAAACACCATCCCTACTTTTATGTTCATAGCAGCATTATTCACAATAGCCAGAATCTGGAAGCAACCAGAGTGCCCGAAAATCGATGACTGGATAAAAAAGCTTTGGTACATCTACACAATGGAATACTATGCAGCTGTTAGGAAAAATGAAGTTATAAAATTTGCCTACAAATGGATGGACATGGAGAAGATTATGTTGAGCGTAATTAGCCAGAAGGAGAGAGACAGATACAGAATGACTGCATTTATCTGCATAACATAAATATATAGGTACATATTATGATACCAATATCCAAGGTCAAGTGAAACATATATCAGGGCGTCCTGTCAAAGGTGGAAATTATCACAAACGTGTGGGATTCAGAGGCTAGGTAAGACAAAAAAATGGAATAGTGTGCTAACAATTGTTGAGGGTACTAATGCCAACCTAGAACTGAGCATTAAATAGAGGCAAAAAGATACACATGACAACCCTTTAATGTATGTTCTGTAATCCATAGTCTGGAGGGGAAGGAAAAGAGAAAGAGAGAGAAATGGAAAGAAATAAAGAACCTGCCATGGAGCAGGGCTGGGGGAGGGGGAGGGAACCGGGGGCGTTGGTGGTGGGAGATGGGCACTGGTGGCGGGATGGGTGCTGCAACACTCTTTGACCAAAACCCAAATATGAACTTTTTAATTGTATATCTTTGTAATTTTAAAAAAAAAAAAAAATAAAATAAAAGCCTCACCGACCAGAATCCAAAAAAAAAAAAAGATAGATATTACTTAAATATCAGACCATGGAAAATATGTAGCACAGTAATATAAATTGGGACATTTCTGTCACGTTTCTTTTACAAAAACTGCATAGAATTTCCATTTTTTTGGAAAATTTATATCAGAGACAGTAGAACCTTGCTTAGCAAGGAGGCCAACTTTCCATTAGTTTAGTGCAAGAAGAATGATTTTGTTTTCAAAGTGAAATCTGTTCAATGAGCAGAATACAATGAACTGGACTAGTCTTATGGACATCTGACACACAAAACAGGAACAAAGACTTAGAATTCAAAGCACATGTGGACAGTATTTTGTGCTAAGTATTTGAAGGTCCATCACCCCAGTGAACAAATGAAACTAGTACACATATTCGTGGCATGGGAGTTTTTGCATTCTGTAATTAGAAATCAGAGGTCACTGTGTGTGTGGAGCAGCCAAATGAGCACATTAATTCTGCCAAAGTGGCCACCCATTCTTCTCTTACTATGGCTTCTGAAGGTGATAAACAGTGCACCCTGGATCAACAGAAGCAGTGTCTCCTGGGAGCTGACATATCCTTGGGTTCTACCCTGGACGGACTGCATCAGAAACCCTGGAGATGGGGAAGAAGTCGCACAGGGGAAATATACCAGGCTTTTACTAAGGGGCAGCTTCAGCAGAAAAGGGCTGTGCTTCCTCTTGGGTAGATGGTATGAAAAAATCATTTAAGCTGGCACTCCCTTGAACTTAGGCTTATTAAGAATTCACCCTCCCCCCTCATTAAGAGATATTTTCTTATGTAAACATTAATAAAATAATTTATAACACTAAGCAGAGTCAGGAAGAGGGCTCACCAGTGACTCTGAAGGAACAGAACCCAACATGCAGAATGAAAACAAAATCATACTGTTTCCTTTTCTCAGGCCTGATGGGAAGTTGTCAGCCTACAAAGAAACCCTGGGAAGAGTATGAAGGAAGTATTGTAGTTAATTTGGTTAATTTTGGAAAGCCCCTAATACTTTTTTTTATTTTAAAATTCATTTTGCAAAACAAAAGAATCATAGAATTCTGTAACCAATTTCTTAAGAATCAAAACTCACTTGGAGGGAAATAGAGAAATATGCAGGATCTCAGAACATGAATCATCTGAAGGTACTTTTCAATCAAGAATGCCTTAAAGGAGTTTTCTCATTTTTTTTCAAGGATCTCAACAAAAATCAAAGCTTATTTTAATTCTTTGCCATTTCTATAATGTTGACAGTTATATTTTCACAATTCAAGCATGTTCTCCAGCAGAGTGCCTTATTGAATTTTCAGTGGAAGGAAATGAGATTCAGCGTGCCTACATTTACAATCTTATGCTGTTCTTAAAACAGGTTTTGCTCCTGGGCACTGTCGCACATTAGCCTTCCTGCTCCCAGCACTGCAGGGGTTGCGAGCCAAATACTGAACTGCCCGGCCTGACTGGCCCAGCATCACAGAGAGAGACTCCTATCCCCAAAAAGCACAGCCGGGAGATTCCTGCCCCCAAATAAAATCCAAATTATTTTAAGTTTTTGGACCAGGTAATAGGAAATAAAATTGTTATATGCCTGCAGGGATGGGAGTGGGGGCTTGTGGGAAGTGCCTCGTTTATGACAGGAAAGATATGATGTTACCACAATAAGGTTCAAGTACAAAATAAATTTTAATGCAATATGTTTTAGATGCCAGAGTTGAAAACTTAGTTATGTAAATGAGAATAGGCACTATACTATATTATATTAAATGATTTGAATTTCCTTATCTGCATGGGTTAAAATCATATAATAATCATCACAAATTGACTTGCTGATTTGTCTTCTGATAATTCCATTTGCCATTTCTTTAAGTTTTATTGAAGCAAGCAATATGAAGTGAATTTGTAATATATGCCTGCCAAGGGGGCAGACTGGGAAATAACAGGAACCCTCGCAGCACTAGTGGTTGCCATTGGTGGTTGGTTTGGTTGTTGCAATGCTGTATGCCTGAAACAATTCTATTATGAACAACTTTGTAAATCACGGTGTCATCATCATCATCATCATCATCATCATCATCATCATCATCATCATCATCATCATAACCTGTTCCAAAAAACATCAAAATTAAAATAGGACCAGGGAAATAGTTCAAAGTATACTTTGCATGTGGGAGTTACCCCACATGGTCCCCTAAGTCTTTCCAGGCATGTACCCCTTCCCCACCTAAAAAGACAATAAAAATAGCTTTTTGGGGTTTTTTATTTTTACGGTGTGGCAATCACAAGTTGTCTTAAAAGAACTTAAAGAAACCAGCAGACATTCATTTAGGTAAAGATGTATGACATTACTTGTAGAATCCATTTCTAAAATGGTAGAATCTAAAAAAAAATGGCAGAATTCTAAAAAAGGTAGAATCCATTTCTAAAAGAAGAAAATCTAACTGCAGTTTTATCTGGGCAGAGGGAAACTGGAGGGGCTATTGGTAGAAGCAAAGAAATAACTTTGGCTTTAAAGAAATCGCTTTAAATTCTATTCCTATGATTTTATGCCTATTTGGTATAACTCTTTAGACTGCAGGAGTTACAAGTAAATTAAGCATAAAATAATAAAGCCCATGATACTGGATCATTAACCCTTGGTATCCCCTTTGGTATCCACCAGACTGAATCATATCAACCAGACTGAATCATTCAGGCTGCAATTCCCTACCTTTCCTGTGAGCATTTTGTCACAGGCAATGTCCATTCTCACCTGGTGTGACTCAGTCACACTACAGATGAATAATCTGGGGCCCACAGAGCTCAGAGGTTTGTCAACAACATCCAGCTCGTTGGTGCTGGACACAAGTTCAGTCCCCGGTTCTTTTGCTTCTGTACTTGTCAATCACATGTTCTATAGTTCCTCCTCCAAACAAAACTCGTGTTAAGCCAAGATCTGAATTGGAGCCATGAAGTTACTCTGTTCCACCAAAACATAACTCCTTTAGACCTGACACAGCTCTATCATAAACCCTGCACTGAAGGATGGACTGTGTATGTGAGTGTGTGCATGTGTGTGCCTGGGCCTATGTGTATGGTAGGCAAAGAGAAGGGTAAGCTCAGCCAGTTTCTGCCGATTCTAACCTCTGTTGGCCATTTCTTTCTCATCTTTACTACTGCCAGCCAATCAAAATAATATCTATTAAAGATAAAAGCAAATTCTGTCGAATACATAAACCACATTTCTGACACGGTATATGCTCAATGAAAGTTACCCAAACCAATGCATGGTTTCTTCATTTTATCACTTAAAATGAATAAACTAGGTATAATTCACCACCATAAAAAATTCCTTGCTGTTTTTCTGATTTGCTTTTAGGTTTTTTGGTTGGCTTTTATTTATTGTTTTGTTTTTGGTACTGGAATAGAAGCCAGTGCCTCTTACATGCTAAGCATGTCTTCCACCACTGACATATATCCCTGCCCTTCCCACCTGTTTTATTATAACCAGCATACCATTTCCAGAATTTATTCACAGTCTTCACTTTCATGATGATTTGTTTACCATGAGTCAATCACCTTAGAAAAGACAGTTCCCTGATTCATTCTCCACAGCAGACAGGGCTGAGAAACTTGGATTTAAAACGCAAGTCAATGGCAAACTCCTAACAAAATACACTTGGTTTTAGCATACCTTTAGATCATGGGTGGGATTCATAGTTGGTTGTCAAATCTCTGGGTCACCCATCAAGTCTTTAACCACTCCTCAGCTAGCTGCAGTAGTGAGAACATGTTCTAAAGTTCTAACGTTTCTGTGCCTGCCTTCACATCCCAAGATAAAGCCCCTTTCTGGGGGCCTGCCCCTCCATTATAGCCCCCACTTCTCCTTTCCATCAGTGGAAAAGCATCTGTTCTCTAAGCTAAAAGAGCAAAACCCCACTGTGACTACCTTCTTTTTAATCGGGAGGAGGTAGCTTTCCACTGTTCTCTTGAGAGAAGAAGTCAGTAAAATACTCCTGACCTCTTCACAAAAACATTCTTTGAAGGCACCACAGAATAAGCAATAACTGACAATTTAAACATACCTGAAATACTTTGCCACACATATTTCTCAAGTGTCTTATAACAGCACAAAACTTCAAACAGCATACCAACCCCTGCCTACCAGTTTAAATGGAAATTAAACTATCTAAGCCCATTGACTGTCAAGATGTTTGGGGGATATTTTTAAACTACTTACTGGAAACAGAACAACAACCTATTGAGAGCTTGCGTTGTAAAGTTTGGGGCCTACAAGACTTCCCAGCTGGAGGCTGATACTCCTATAAAAGGGCAGACATTTGCCAATGTCTGTGTTAGTGACAATGTGAAAAGAACAGCTTTGGATATTGAAACCAAACAATCCAGGGATGAGGCACGTACTTGCTGTTACTAACATCTGAGTTCAGGAGTATCTGATAAAGCGAAATTCATCTTATGAAGTCAGAGCAGCAGTGAGCCTGCTCATGAGTCTCACCAGGAGGGTAAGTGACTCTCAAGAGTGTATTCTTGTCTTCCCATCTTAGCTGTGGTTTTGTTTTTGTCTTCACCAAAATCAAGTTTGCTGAAGAGGAACAAAAACAGAGTATAGCAGAAGATAGAAAAAAAATTTAATTGGACTATAATGTGCATGTGACATAGTATTATATATAAAACATAAAGGTTTCATATATGTATATATAAAGAGATGATTATGCAATAAACATAATCATCTCTTTATATCTACATATATCCATCACCATCCATCACCATCCAACATCCATCACCACACAATTATACTTTATACTTTATTTTTTTGGTTTGGAGAACTTTAACTCTAGTCTCTTAGTATCTTTCAAATATTCCATGTATTTTTGTTAAATTTAGTCACCAAGTTGTATATTTCATTCACACCAAGTGTGTAAGACTTAATTATCTTTGTCCAAAGACTTTGTGCCTTTGGCCACTTTCACCCACCCCAAGTCCCTGTTCTTAGAACCAATCTGTCCCCCTGTCTTCTGTGTCTATGAGTTTGGGTTTTCTTAGACTCCACATGCAGTATTTAAATGTCTTTCTCTTTAAAAGTGAGATCATGCAGTATTTAAATGTCTTTCTCTATGTGACTTATTTCATTTACCATAATGCCCATAATGTCCATCCACACTGCTACAAATGACTGAATAAAATTCATATACATACATATATATGCATATATACATATGTATATATAACTCATGAGTTATATATAATACTTCATATATGAGTTATATATAATACTCATATGTATATATGAGTATATATAACTCATATGCATATGTGTATATATGCATATACACATATGTATATATGAGTTATATACATACATGTGTATATACATACACATATATGTAAATATATTAATTTTATTCAGCATTTTCTTTAAGGGATAGTCCTTAAAGTCAGGATCTAACTCTCTCTAATCTCGACTGCTGTCTTAATGGTTTTTATCAAGTTCCTTGCTGATTCAATGCTCCCTTCTTGAACATCTGCCATCTGCCTTTCCTACCCAGATATTAGAGGAACTAAACATTCAGTTAAATCAATAAATTGCTTTAAGACCTTTGAGGAAAGGGAGTTATTTTCCTTTCCAGTTTAGGGTTTTCAACCACATGTTGGGCTGAGTTCTCTATCATTCAGAGATTAGCCTGGCCCAGCAACATCATTTCCAATATTTGCTGATGCTCAAAGGCTTAGGACACTGACACTATGCTCAGAAATGGAGAATTCTTAAATTTGGTTTAACAAATTTAACAAACAGACTTGCTTGTTCTTCATTCAGAATGCTTTTCTATTCATCTGACTCTTCAACTTCCCCTTCTTCTTTCTCCTCTCTCACTTCCCAACCAGATTCTATGAAGTTAGATCCTGCAACCAGGTCTTCCATGCCTGTGATCTTAGGGACTAAGTCAGAACCAGGCATATAACTGAGTATTGAGCCAATGTTTGAGGAAGGTAGGTATAGAGTGAAGAAGGGATGGAAGGGAAAAAAAAGAAAGGCAGAGAGGGAGGAAAGGAAGGAGCAAGGCAGGAACTTATTGCCTACTGTTATTCTACCTAAATAGCAGAGCAAAGATTTAGCTGGATATGGAAGCAGATGGATTATAAATGATTCTTCTAGGGATGGCGACGCCAATTAGTGGGTGCCATACTTCCAACACCAGCTTTATTCTTACCTACTTACCTTCAATTTCAGGGTGTATTTGGTGCTCCCTCATTAAAGGGGTGTGCCTTCATTTTTTAACTCCCCTAGAACTACTTTTCTAGCCTAAACAAAGACTCATATATGATAGCATAACCTTGGTCTTTGGACCTCAATGAGACACTCAGAAGTAAATCTGGTTCATAAGTTCAGGCCACAATGCCAGGAATAAACTAGAGATGCTCACTGTAAGAAAAACAACCAACATCTATCTTCCATAAGCCTAAAATATACTGCTTCTTGATAAAAGCCCAAACAGAAAATCTAAGTTAATGATCCTTCATCCCCCAAAACAACTCCACATAATAAAACCTATACTGGACTTGGAGTCAGAAGATGTGAGTTTGTGGATTTGCCTGGGGTTTGGCGCTCTCTTACTGGTTGCTTATCGTACACCAAATTTGTATCCTCTCTGATCTGAAATTTACCATATTTAAATTGGTAGGGATTAAATGCAGTAAAACTTACATTAATGCTTTGTCAAACTAATGTAGTGTGGACAAATGCAGGAAAAGAGTCAGAAAACAAATAGCAAAAAATGGTTTCCTTGAAATTCCAGACTATGATAGAAGGGGGAACTGACACCAGAGTAAATGAGTTTCAGAAGAGATCTTAGTTGTAATCTGTAGGGCCTACCACAAGATCACCATAGTAAAAGGGGACTGGTTCCTGTTTTCCTGTTTGTAGGCCTAAAAAAGGAGTGATGATGACGCTGACGGTGGTAGTGATAGTAGTGTCGTGACTGAGTGAAGACCACATACCCTGAACTACTCTGAGCACTTCCCAGGTTTTATCTTGTTCAACCTAACAATGACCCTCTGAGCTAAGTCATATAATTATCCCCATTTTACAAGCAGGAAAACAAACTAAGATCCAAGAGCTTGCTTTAGGACTAAGCGCAATTTTCTCCAAGCACAGACTCTATTTAAACAAGGCAAGTGAGAGGAGAAGAGCATCAGAAAGGACGAACCCCGGGTTCTTTGGCAGGACTGAAGGGTAAAGCAAAAGGAGTGGAGCATCAGAGGAAGCACGGGATGAAGTCACTGACACTGAGAAGGAACCTGCACGATTCCAGGTGGGAACAACCAAAACAACATGCCCCTCACCCTCAAATGCTTCATAACAGAACACAAAACCTAAACTAAAGGCAGGAGGAAGCAAGAAGAATGTAATTATTGGGAAATCAACAGGGATCATAGAACAGCATCCCCTCCCCACACACACGCAACACAGGCTGGAGCCCGATGCACCAGGCACACTAATCAGCAATGTTCTCAATCTCTGCGGCACAACCTGCTGTTCTGACAATTGAGGGCTGGGGTGAGGGCATGCTGGGGATGCGGCTGCCATCCCCGAGCCTCCTGCCACCTCTGAGCATTCAGCACCATTCCTGTGAGCAATGACAGGAGCAAACAGCTACAGCTAGCTGTCACCACCAAACTGCTAATGAAAACCACAAAGTCTGCCGACAACCAGCCGGCTTCTTCACAATTAAAGGACCCCACTCCCCGGAATAGGAAAAGCTCTGCAATGAAGTCCCTTCCATTGGGAGCAGGTTTCAGCCGTAAATCCCACGTCAGTTTATCATAGACTCAATCAACCTAAATGGGATCATATATCAATCCTGACATTATATTTGCCATCCTGTATTTTTCACCTTAATCAATCAACAATTGATTGGGACCAACCAGGACTTCTTAGATCCCAAACACAGATAACAAATTCCAGAGATTATGTTAACAAAACAAATGTACAAAACCACAGAATAGGGCTGGAGCAATAGCCCAGTGGTAGGGTGTTTGCCTTGCACCCGGCCGGCCCATGCCGGCCCGGGTTCTATCCCCGGCATTCCATATGGTCCCCTGAGCACTGCCAGGAGTAATTCCTGAGTGCAGAGCCAGGAGAAACTCCTGAGCATTGCCGGGTCTGACCCAAAAAAAAAAAAAAAAAACCACAGAATATAACACAGAAATGTCATGTCAGTTACTTGTTACAAGAAAGAGAGCGAAAGAGGGGCCGGAGCGATAGTCCAGCGGGTAGAGCTTTTGCCTTGCACACGGCTGACCTGGGTTCGATTTCCTGGCATCCCCTATGGTCCCCAAGCACCGCCAGGAGTAACCCCTGAGCATTGCTGGGTGTGACCCAAAAAACAAAAACAAAAAAAAAGATTAAAAAAAAAAGAGCGAAAAAAAAAGAGCGAAAAGACACACAGAGGCAGAGAGAAATAAAAAGGAAAAAAGGGAAAAAGATAAAAAGACTGTTTCTGGGGAAAGAGTGCAGTAGTTACACATGCTGGGTTTACCGTGAGGTCCCAGGGCAACAGAAGGTGCTCTCTTCTCTGATTCATTTGGGAAAAACAGGTTTGTATGCGGTGATTTGAAGACATACAGGAAAACAAAATACCAAAGTCACTGTTTATCAAGCACAAATAATTTGCTTTAATTACCCAATCCATGCAGACTTTTGGCTAAACCAATCCTAGTAAAAATAAACAGAACAGCCAGAATTTGACATTTTTGGAAAAGGTAGTTTGTAATAGCCGAATGTTAGATATCTTTATACCTTCTCAATAAGCCAGATATATTAGCATTAGTAACTGTTGGCATGTAAGGGAGAGAAATGGAGGGAGAGAGAAGGAGAAAGAGCAAAAGAGGAGGAGGAGAGAGTTTTAACCAACAGCAACTTGACATTCAAAACATCTCATCAAGGTAGACAAGCAGCAGGCACCATTAGCCGCCCGAGGAAACAGAAGCAGCGTGCTAAGGGCTGCCCTCTCTGAAAAGCCAGAGCAAGGAAGAAAGAGCCTATCAATCCCAGTGGTGAATGCAGACACAGGTTCTGGCGAGAAGTGCTGAGACTCTGCTCATGAGAGGAGCAGTTGAGGAGGAGGAACCGCTGACATCCCTGTTGGGCACCTATGCTGCAGATTCCCAGGGCCACCTGTTGTGGGGAGGAGACCCCCCCCACACACACTCCCATCTGTGAGACTTGCTCCTCACCCTTCCCTTCTCCGATGGCCCCTCAGTCCTGACTCTGTTGAGAGAGAGTTAGGGAAGGGCACATGTTTTAGATAAGTGGGGTACAAAGATGCTTAGCTCCTCCCTGAGTCACCAGGCCTGTTTCTTTGCTTCCACCTTCAAGGCGGCAGGCTAGAGACCACGCAGCGAGCACCTCAACTTCACCCGCCCACACACAGCAGGCGCTGCGCAAGGAGCTTGACATATGATGAAACATGCGCATGCTGGCTTTCACAGGAACTCTGGCACGGGTTATTTTCCTCATAACAAAGGTGAAGAAACAGAGGCTTCAAGACATTCATTTGCTCAGGTCACAAAGGAGCACGTGGCAAGTCCACAGCTCTGCGCAACCAGGTCCTCTCCCTTCGGCTCGCCAACCCTCCTCAGGCATCTAGAGAGAAAAATGGGATCCTGGGCTGGAAGGTTAATAAACCTGAACTCCATCATTTATTTAAAAAAAAAACATTTAAAATAGAATCGCCACAAGCTCACTCTCCCAGAACATCAGCACACACTGGATGCTGATAATGAAAGAATTTCTCAATTTCTAGCTTGGCTAGAAATTAATATAGGGCCATGATAATAGAAATTAATTTGGGGATTCTATTAAAACTCAGAGTAGAGTTTATCCTGAAGCAATACAGTAAGTGGCTGGATTCCTCTCCTAGAGCAGAGGTTCCCAAGTTTATCTGGATTAGTGCCCTTTGCTCAGAGCAAAATATTACCCAGTGACCCCTCCATCACCACCACCACCACCCTGGATATCCACCTTTCTTAACTGAAAAACCGGAAAACACACCCCAGTTGCACCTGAGACAACTCTGCCTGCTAGTACCTCCTGGGAGGATCTGGGTCAGTATCAGCTGCTTGGGAAATGACTATAAATCTCTCAGGGACAGATACAGAATGATATCTCATGTGGGATATAAGGGAATAGCAAAGGGCCAAGGCAACAGAACCAGAGAAATAAGCTTATCATGGCGAGGAGAATGGGGGAAGGATGCTGAGGGTTGCGTGTGGTGGGGTGGGGGGGCGCTGGGGGGGGTCTGAGATAACGGTGGAGAGAAGCAGACACTTTGACAGAGGGTGTGGGGTTGGAACACTATATGCATGAACCCCTATCATGAACAGTACTGCAAATCACAGTGCTTACAATTAAGTAAAATTTTCCCTTTCAAGTACTAACCAGGCCCAACCCTGCTTAGCTTCCGAGATCAGACGAGATCGGGCACGTTCAGGGTGGTATGGCTGTAGACAATTTAAGTAAATTTTTAATGAGAGGGAGAAACTCATTGCAAAAAAAAATCAGTAATAAAAACTACCTTCACTTGCAGTGCTGGAATCAAATGATAAAAAATGCTTTTAAGCCAATAATTTAAAAAAAAAAACAGATTTTAGGGGTCAGAGAGATATCACAGCAGGTAGACCACCCATCTTGCATGCGGCCGATCCTGGACCAGCACCACATATGGCTCCCTGAATCCCACCAAGAGTGAATTAAGCAAGTACAGAGCCAAGAAACAGCCTTAAAACCAAACCAAAACAGACTTTTAAACAGATTTTAATATAACGGATCATTATAAAACCCCTGTGTGTAATGCTGAACGTTTATAACATCCATGACTAAATATTCACCCACAGAATGCCCACTTTCTAGGGTTCTCTTGCCTAGGGTTCAAGGTAATATATTAGTGTACTCATATATTTGCATAGGATTGCATAGAACCAACTCACTGTGACAATTGTGACAAATTCCACGTACAACATTTTGGGAATCACCGGATTTGTATGCCTAGGCCAGCTGCTCCGCATGGCCGGTCATCAGCTTCCTGGTACAGCTCCGTGGATCATAAGGATTCACAGTTTCCCTAAGCCTGTGGCATTCACCAAGTGACTTGCTTGAGCAAAGACAAGTCTTTCTTCCTGCTTCTGGAGAGGGAAAACTCCATATGTTGTGCCATAATCTCCTGGTAGCAAAAATAGCCTGGGGGATTTATATCTCTTCCAGGAAGAAAGGATGTGTGACTGGTGACCATTTGGCACAAAGCTACCGAGGCTGGTGGGGAATTTCTGTAATAATTGATCTGTCGTGTTGCCTAAGATCTTCCACCATTGTAACAGCAACATGCTAGAAGAGGGGCCCTAAAGTCTGAGGAATTCCTAATAAAATAACTCAACAATTCAAGACATCGTGAGTGGCACAAGAAACAAAGAGGAAAGAAATTTCATCTGCGGGAGATCCTAGAAGACCACTTAGAACCATCTTAATATAATCAGTGTCTCAAAAGGTGTATGAGTTGTATGCCACTCGCCATTCAGAGCTCCCTTCACCCAGTCCACTTCTCTCCAGAACTGATGATGGAGGAAAATGATTCCACTTTCTTCTGACAATGCTGTTGAGTAGGTCCATCAAGTTTTTAAAACACCCAAAACAAACAAAACTACTCCTGTGTGCCGGCATTCATTGCCGATTCCTCGATCTTGTCTCTGTGGGAAAGGAGGTATGACTTGGCAGGTCAGCAGCTCTGAACACAGTCCATCATCTTCTCCAGAGGACCCTTCAGGACAGCAGCTCTGAACACAGTCCGTCATCTTCTCCAGAGGACCCTTCAGGACAGCAGCTCTGAACACAGTCCGTCATCTTCTCCAGAGAGCCCCTTCTTGGCTTTCAGGATTCCATGTGCCCCTGGATTGCAGCCAGCCTCCCTGACAGTTCCTGCTCATCGTCTTCTAGTGCTTGCACTTCTCCTGCCTCTTAATGCTGATATGACTCAGTTCTCAGCCCTTGTCTCTTCTCTACCCTCATTTGCTTGGTGATCTCAAGCAAATCTCACATCATATGGGTGGTATATAAAGCAAACAGCTTCCAAATTTATATGCCTCCCCACCTAGATCACACTCTTGGAATTCTAGAACTAGATATTCAACTTGTAATAAATATCTCAAACACACTATGTCCCCAACTGACAGCATTTTATAAACATAGTCACTTATTTAAAAGCACCATATGAGAATGGCAAATGATTCTCCTCTTTTTATCAACAGAGAACAGGGAAGCACAGTTAGATGAGGCTATGATCTACAAGGCAATGTGATCACTGTGATTATTAATAGGGTTTTATTTTAAGATCAGCCCTCTGAGAAGTGAGAGAGCCACCATCTTTGAGTCTTCGCACTGACTTCCTCCACTTTTCCACCCACTCCCCGACCCTCAGTTCCTGTGTCCAATCATAAAAGCCTGCAGTTCAGGGATGTCAGCGGTTCCTCCTCCTCAAACTGCTCCTCTCATGAGCAGTACCACCAACCCAACCCTCAAACTGCATACTGTATGTGGTGTGGATTGCAGCACTAGGTCCTAACCAATATTCCTGCCTCCTTTCACTTGGCCCCAACTACCTCTCTACACCCCAAGAACTGACTTATGATATAAAATCCAATTGAGACCCACTACGGGCTTCCATTGCACTTAGAACACATTGCACTGAGAAGATATCTCAAAGAGTTGGTGTTCACAGTTTGCATGTACTGAATTTGATTCCTGGCCCCACAAGGTATGGTATACTATAGAGGCCTGTGAGCACTACATGCATGACCTGGAGGCTCCAAGCACTGTTCAGCAGTATTATAGCTCTAGATCTAAGCCATGTGATCCAGTTGCCCAAATACCACAGGGCGTGACTGCCAGATCCACTGCGCATTGCTTGGAAATAGGCTTCACAGGAAGAAAAGTAAACACAATCCTAAACAGTCTTTCTGAATCCCACCTTCCTGTCCAGCTCATAGCCTAGCACCTTCCTCCTCACTTGTCAACCACACTGGTCTGGTTTTCTTTTTTTTTTTCTCTTTTGGGTCACACCCGGCAATGCTCAGGGGTTTCTCCTGGTTCTGCACTCAGGAATTACTCCTGGCGGTGCCTGGGGAACCGTATGGGATGCCGGGATGGAACCCAGGCCGGCACAGGCCGGCCGCATGCAAGGCAAACGCCCTACCCGCTGGGCTATCGCCCGCCCCACATACTGGTCTGTTTTGCTGTTAAATGCACCAAGATTCTTCCTGAGATCTCAAGCCGCATACTCTAGGACCCCAGATTTTAAGTGCCTAGTTTTGTCTCATCACCCGGGATTTCATCTAAATGTTACATATGGGATGACCTTCTATAATCACTCAAGGTAAAGCGTCTGCACCCTAAGTACTCTATACACTGTAGTTAGGATTGGTACAATATTTTTGAATAGCCAGTTGGCACTATTCATCAAAACCTAATTGTATATAACCTGTGACTAGGTTAAATAATGACTTTTAGAATTCACTTTAAAAAGAAACTTGCACATGATATGTAAGATTATTCATTGCTGTGTTTCTTCTAATTACAAATGCTTGCAACACCTAAATGTTCATCAATGTCCTTAAGTAAAGTACCATATGTACTAACAGATAAAATGCCTTAGACACCTAATGACAACTTTATAAGCTAAGTTAAGTTCTACTTTAGAGTCGAAACCTAAAAATAATCCAAGAAGCAAAGCTATTCTGTAGTAATAAAAGCATTCACTCCCCCAGATTGTTGGCCTCTCTACTATAATGCTTCTCAATACATGTTCCCACACTGAAAACTCTGCCAGTCCTCAAGAGTCACTAGGTAATAACTAGGTAATACAATCATGTGACTCTTGAGGATATTTCAGTCCATAGCAGACTACAAGTGTAACAGTAATCCCAATGAACTGGATCAACAGACAAGGTGTGCGGCTAATAATACTATCTAAATAAGTGTAATAGCATCCTTTTAATTTTTTACACAAGGGTAAAATGACCTTTCTCAGAGCATACCCATATAGTTATGAACACATCACTATTTACAGGATTGCAACACACACAAGACGGACTGTCTTTCAAGAGACACTGTTACATGAAAAACTACAGTATAGAACAGTACGTAACCTCTGGGAGGAGGTTTTAAGAATCAAATATGGATATTTCTATACATCTCTATAAAAACAAAAGGAAAAAAGGAAAATATGTAAGAAATAGTTGGCTATTTCAGAGAAGACAAGTAGGTGGCTAGGGGCAAGGCTGATGAAGCCTGACATTTCACTGCGTCCCCTCCAGTGCCTTTTGACTTTCGGAGGTGTACAGGAACACTGCCTATGTGTACATGCACACTGCCTATTCAAACAACTAACTAAATTCATAGTGGTTGGTTTCTAATTTTCCAAAAGAAACAGAAAGTACCTCTAAGTCATTGCTTACCATATCCCTTATTGTATTTTCCTTATATATTATAAAATTATTTATTTAATTAGTGAATGTATATCATATGACTTCATCTTATAGTCATCTAAAATCATTCCATTTTTCTTTGTGTTGCAGCACATAGGGTCATACACGTTTGTTGTTGTTCTGGGTATGTAAGCTCACTAGACCCCAGTAGTATATGAGCTCCATGGGGACAATGGCTGTACAGTTCATGTCGAAGTTCTTTGTCACAAACACGTAGCATGTTGCCCTGTATACTGAAAGTATGAAGGAATGATAATTAGGGCCCCAAACCTTGGGCTTTGGTTGGTGAGAGGTGTACAATTCTTAGATGTGTACAATTTCCTTAACAAACCTTCTGCTTTTAACTACAAAGAGGAAGTCTCTGGCTTAGCTAACTGGAAGTGAAATAGTAAGAAACAGGGCAAAGAGAGTCCAGGGGTTAACGATTTTGCCTTACCACTACTCCAGCACCAAAGGACCATCATAAGTTATGATGGTCCCCGAGGACCATCATAAGTTATACCTGAGCACAAAGTCCAGAGCAAGCCCTGAGTACCACTGAGTGTGGCCCCAAAATCCATGGCAGAAAAAAGGTAAAAACATTCTTCTTTCAAAATGTACAAAAATTGTATGCTTTAGGTTAATAATTAAGTTTCTTAGATGAAAATATAAGACCTTGTGTTAAAGAATCATTTCTACTAACATCAATAAATAAAGTAGAGATCCTAAATCAGTCATTTAATTTTTTATTAAGGCACTGTTATGTACCAAGTTATTTATGATTGACTTCTAACCCTACAGTGTTCAAGCACAAATCCCATCACCAGTGTCAATTTCCTTTCACCAAAGTCCCAAGTTTCCTCCCACACCTTAGTATGCCTCTATGACAGGCACTTTTTTAAAAAAAATTGCTTTATTTATTTCTCATCATTCACAATGATAGATCTGAAAGAATCTAACTTTTTATGGTCAGAAAAAAAATGCTAATAACAAGCAAGAAATGGTGAGGTGAAAAAAGAAAAAGAATACAGCTCAGGTTTTTTTTAAAAAATTATATAATAAAGTTACATGTGCATCCACAAAAAAAGCTTTAGTCACTATTGAATTTTTGCATAATTTTTATTTATGAGCACCATGGTTGTTTCAGCAAAGGGAACTTCTTTGAAGTGTACCTCTTTGATGCTGTACAATGCAAAGGAGAACATGTCATAGAAATAACCTCCAAGAGTCTTTCAGAGACTCTTGTGGTCATATCTTCAGACAAAAAGAATCATCTCAGCAGCAGACCTAAATCACAAATCTATAAGAAAACGGTGAATTGAGAAAATTCTCTGGTTTCTACCAATCAGCAAGACAGAGAAAGTAAGCAACATTTTATTAGTTTAAGGGTCAGGTCAACTGGATTATGGGGTGTCCCGATGATCAAACATGATTCTGTGGCGAAAAGACATATGGAAAAAATGCTCATCATCATTAGTCATCAGAGAGATGCAAATCAAAACAACAATGAGATATCTCACACCACAGAGACTGGCACATATCCTGAAGAGCAAGAACAACAAATGCTGGCATGGATGCGGGGAAAAGGGACTCTCATCCATTGTTGGTAGGAATGTTGACTAGTACAGCCTTTTTGGAAAACAATATGGACATTCCTCCAAAGACTAGAAATTGAACTCCCATTTGACCCAGCCATACCACTCGTGGGAATATACCCTGGGAAGCCAAAAATATGCAGCGGAACACCATTCCTACTTTTATGTTCATAGCAGCATTATTCACAATAGACAGAATCTGGAAACAACCAGAGTGTCCGAGAATCGATGACTGGATAAAGAAACTTTGGTACATCTACACAATGGAATACTATGCAGCTGTCAGGAAAAATGAAGTTATGAAATTTGCCTGTAAATGGATGGACATGAAGAGGATCATGTTGAGTGAAATTAGCCAGAAAGAGAGAGACAGATATAGAATAGCTGCATTTATTTTCTGACATAAATATATATGTACATATTATGATACCAATATCCAAGGTCAGGCGAAACATGGAACAGGAGGTCTTGTCAAAGGTGGAAATTATCACAAATATGTGGGAGTCAGAGGCTAGGTAAGACAAAGAATGGAACAGTGTGCTAATAGCTCTCGAAAGTGCTGATACCAACCTAGAGCTGAGCATTAAACACAGGCAAAAAGATACACATGACAACCTCTTAATGTATGTATTGTAATCCACAATGTGGAAGGGAAGGAAAAGAGAGAGAGAGAGAGAAAGAGAAAGAAATTAAGAACCTGCACAGAGGCAGGCTAGGGATGGGGGAGGGAATCTGGGATATTGGTGGTGGGAAATGGGCACTGTAGAGGGATGGGTGCTGGAACACTGTATGACCAAAACCCAAACATGAACATCTTATGAACATCTTTGTAAGTATATATCTATCTCACGGTGGTATAATAAAATACTAAAAAGAAAAACATGATTCTGGATGTTTCTGGAAAAGTTGAACAGTATTTATTTACTCAGCGAATTGAATAAATAATGGCAATAAGTTGCCCTTACAAATGTGAGTGTGGCTCATCTCATTGACTATTTTCATCCAAGCAGAAAAAAAAGGCTTCTGAAATTCTGGAAGAGAAAACTCCTCCTACCTGCTAAACCACTGGTCTTGTGAATCTCAAGCCCACCAAATCACGCTGCAGATTCCATATAGATATACTGTTTCCTGGAAAACTCTGGCCAATAGAAATAAAAGCTGCTTTCTCTGTTCAGAAACTTGCCAAAGTAAAACGCCCCTTGGTAATACCTATCACTAGGGAAATAGAAATACAATGCTTCCCCATGGATTCTCAGCTGGTAGAGAAAAATCCATCACTTAAGAGCTAAAATTGTAGATATACATATTTATAAAAAATCACTCAGACTATAGGAAGATCTACAAGTCAGTCCCCATCCTCACACACAACATGCCATAAAAAGGCTTGAACAGATTAGCTCTTCCTTCAGGGAAGGTCTGCAGATGGCTGATAAGCAAATTAAAATACTCCCTACATCACCATTAGGGAGATGCAAATCAAACCACAATGAGCTATCAGGTCATACCTGTGAAGAGGCCACTATAAGACTGGGGATGCCATTTTGTGTAGAGCATCCACCTCACCTGTATGAAGCCCTGGGCTCAATCCCCAGCACTGAGAAAAAAAAAACATAAAATAATATGGCTACTAATTTTTTAAATTTTTTATTATACCACCGTGAGACATATAATTACAAAGGTGTTCATAATTGGTTCTTGGTAATACAGTATTCCAGCACCCATCCCTCCACCAGTGCCCTATTTCCACCACCAATGTACCCCACCCCTCCCAACCACCCCCAAGCTGCCTCAACAGCAGGTACACCAGTTTCCTCTCTTTCTCTCTCTGTCTCTCTCTCTCTGTCTCTGCATCTCTCTCCCTCTTCTTTTACACATTGTGGCTAGCCCTGCAGATATTTAGAGTTTATCGCTTAAGTCTCTTTGTGTATATTCAATGGTGAGTTTTAATCTGCCATTACCATTTCCCGCACTTAGTAAAACACTGGTATCTATTTATATCCTATTAAAGAATGCAGTCATTCTATATCTGTCCTTTTCCTTCTGATTAATTTCACTCAGCATGATAGTCTGCATGTCCATCCATTTGCAGGTAAATTTCATAATTTCATCTTTTCTGACAGCCGCATAGTATTCCATAGTGTAGATGAACCACAGTTTCTTTAGCCAGTCCTCTGTTCTCAGGCATTTAGGTTGTTCCCAGATTCTAGCTATAGTGAATAGCGCAGAGATGAATAAAGAAGTACAGATAGTGTTTCTGCTATGTGTTTTTCGGTCTCGGGTATATTCCCAGTAGTGCTATTGCTGGATCAAATGGGGAGCTCAATATCTAGTTTTTGGAGGAATGCCTATATTGTTTTCCAAAAGGGCTGGACCAGTCGGCACTCCCACCAGCAGTGGATGAGAGTCCCTTTTTCCCCACGTCCACGCCAGCACCGGTTGTTCTTGCTGTTTTGGATGTGTGAATATGGCTACTATTAAAACAAATATTGTGTTGATAAGATACATAAACATTTGTAACCTTGCAAGCAGCTGATTTTGGGACCATTAAGTCTCCTGAGCAAGCATCACTGGATATAGTACTGAAGACCCCTAAGCACCGCAGCCATAGCCCCTGTAATCTGTGGCATTGCTAAGGATTTAGCGGTTGCTAAGGATCCTTAGCAGTGCTAAGCTTGAGCCTCTCGTTAGAGTGGTTTGCTAGAGGAGTACGTGAAGCACTACATCCTCAGGCCTTAGCACTGTATCACAGGCCCAGTGGCCATGAATCACTGGCGGGGCCCCCAAGCATCCTGAGCACTGCTTGGGAGATCCCCCATCATCATCCCTCACTACCATCACTATCTTCCCGTTCATCATCGATTTGCTCGAGCGGGCACCAGTAACATCTCCATATGTCCTGTTTCATGCTAGTAGAGCCCAAGGGCATCTGCTCGCTCCAGGAACATAAGGAGCCTCAAACCATTATATTAGGTCATGGGAATGACCTAATATAAATGTTACTGGTATTTGGCAGAGATAAAAAGAGGAAAATAAAGATGGAAATGAGAGAGGATGCAGACTCGAAATGTTCATGTGTATCACCCTGGGTGCCAGGGTACTGAACCTCAGACAAGAAGGACATATATGTATTCACTTTCCACAGTAACTGTAGCAAGTACCACAAACTGACTGTTTAGAACAACAGACATGCATTCTCAGCCAGATCTGGAGCTTAGAAGCCTGAGATCAAGCCTCAAGGCAGAATTCTTCCCTGATGCTCCCCACCTTCTAAAACATCATCAAGCCCAGGGGCTCCTTGGCTGTAGCTGCAACAGTCAATCTGCCTCTGGTATCACAAGGGGGCTCCTAGACTGCCCATAATTCTCTATTATATTATATATAGAGTAGCTACCCGCGGGCCTGGCTCCCGGTCATTGTTGCCAGATCCAGTAACAATATAGCCTCATCCGTGAAATAATGGAATGGTTTGAGGCTCTTTAGTTCCTGGAGCGAGGTGCCTGGGCTCTCTTGCATGAGACGATCATATAGAGATGTTACTGGTGCCCGCCGGCAAATCGTGACGGGAAGACAGTGACAGTGAAGGACACAGGGCACTCTGGGTCCATGTCCCTCACGAGGTGTCGTTGTCTTAGAAGACCACCAGGCAGCCTGGAGTGAGCCCAGCTTCATCGCCTCATCTTAACTTGAGCACATCTGCAAGCACACTTTGACATGTTTTCAATCACTGGCGGTAAGAACATCAGTATCTGGAGGAAGAAACGCAATCCAATACATAAAAATATTCATATATAGTGCACTGGTGGAGGGATGGGTGCTGGAACACTGTAAGACTAAAACCCAATCATGAACAGCTCTGCAATTGTCTATCTCACAATGATACAATAAAAAAAAGAATATTCAGATTTAAAGCAAAACACTGGAGCTATGCAAGTTTCCATGATACTAAAGCTCTCTGACCAGTCAGGAGTCTGAGCAGAGGCAACATTCAGAAGCCATTGCAAAGTCCTATCCCACAGGCATTGCAGTCAGCCACTCAAAACCCACTTATCCTTGGGGAAGCTCCTTAACTGCTCCAGGTCTTGGTTTCCTCATGAAAATAACAGCATCTACCTCAAAGGGTTTTAAGAGAATTAAACAAGTCATAAAGTTCTTATTAGTGCCCAGTAAGTGCTTAATCAATGTGGACAATTGCTACCAAGATGATCACCCTTCCAGGCTCCCTGAGGAGCATTCTTGGGGACACAGTGGCTGGTCAGGCCCCTCTCCAGAGCTCCCGATAGGTCCAGCACAGCAACCCCAAGTTCCACACCCGTAAGCACCATGTGACACAGTCTGATCCGTGCTCTCAGCCAATGACCTTCCTGCAGGCAGTCTACTAGCAGTGTGGGAGCCACACTTGCCTTGGCCGGCAGGGTCTCTAAGAGGAGTCCCCTTAACCAGCGGGCACAACACCCATGTCCATCACCTTAGTCCCAAGGGTGAGACGCAGAGCCCTGCTCAGACTCAGGCCTCCCTCTTTATGTGCCCAGTGGCCTAAATTTGGATTTTGATCTTAGCCTTGGCCTCACTAACTGCTAAATCTGTATCCAGTTAATCTTACAGGGTTGTGGGGAGGAGTCATGTTGCCAAGGCAACCTAACAACTCAGGGACAGCGGCAAAAAAAAAAGCTATGGAATTTCAGGACCCAGACCACCAAAGAATTCTAAACACTCATTTCTGCTTCTGTGTCTCGGCAATGAATTTTGATACACTAAAATTAACAAACCCCTCTCCTTACTCTCTGGTTTATCTGTGTCTGTCTGTCTTTTGTGCAAGTTTCCAGCCATTGACAAAAAGGAAAGCTTGCTTACACAAGTATTCTATTCACAAGTCATTTCCTAACAGGATAGAAACTAAAGCTCACACTTCATTCAGCAAGTCAGGAAGTCAGCTGATTTCCTTTAAAACTCTCTCTGCATGAAACAAGCAATTGTCCGGTGGGGATTTTATACACAATATTAATTTCTGACCTGCAGTTTACAAATAAACAGGGGGACCCAAAGAGAGCTTGGGGCCTCCCGTCTGAGTGGTTTGCTAGAGGAGGGAATAAAGGAAGGTGTCTCCTTGGCTGCCCAGGGTCCTCATCTTCCTCAGTGACTTCCAACCCACAAGGCAGATCTGACACGGGCCGGAGCTTTCCATGCCTGGGTTTCCACCTGCACTCTGCAGGAAGCCGTAAGGAATAGAACCCTACATAGTAAGAAGCCAAAGTAAGTCACAGTGAGACAAATTCACAAACACAGAGCAGGGACTGAGATTGCATTCTGGAAATGCAGGCACTCAATTATCCAAAACGAACCAAAGAAAATTCTAGTAGACTGGTCTGAGATAGAACCAGACAGAGCGCAACAAGTGCAACCTGACAGGCCCGTCTTCAGAACTTCTCCATAAACCTGATCCTGACAAAAGAGGACAACGGTAAAAGAATAAGAAGACAGAAACCCTCCTTGCCTCAATTCATTTTACTTTATATTCCCTTTTATCTCTTTTCCAGACAGTCTGGCTGAGTTTTAACTAAGACATTGCAAGGACTGGGGTAGGATGGGAATGGAGTGAGGTGGCACAGCAGTGATGAGTTTGTTGGGTTAAGATTATGTAACTTTGTTTTTCTTTTGGGGGCACACTTGGCAATACTCAGTGGTTACTCCTGGCTCTCTCTTCACTCAGGAATTACTCCTCGCGGTGCTCGAGGGACCATATGAGATGCCGGGATGGAACCATGGTTGGCCGTGGTGCAAGGCAAACGCCCTACCTGCTGTGCTATCGCTCCGGCCCACGATTATGTAACTTTAGAGCTTCTTTAAGCAAAGAGCACGTGCCTACCTTTGCACTAAATAAGATTACATGAGTAGAAGTCGGATATGACAGTGGGTAAAACACCTGGAACAGGAGGAAGACATATCAAGTTCCTGACTGAAGTCAATAACAACTCACATAATCACAGACAAATGACTTATATACGCCTTAAACCTAGATCGCTGCAACTATAAAATGCTGTAATACCTGCCCTGGCTGTTGTTTGTGAATATCAAATGAGGTCATAAATAAGGAAGCCTTTTATGAATGATTAAGTACTGCTCACTGATTATATTGCTATTTCTACCAGAATTTCTTTTTTGTGGGATTTAAGGACTAAGGGATGCTTTCCTGCTTTCTATAGTCTTTATCCTCCATAGTTGGTCCTTATGGCCAGTCAGAAAGAGAATGCGATAGGGAGCAAAAATGTATTATGTCATAATGCCCAAGGGGGAAGGAAGAAAGAGAGAGAGAGAGACTAAGTGAGAGAGAAAGAGAGAGAGAGAGAAAGAGAGAGAGAGAGAAAGGAAAAGTGCCACAGAGGCAGGCAGGAGGTGGGGATGGGAGAGAAACTGGGGACACTGGTGGTGGGACATGTGCATTGGTGAAGGAGTGGTTATTGCAACATTATATAACTGAAACCAAATTGTGAATAACCTTATAACTGTGTATTTCACTGTGAATCAATAAAATTTAATTTTTAAAAATGTGGTATGCAAATATGCATCTAGGTTTCTGTACCAATTTTTCAAAAGTAGGTCTAAGGGAGAATTCCTCAACTTGTCAGCTGCAAGCAGCAGTTGGCTGCCACCAAGCAGCATCAATGGCGCATCCAGAAGGCACAGAGGGAGAGCAGCCTCCCTCCTGCACGGCCCCTCCATGTGAGATCCTCACTTTCCTGCAAGTGTTCATTTTAACAAGTGTTACGCCGTGACATTCTAGCTGGTAGCAAAGCTTAACTTCTTACAAGGGACTTCTTAGTCTAAGTTCAGAGCATGAACACTAAATTAGAACTAAAACCTTCTCCAGTGACAATTTAAAGGTCATTAAGATACAGATTAACAGATTAACATGAAAGAAACATATGCAATATCCTGTGAAAGGGAAATATGAAGGAAAAGACAAAAACTCTAACATCTAATGTGTTAATGACTGCATATCAGGTGCTAAAATAGAGAATGATCTCTCTCTCACACACACACACACACACATTCCCTCTCCTCCTCTCTCTCTCATTCTTATATTCCTTAGATTTCCTGCTTACATTTCAAACCAGCAAGCTACTAGGCCCTGTCTCTAAGAAGACTTGGAAGTAGGGGAACAGATTCTCAAAGAGGTGTAAAGGGATTTAGCATCTCTTTGTGTAAACATCACCTGGTGATCAGGAGAATAACAGTTTGTCAATAAACAAGCTCCACCTGGGTTCACAAACAAATCAATCAGCTTTTTTCAGGTTCTGGAAGGAAAATTCTCCCTTTTTTCACTGCTGAACTTTGGGGCAGCTAATCTCAGGACAGGAGAGTGTATGTTATGGTCCCTACACCTTCACACCTGTAATAGTGAAGACTAATGCCATTGTCTGGAGGCAGAAACATAGGAGTTAATGCTCGGGGGCCAGAGTGCCTGCAATCTTGATGTGTGCGGCATCAGGAAAGCCCATCACTCCAATTGCTGAAATTATGTCTCAATGCAGTCATATTTATAGAATTAGCAAGCATCCCTGGCAGATTCCTTAAATTGTCTAATCTCTGAAAAGCCTTTTCCTTGGGTTAAGAGGTGGGGCAGATGTCAGGGATAGAGGGAAGAGAGCCATCCGCTCAAATACACTAAGTGTTCTAAAGGGAATGATTGAGATGATGTTGTTTTAGTGGTTAGAAAAAGCATGGAAACCAGAATACATGTCATGAGTAATCCTAAAGAACAATCAAACTGACTCACTATCAACTCCAGATAAATGTTCCAAAAAATTTCTATTAGCCAACAAAATCCATACATTCTAAAAAATACCCTGAGGGATTGTATTTGTCTTATCCTTTCTTTAAAATTTAATTACACAATATCTTCACTGTCTCTTTCATGTTTGAGTCATTGACAGTCATTTCCCCCAACAACAACAAAAAACAAAACACCTCTTCCCAGATGGCATAATTGTAGTGCTCATCAATTGAGCAGAGACACTGAGAATGGCTGTATGGTCATATGAGCAGAGACACTGAATATGGCTGTATAGTCGTATGAGCAGACACTGAGAATGGCTGTTTAGTCATATAAGCAGAGACACTGAGAATGGCTGGATAGTCATATGAGCAGAGACACTGATAATGGCTGTATAGTCGTATGAACAGAGACACTGATAATGGCTGTTTAGTCATATGAGCAGAGACGCTGAGAATTGCTGTATAGTCATATAAGCAGAGACACTGAGTATGGCTGTATGCATTTGAGCAGAGACACTCAATATGGCTGTATAGTCGTATGAGCAAGCATTGAGAATGGCTGTTTAATCATATGAGCAGAGACACTGAGAATGGCTATATAGTCATATGAGCAGAGACACTGAGAATGGCTGTTTAGTCATATGAGCAGAGACAGTGAGTATGGCTGTTTAGTCATATGAGCAGAGACACTGAATATGACTGTATAGTTGTATGAGCAGACACTGAGAATGGCTGTTTAGTCATATGAGCAGAGACACTGAGTATGGCTGTATTTCACCATATGAATTAAACTATTGGCTTTCTAGGCAGGTCTCTTAGTTCTCAAAGTCTATTAAAAGTCACCAGTGACTCACAGGAAAGACTGCATTTACTTTCTAGGTCTCAACTGTAGGCTTTTTACCAACTTCAGTGAGCACATCATTTGTGCTCAATTAAATTGGTTGTTTCTGAAATTTCCTGCTAGCATTGAAATAGACGTCAAAGCAGGTGGTCCAAGAAAGGTCTTAGATCAGTAATGCTTGGGCTCCCTGGCTCAGTGAGGGTCGGTGTAATAAGAGTCAATGGAAGTGGTTCCAGAAGAAACGCCAGTCATTCAGTAATGTTTCATGCTTTTTTCTTCCTATATCACACACTGACATGTAAGTTATCAAGTGATTGGTGAGGACCTGATAGAAATTAAATAGGAGTAGATGAAACCAGTTACTCTTAATACCATTCATTAAACTGTCTTTTCACCCAAAGTCCGTATGAAAACAGAAACATCCTTCTCATTTTCATCCTCATTGTTAAATTCGAGGAGAAAGGCCCTGGGCAGCCATAGTCCAATTCCTTCTAATGTTGCAGGGAGGTAGGAAAAACTGAGACCATTCCAGGTCAAGAGATTCTAAAGGAGGTTAAGTAGTAATAACCAGGACTCTCGATTCTTCGCTCCAGCTGTTCCTGTATCTTTCTACATTGACACCAATTACCTACTACAAATTCAGCAAATCCAAATCAAACTCATCATTGTTTCGACTAACGCAGATCTATACCTTGATTTTTCTATTTCCGCCAATAAAATGTGTTATCATTTTCTAATTGTCAATGACTAATTTTAATCGTATTTGATGCATTTTCTCCTTTCTCACTTATACCCATGCTAGTTTTTTCCACTTGGCAAGGGAATGGGCCACACTTCGCAATGCTCAGAGCTTATATCTCGCTCTATGCTCAGAGGGACACGACTGGTGGTGTTCGGGGAACATAAGCAATGTCAGGGTCCAAACCAAGGTCAGCTACAAGCAAACCAAGTATTTCCACTCCTGTAGTAGCTCTCTGGCTCCATCTAAGCTATTACTTAATAGTCATCACTACAGTATTCATTATAGCCATGGATTTGGGCTCCCTGAGCATGCCTCCATTTACTGATAGTAGTTAGACTTAGCTGAGAAAACAAATATTCTCCCAACTCTCAGGGTCTTAGAAAAATAGAAGTAGGTTATATCATTGTATCACTGTATCACTGTCTTCCCGTTCATCATCGATTTGCTCGAGCGGGCACAAGTAACATCTCCATATGACCTGTCTCATGCAAGTAGAGCCCAAGGGCACCTGCTTGCTCCAGGAACATAAAGAGTCTCAAACCATTCCATCAGGTCATGGGAATGAGGTCTATAATTGTCACTGGTATTTGGCATATCAAATATGACACGGGTAGCTTGCCAGGCTCTGCCGTAGGTAGCATACAGTAGGTTACTACTACTACTACTACTACTACTACGATGACGACGACTACTACTATGACGACTACTACTACTACTACTACTACTACTACTACTACTACTACTACTACTACTTTTTAATTTTAGTAGGTTATAAGATACTGAAAATAATACAGAAAGTAGGCAAGGACTATACTGATGTCCTGCATGGAGCCCCTGAGATACTGTAAATACACAGCAAAGACACAGCATGAGATTTAAGAACCACCAGCCTACCAAGACCTCAAAAGAAGCTGGATAGTCATGTAATGAGAAAGCAAAGAAAGGCACTAAGGGAAGCTCTGGCAGAAGTCAACCAAGACCCACCTAGGCAAGGTGCTCCTGGACGTTGGGAGAAGAACAATTAACAGAACACGTTTGAACAGAAAAGGCCTCATAGGGAGACGTTCTAATGGGGAAAGACAAAACAGTCAAACCTATTGCATAACTCACTCCATCCACTGAGCTCCTTGTTCTGATTCCATACCCACTAAGCCATCTTCTGGGGATAATTCACCTTTTTATCTTGGCATGTTTTGCAGAGAGAAAGCACTGCCCCTTGGCAGTCATTTTTCTCACTGTAAATTCTCTGACTTATTTTTACTTCAGTCTCATGAGCCTGGAGACTGAGTTAGCCTGGAGGAGACACATCTATTCCAGCTATGTTGACAAACAAGACCAGGACTGGACCCAGACGTGTGGTTCATCTGTGGCAACTTCCTGGCTGTGTCTTCATCTAACTTGGTCATGTGGCTCCCAGGTGATCCTAACCTGACTCAACAAATTCTGCCTTGCTAGAAATGACCTCAACAGCAGTGATGTTTTTGTTTTCAAAACAACTAAAAAACCTATCTGATGGGGCCTGGCCGTTACTTGACCACTTCATTATTTGGCTATTGAAGCAAGTTCACTTCCAATTTCAGGAGACATTTGAATAGATCAACCTAGGACATTATAAAAGGTATGTTATAAAAAAATACTTCTCAGGAGCCTAGGAAACAGCTCAGGGGTCAGGGGCACTTGCATACATGAGGACCCATATCCGATCCTCAGCACCACGCCCCACCTCTAGCGCCACTGGACGTGTCCTGGTGGTCCCCAGGGCTCATCCCCTCATTCTGGGATGAGTATTTTGAGCCTGGAAGCCTGGTTGGCACGAGTTCCTGGAACCAGGAGTGACCTCTGGGCTGGACCCTCTGAGCACTATTTAGAATGGCCCCAGAACAAAAAATAAACATTGAAGCACGTTTCTGATATGAATATATAAACCTGAGGCTCCTTGTGAATTTCAGTCTGACTCAGAAAAGCTGGGTGAAGCCAAACATGCTCCCAGGAGCCCCAGACACCACTCCATGGAACAAACTTTAAGAAACAAAAATTCCAACTTCCCGCCTACCTGGCAGAGTGTCAGGATCCAGAGTCTTGGGGAATGGGGAAAGTTTCGAGACAATTCTACAGGCAGCCAAGGATGAGACCCACTGACCTAGATGCTTTTTCAGGAGCAGGCAACTTCCCCCAGCTCAAATCACAATTCTGTGCACTCAAGAGAAAAATCAATAAAATCCTGTCTGCAGAGGCCTGGGCTGCTTCCATTTTTTAAATTCCTCAATGCTAAGGCAGAATGAACCAAAATGTAGTCTATTTTAAGTGTTCGCATTTACCAAGCAAATGCCTTTCACACAAAGGACCACCTTATGTATGCGCTCATTTGAAGTTAAGCCTCAAGTGTTAGACATGTCCATCTACCGCCCATCATAATCTTACCTCCCACCTCCTCTGATCAGCCACAAGCAGTGTATCCATTTGCTGTCTGATTATTTGAGAAAAAACTTTCTCTCTGAAAAAGTAAATAATGAGAATTCAAAATGGAAACAAGACATTATAATTACTGCTTTCCAGTCAGATGTCAAACGGATGTAACAAAATAACAACACTAATCAATGTCTAATTTAAAAAAGAGACAGAATATTAATAATAAACTGCCTTTTCTCCCATTAACAAGATGTATCCTCATGTCACTAACACAAAACTATTCTCATTCAAGTAAATTCATTAAGTTACAAACAGAAAGGCTGTACTTAAGTAACACATTTTAATACATGAAAAAAAATCAATGAAATGTTTTCCTTCCTTCTGTGAAAAATCCTCGTGTACAAGACATTATGAGGCCAGGGATGTAGCTCATGTGGTAGAGCACATGCCTTGCAAGAGCACAGGCAAGATCCCCACACAAAAGAACCCTTCAAACACTGACAGTGTGGCCCAGATCTTTAACACCACCAGCTATGGCAGAAGTTATATAGATTATTCTATTCTTAAATTTATGGTAAGAAAGAACCAATGTGAAAAGAAATCAGTTTTAAAAAGATTAATTGTAGTGAGCACAAAGCTACTGAAAAGAAGGAAGAAGGAAAAAAATAAGATTAATTGAAGGTTGGAGAGACAGTACAGATGGCAAGACACTTGCCTCGCATGTGGCTAGAGCAGCTGCACCCTAGTTCAAATCCCCAGCACCACACTTGGTCCCTGAGCACCACCAAGGGTCATTCCTGAGTGCAGAGCCAGGAATAGCCCCTGAGTATGGCTCAACACCCCCAAAAGATTAATTGCTTTTCCTAGAGAGACACCCAAACTATTTACTGGGTATAAGAAATCATTACACCTGGATACTTTTTGAATAAGCCAGTTTCCTTTTTATTTATTTGTTTGTTTGTTTGTTTGTCTGTTTGTTTATTGCTTTTTGGGTCACACCCAATGACGCTCAGAGGTTACTCCTGGCTCTGCACTCAGGAATTACTCCTGGCAGTGCTCATGGGACCATATGGGATGCCGGGATCAAACCCTGGGCCAGCACAGGCCGGCCACGTGCAAGGCAAACACCCTACCCGCTGGGCTAGCGCTCCGGTCCCAGTGTCCCGCTTCCAAATCTCTTTTAGATAATACATTGGAAACCACCAAAGCAGTGAGAGCAACAGTACAGAGGTAACACCAGTCTGATCTGTGGTTTTACTTGGGTTTAATCTCCAGAACCCCATATGGTCCTTGAGACTGCAGGAGTTATCCCTGAGCATAGCCAGGTGTGCGCCCTCCCCTAAAAAAGAATTTAAAAGAAAGCATTAAGACTTTGTACATTTTATTTTTTTGTGTTGAAATTTATTTATTTATTTATTTATTTATTTATCTATTTTTGTGTTGAAATTTAATACAATTTTTTATTTTGGCGGAGAGATAGTACACAGATGCAAGGCAATTACATTGCATGCAGCTGACTGGGATTTTTTTTTAATATTTTATTACACCGCCATGCGATATACAATTACAAAGATGTTCATGTTTGGGTTTCCGTCACATAGTGTTCCAGCACCCATCCCCTCCACCAGTGCCCACTTCCCAACACCAATGTCCCCACTTCCCTCCCCCTCCCCCAGCCCGCCTCTATGGCAAATTCTTTATCTCTTCTCTCTCTCTCTCTTTCTTTTCTCTTCTCTTACACATTGTGGATTGCAATACATACATTGAGAGATCATCATGTATATATTTTTTCCTATATTCAATGCTCAGTTCTAGACTGGTATTATCATTTTTGACAAATATTAGCACACTGTTCCCTTCTCTGTCTTACCTAACCTCTGATTCCCACATGTTTGTGGAAGATTCCACCTTTTTTTTTAATTGAAAGATGCTCATGTAGAGCCTTGGTTCCACAGTGTTCCAACACGCACCCTCCACCCAAACCCATCTCCCATCACCAATGTCCCCACCTCCCCTCCCCATCCCGCACCTCAACCACTTGGCGGGTTCTGTGTGTCATTTCTTTCTTCTTTATATCTCCTTCCCAACAAACTTTCCTGCTCTTCGTTGACTGCAGTGCATTAAAAGACATTACTGTTTCACTATTTTAGTGGACTGGCCGGCAAAGCGGCCGCGCGACCTGGGCTCGAACTGGCTTTGCTCTGTTGATCTGGTCTGAGGCCGCTTTGCAGCATCCGGACTAGCTGACCATGGAACCCCGAGGAGGGCAGATGGGTTTTGGGAGTGGGGCCCGCCGCCTCTGAGGGGTCCCAGAAGCAGCCGGATGAGACTCGCCCATCACACTAGCCACCATTTTTGCTGTCCGGACGCTGCAAAACGGCCTCAGACCAGATCAACAGAGCAAAGCCAGTTCGAGCCCAGGTAGGCGGCTCCAAGAGGCGGGAATCACTGGGAAGTCGCCAGATGGAGGCGTGGTCGTCCCTTCCCCCTCCATCTTGTCGAGCCTGGTGACCCTGCCCGCGAGCTGCCCGCGGCCAGCACAGGGCCTCACGGACGGCTGGGGAGGCTGGCGCTCGGCTGGCGCCGAGCCTAGCTGACCATGGAACCCCGAGGAGGGCAGATGGGTTTTGGGGAGTGGGCCCGCCGCCTCTGAGGGGTCCCGGAAGCAGCCGGATGAGACTCGCCCATCACACTAGCCACCATTTTTGCTGTCCGCGCGCACGGCCCGCCGTCACAGGCGCCGTCGGCCCAGGTGGCGGCCCCAGAGGCGGGATCTGGGAGTCGCAGGGAGGCGTGGGTCGCCCCTCCCATCTTGCGAGCCTGGTGCTGCCGCGGCGCCGGGCCAGCACAGGGCCTCCGGGGCGGGGGGGTGGCGCGCTGGCGCCGAGCGCTGGCCCGGGGGGCTGGGGTTTGGGGGGGGGCCCGCCCGGGGGTCCCGGCAGCCGGTGGACTCGCCATCACACTAGCCACCATTTTTGCTGTCAAGACTTTGTACATTTTAGGTGATGGATTTTTTTTTCTTTAGATAGAGGAGATGAGTAGGAAAGAATCCAGTCAAGAACATAGGGAGACTGTACACTTCAAAATGGAATTCTGAAAACAAACACCCATGGAGCAGTCTTCCAGGGCCCTCCGAGACTCTCTGAGGGGAGTTCGGGCAAGTAGGGGGTGCTAGTCTGGGGGTGTCAGTGGGCAAGAGCTGCTCTTTAGAAAACTCCAAGGAGAAACGTGGTTTCTGAAGGTGCCCAGTCTTCGCTCAGAGGCCGCTTTCACATCTTCTCTGTGAGGTCCATACTGCCTGCTCTTTTTGTTAACTGGTCTGACATAAAAAAAAAAAAAACTCAACTGCACGCAGGAAATAAAAATTATTTTTCACTAGGTTCAAACTTAACTTGTATCTCAGGAAATTGCATAGTGTTAACATCTATTCTTTAAGAACCTCTGCCCACCTATTAAAGCCCATTTTATTACATTTTTCATTGGGGGTGCCACACCCAACAGTGCTCAGGGACCATACCTTGGCGGTGCTCAGATTCAACTATGTCACTGACACAGCTGCATGCAATGCAAATACTTTAACCTCCGTGCTATCTCTGTAGCCCTTCAAGTCCATTTTAAAAAGAGTTCAGATCTCAAAACAGTTGAAACCATTTGACCTTCTAGACAAGTAAGGTGGGACGAGTGCCAGAGAGACCTGCCCCACCTGATATCAGTCACCTCATTTGAAGTTCCTCCGAGCAGCCCAAACCACATAAAGGAGAGGAGATATCATTTCTTTTTCTTCTAGTACTGTACACGGGCTAATGGGCACCAATTTGGGGATCAGAATAACCTCGAATTGATGATGATGGTGATGATGATGATGATGATGATCATGATGATCATGATGATGATGATGAAAATGCCAGCTAATGCCAGCAAAGACATCCAAGGTGCCCATTTTTGTTTCAGGCACCATTCTAGGCTGTTTCCACTTGGCAATTCTCAGTCCTTCACAATTCCATGGGGTGGGCAATGGTAGGTCTCTTCTCATAGGAGTTTAGGTTCTTAGCCCAACTGAGAAGAACTGGGAGAAGTAATCTTTAAACCCTGTGTTTCAAAATCTTTAAAAGTGAGTATTACAGTAATGCCAAACTCCTGGACTGGCATAGATGGGGTGTCCACAAAAGGGGGTTAGGGTGATGCCTGTTATCAGAGATGCCCACCAAAGTCTCATGTCCCAGCCAGTGCAGAACGAGAAACAATGGCACACTCTCAGTGGTTGTTGTGACTCAATGTACAGTCATCCAGATGAAAGACTTCCCAAGATCAATGAAAAAGGAAAGACAACTCCAGATCCAGAGAACAATATTTTAAAAATTAATTGATTGCCTGCCTTTGTTTTCCTCTTCTACCTAAAATAAAACAAGGCTGGCTCTAGCCACAAACATGATCCTCTCTCTGATTTCTTCATGTTCTCTATATTAAATTTGTTCTAGTCATCTCTCCAAGTATATGTTAGTAAGGAGAGAACACCTGTTATGTAAAATGCTCTTAGTGCTAAGATTTGTCTTATAGACACAATTTTTCAGGAAAGAAAAATGCAAATGAGAACTCAAGAGCTCAAGATTATCCTGTCTGCCCCCAAAGAATTAAGAAATTTTAAATACAATTCAGGATATGGTAGGAAGAAAGTTAACACTTCAAATTATTGCTAACAACTATATCTGAATAGCAAAAACTTATCTTGGCTAATTAACATTTTGATGTGAGATAATTACCTATTAATTATATCAATAAGTAGATTAGCAATTTTTCCATTTGTAATTAATTCTATTTTAAATCATCTGAAGAACATATTTGATGTAGTTGTATTCACAGAGAAAATGATTTCACAAATCTATTCTCAGAACATATTTATTTTGAGATATTGATCACAAAGGAGCTCTTTCTAATCTTTTTTAAGAAAACTATGTACTTTCCACCAGAAAGGACTCTCTTTTTAGGCGTTAGGTTATCATGTAGTTATCCTTAGGGAAAAATGATTTGCTTTAGAGAGATCCAATGAATAGAAGCAAACATTTTTCTTTTCTGACCAAGACATCATTGAGTAATTTTCCAAAGGACAAGTGTTAGCTTAAACATAAAGCAAATAAAATGGGAAAAAAAGTAAAGGAAAACATCTCATTGGTGATTGGTCAACTTCTCTTGAGTTCCCAGCTGTATTAACTGTCAGTAGCAAATGTACCCTGGTAACTGTAATTGGCTTTCCAAAGTAGAGAAAGACCTACTCCCAGAAGGATCTGTTATTCAAACACTTAAAAAATATTTTTTAAACACCTATTTCTGTAGTCTCACCAAGACACAAATCTTTTCTTTATTTTCAAGTTTGAAGGAAAGTAAAGTTTGGTAAATACTTTGGTGGAAGAGGTTTCTCTAAATCTGTGATTTTTCCATGTCAAAAGGCTTATCTGATATTTTCTTTGTGAACAACCTTGGTAAATACTATTCAAAATCTAAGAGCTAGGGGCCAGAGAGATAGTACATAGGCATTTACCTTGCCTGCAGCAAACCCAGGTGCAATCCCCAGAAGTACCTAGTCTGACCCCTATATCATAGGTGCAGTTCCAGAGGCCCCTGAGTACCAAGGTACCTGGATTATCCCAGTACAACAGGCCTCAGGAGCACCACTTTCTGGGGACCTCACACTGAACCAATACCCAGGTTAGCTGAGAGTCACTGGAAGGGGGACTATGACCCTGAGCAAAGCTTGGAAAGCCTGTCAAAAAGATTTTACAAAAAACTCAAAACTTTAAATTCAACATTTCTTTATTTTGAAGCAATGGTATGATGCTAAATATTTTAGCGACATTTTAACAAGATTCTGGAATGGATGTCTCAGAGAGGGTGAAAGAGGAGAAAATTAGGATATACCACTTTTCAGGTGTAAATACCCCCCCCCCCAACATGGCTGTCTTCAGGCTGTAAAGGTAACATCACCAAGACTGAGAGTGACTGGAAAGAGGTGTGTGTGCACATTTGATTCTGCAGAAGAATGTGAACTAAATACAGAATATTGACAGCAACATATTATTCTAGGCCAGTAGTCTTAATATACCCATCAAGGACTGAAGCTGGTTTGCAAGTGTAGAAAAGTGGAAAACCACTAGGCTCCCGTCTTGGTTCTAACTGCCAGTTTGTGGACCAGTCCATGGGTACAAAATGGTTGAAGAACACTTCTTTAGGCCAATTATAATCTGAGTTTCACCCAGAATCCCCCTCACTCAAGTTGAAAGCACATTTTTTATAATATTGTTTGTCAACAAAAGGCTAATATCTAGTATAACAACTGCAAATTCTGTTTTTTAAAAAGGGGACTAACAAATGGAATGACACACATTCTATCCTACTAATCTACTTCAATAACTTGGGACCTAGTCTAAAAGGAATCATCTATATTGATACAGGAAGGCTTTGAATCTTTTTTGTACAATGTGTTCAGCCATAAACCTGTGAAAACATCATTGGCATCATGGCCTAAACCTAGCTTCAAAAAAAGGTATATATTAGGTGGAGTTATAAGTTGCAGAGAAAAGAATAGTTGAATAATGATCCAATTTCTAGACTAAAATTGTGTGGCCATGGGGTCTGATAAGTAATTCTATAGATGATGTTCAGTATTGGTATTAAGATTTAAGAGTCCAACCAAAAAAGAGGTTGGCTCATTTCTTTAAATTAATCATGAAATACAATAACTCATCAGAATGACTGCACACTGTATCAGCACACAGAATACCAGACATACATTCATTTTCTCAGCTCAAACGAAGACAAAAATGTTAAGCCACTAGGGAAGTGGTTAAACCTAAAATATCTTTCTATGCCACATTCTTCTCAATTGTTAGGCTCTTCCTCACATAATTTTACCAAAGCAAGCTAAAACTTATTCCTTAAAAAGTGAAAATTTGAGGGCCGGAGCAATAGTCCAGAGGGTAGGGCATTTGCCTTGCACATGGCTGGCCCTTGCCGGCCCGGGTTCGATCCCCAGCATCCCATATGGTCCTCTGAGCACCACCAGGAGTAATTCCTGAGTGCAGAGCCAGGAGAAACCCCTGAGCATTGCCGGTGTGACCCAAAAAAGAAAAAAAAAAAAAACTGAAAATTTTGGGGGGTCCAGAGTGATTGTCCAGTGGGTAGGACGTTTGCCTTGCACGTGGCCGGCCCGTGCAGCCCGGGTTCCATCTCCGGCATCCCATATGGTCTCCCCGAGCACTGCCAGGAGTAATTCCTGAGTGCAGAGCCAGGAGAAACCCCTGAGCATCGCCGGGTGTGACCCAAAAAAAAAAAAAAAAAAAATAGTGAAAATTTTATGCTTTCAACTAAATTAATAAACTAAATTATATTGTTTGTGTATTCTTTTAAATCATTGTTTATATGTTTAATGCACAATTGTATTTTTGTTGTTGTCAAAAGACTCAATGGTGTTTAGAGAGCCACAATGTTTTGATGCAGTTAAGAAACAGATCACTTGTATCACTTCACTTGTCTTCCCATTGATCATCGATTTGCTCCAGCAGGGCACCAGTAACATCTCCATACGTCCTGTTGCATGCTAGTGTAGCCCAAGGGCATCTGTTCACTCCAGGAACACAAAGAGCCTCAAAACATTTGTTCAGGTCATGGGAATAAGGTCTATAATTGTTACTGGTTTTTGGCATATCAAATACGACATGGGTAGCTTGCCAGGCTCTGCCATGTGGGTGGTATACTCTCTTTGTATGTATACATATATATATACACACATACACATATATATACATATATACATACACATATATAAATATATACATATGTACATATATACACACATACTTAATAAGGATTCACTTCATTTTTTTTCTGTATAATTTGTATTTAGCAAATGGTTAAAAAAAAACAAAGATGCCAGCATCAAAACGATTCATATTCATTTGGCTTTTAAATAGAGTCTACATCTCTACAAACACTTTTAAATGCAAGTTTTCATTCTGTTTTGGTCTGTTTTGATTGTAAGGTGGAAATCTGGCTCACTATGGTTCTAAGGAATTAAGTCTCAAAACTATCTTTTTCAATTAATAAAACTAAAGGCTCTTCAAGGAATAAAACAACTATCTCCTTCCGAACCAGCCCAGGTCGGAAAGAAACAGATACAGAAGATTAAATAAAACTCAGCATGGAAATACTGAACTTGACAGAAGAAATAGAAGAAAGGGGCTTTATATATACATATATATAAAACTAAGTAGTCATATATATGACTACATCTATAGTTTTATATATATGACTATATAGATAAAACTATATATGTAGTTTTATATATAGACTACATCTATAGTTTTATATATATGACTATATGTATAAAACTATAGATGTAGTTTTATACTATGACTACATCTATGGTTTTATATATATGACTACATCTATGGTTTTATATGTATGACTACATCTATAGTTTTATATAACTGCATGTATGTATATATTTATGTATATGTGTATATATACATATATGTATATATGTATATATGTGTGTATATAAACATATTATATTCTTATATTCTGTCTCAAGAAAATGACTGACCCTTTTGCCTTTCTTCTTTATTACCACAGAACTGCAAAGAAGAGTACTATGTCTCAGTATCACCTCATTAGTTAAATATCTCATTTCGGTGCCTTTAAAAATGGTTTGATTTGTAAATAGATACTTTCTATTCATCGGGATCCTGAATAAACTGACACAGTAGTAAAACAAGGATAAATTTACTCAAAGGTAAATTTGCTGGAAACAAATTTCAGTGTTGGCTTAAGCTTCCACTAGCCCATATTTGAAACAGCTTCCTTTTGCGATTAAAGGACAAAACAGTTGGGGCCAGAATGATAGTACAGGGGTTAAAGCTGCTAGTCCGATATACAGCTGATCCAATTTAATCCGCAGACCACATCTGTTGGCCTGAGCACCACCAGCAGTGTTCAATAAATACAAAACCAGGAGTCAGTCCTGAGCACTGCCGGTATTGCCCAAATATACCCCCTCAATAGAGATTGCTCAACGAATAAAGCACATTTGTGAGGACCTGAATCTGATCCCTGTGCTCTATGTACCTCCCCCCCCCCCCCAAGCACCACCACTATAACCCAGGTGGCCTCTAGTCAATACTAGGTAAGAGCTATCTTTTAAAAAGAGCATAAAATCTATAGCACCACTTTATAAAATAAATTTACATCTTTATATTTTTTTCCCAGAGTCTCATTGGTTATTTCTACTCTTTGGGTTATACCCAGAGATACTCATTGGTTATTTCTAGCTCTGCACTCAGGAATTATTCCTGGTTGTGCTCAGGGGACCATATGGAATGTTGGGGATCGAACCCATGTAGACTGTGTGCAAGGCAGAATTCTGCAACAATGCAGTAACTTTAAGAAAATGCAAGATTAATGACAGGCATGAAAGGGTCCTGAAAGAGGCACTAGGGAGCTATCTCAATGGACTAGAGGGCATGTCTTCATGTGCTGTGGGATCCAACTTCCATCCCCACCATCACTGCATCTCCACCCAAACACCTCTGGGTCTAGCTCTGGAGGTTTCAAGGCATTGTCAAGGTGGCTCTGGTGGTGGCTAACAGAACTGGATGGAAGCAAAGCTGAGAAGAGCAACAAACCAGCAAACCAGCCGGTCTGCACAGCTCAGTCAAGAACTAAGTTGTATTAGATTCAACCACAATAAAGAATGAAAACTTGTCACTTGTAACAACATGGACGACCTTGATGGCACTATGCTAAATCATCCAAGTCAGAAAGAAAACTACAAATACCAGATTATCTCAATTGTGTATAGAAGCTACAAAATATCAAAAACAAAAACCCAGGCTTACAGACAGAACTATTTGGTGATAGCTAGATGTGGGGGTTGGCAAAAAGAGAGAAAGGGATTGAAAAGTCTATATATCCAGTTATCAGATAAATTGTAGGATTATGTACAACACGATGACTATACTATTTAATAACATTGTATTACATATTTTAAAGTTTCTGAAAAAGTAAGTATTTAAAGTACTCATTGAGGGGCCAGAGCGATAGCACAGCGGGTAGGGCATTTGCCTTGCATGCAGCCGACCCAGGTTCAATCCCTGGCATTCCATATGGTCCCCCGAGCACCTCCAGGAGTAATTCCTGAGTAAAGATCCAAGAGTAACCCCTGAGCATTGCCGGGTGTGACCGAAAAGCAAAAAAAAAAAAAAATCTCATTGAAAGTCCTCATGAGATACTGGTTAGATCCCTGGTACCACACACACAAAAGCAAAGAAATAAAATTCCTCATCATACACACAAAAATTGTTAGTTATTTATGGGGGTGAATAATGTGGTGATAATTTTTACAATGTGATACAAATACAAAACACTATGTGTATACTTCAAACTAAAATAGTGCTATAGGCTGATTATAGTTCAATTTCTAAAAGCTCTGAAACTATCAAAACAAAATAATCACAATCAATTTAGAAATTATAATAATTATTTATCAAATAAATCAATGATAGTGTGTTTACTTCTAGAAAAAAATCTAGCTGAGCCAAAAGAATTCACAGTTTTATTATACAGAGTTTTATTATTGAATTCTGGAATGAGTTAATGGAGACACAATGTTGACTAGGCCTACTTATCTAAAAACAGAATAATTTGTTATATAAGATTTTAGATTACCATACCAGGGCTTGATTTCTTAACCAAAGAGGAGCTTTCCATGGTCAGACCTATGCTGCAAAGACTATTGACAGAACCACAAAGACACACACAGTTTTAGGCAATGGCAAGAAGCATGAACTGACAGAACAGACTTACAGTAAGGAAAACAAATGAGGGCATTAGCATCACACACACAAACGTGCCTGCCTGTTCATCATAAAAGACTTAAACTTACAGGTATCAGATGGGAAAAAGGCAATGTCATACAATTTAATAGTTCTAAGGAAAAAAAGCTTTTCCTAGAATATAACGAAGTAAGGAAAAATTCAGAATAGTTTTACAAAAACAATTAGACAGATATAAATCTGCAGGCGCTTATATTCTTTCCTATGGAAAGGTTTGTATTTTCAACTCTACATGGGATTCACTTGAAATGAAGCCACTATTTCCCTCAAATACTTTATTTAGAGGTGACTACAAGAGTATGTCACCTGCACCTGGCAGAGCCTGTTCATGTCGTATTTGATATGCCAAATACCAGTAACATTTATTTTAGGTCATTCCCATGACCTGATGGAATGGTTTGAGGCTCTTTATGTTCCTGGAGCAAGCAGATGCCCTTGGGCTCTACTAGCATGAGACAGGACATATGGAGATGTTACTGGTGCCCGCTCGAGCAAATCCATGATGAACGGGAGATAGTGATAGTGATAGTGATCGTGATCGTGATAGTGATAGTGATAGTCATAGTGAAGCCACTATTTCCCTCTAATACCTTCTCTAGAAACCACATATATAGAGTCACCTGGGATGCAATTCAAACTACAGAGCCACTTGGAAGTAGAAGGAAATTCTATTTCTAAGAGGATAGAGTACATTTTTTAAATATAGAAAATTTCTTGTAAGAAAATGTTCCCCCAACTCACTTCAAGGATATAATTTAATTTGCTTTCTGTGGGGTCATGAGAGGTATCCTCTATAAAATAAAGCAATGAATTATTACTTATTGTTAAACTCATACTGCACCTAATTAATAACTTAAACCTTGGCAGGTGTATGGTACATACAGTAAAAACAGTACTTGCAGAGTCAGTACTATCTGAGGTTTCAGACAAAATGACATGATAGTGTCTTGGAACATCCACCCCCAGATTATTTTGTTTTGATAGCTTCAGAAATTTTAGAAATTAAACTATAATCAGCATATAGCACTTGGTTTCCCCTTTTTAATAACTTCTTACTGCAATAACATTGCATGTTCAACTTATGTAAGTTCAAGTGCACAACATTATAAACAATGTCTGTATATGACACATTAATTGCACCACTGAAAGTTCATTTCACTGTATGACTGACCCTTTTACCTGATTTATCCACTTCCTTTCTCTCTTCCTCTCTGGTAACCACTACTAAACAGAATAAAAACAATCACTTATGGGACTGGAGCCATATACAGGAGGAGGGCACCTGCTTGCACGTTGCCAACCCAGGTTCAATCCCTGGATTCCCATATATTCCCCAAGTACTGCCAGGAGTAATTGCTGAATGCAGAGCTAGGAGTAACCCCTAAGCACCACCAGGTTTGGCCCCAACAAAAACAAACAAAAATCACTTTGAGACCATTTTTGGCAGGGGGTGGGGATGGTCTTCAAAACTCAGGAGTCCACTCCTGATGATACTCAGCTTGGCTGTGCAAGAGGACGTGCTGCCTGACTGTTCAACGCCTCAGCCAGGCAATGTGAGCGTCTCAAGGACAAAGAAACCAAACAGAATAGTACCCCCTGGGGAGAGGACACCTGAAACCTTATTTTGGGCCCAGTGTCGATGGAGCCCCTGGAACCACACCCAGCAGCTGTGGGGGGTTGGGGGGAGTAGCACGAAGGACAGAGGGAAACTCAAGGTCTCAGAATGCGCTGCAGCCCTTCCCCTGGCCCCTTGCATAGTTTTGTATAATGCTCTTAAGATGTTAGTAAATACACCAAAAAATATTTTAAAAAATGATGAACATTTAAAAGAACAGGGGGGGGGGGGTAGCCCAGCGGGGGGCGTTTGCCGAGCGGGGCGAAAAGTGACCCAAAAAAAAAAATAAAAAAAATAAAATGCAAGCAGTATCTAATCACAGATCAGTCTAAAAATGTATTTCCTTTATGTTGTATAATGCTTGAAATGATCTTTTTCAAGAAGCAATGCCATGGGAGGTGACCAGGGACCTAGATCCATCCATAACTGTTTAGCACCCCAAGTTCCTGAATGCAGCACTGGCCCTATCTACTCCTGAAGCCCCAAAGGTGGCTGTATTTCTATGCGAAATAATGCCAAGTTCCAATGTGAACAATCAAATATTCATTTTTCTCTGGGGTAAGACACTGCTTCATATAAACCATGGCAGAGGTTTTTTCTTATTACTATGAAAAGGGCTAGAATTACTTGTCATCACTTATTAATCTAATCACATCATCTCAGATATTTCCTCAACTACAAGACAGAAGTCATGACATCTGTTAATGACTCTGGAGATTTTCTGTGAGCTTCCTATGAGCTAGAGCACCCCAAAAATATATTATAAAAACAGTACAGGTGTCTCCAATGTCTCCTGAAAGACAAGCCTTCATTTGATAGATGACTCAGAGAGAGGCACTGCGGGAAGGTAGCGAGACTTGTTCAAGATTATAAGGTGAGCTTATGAAAAACCAGGACTCTTGGCTTCTGGCCTCTTCTGCACTAGGTATATGGTACCAAATGCACACAGGGCTTGATACCAAAGAAAGAGATAGCAATGAGAGTTTGTTTTGTGATGACTGAGCTAAAATCCAGGGACCAGTTTCCAACACTGGTCTCATCTCTGACTCATGATGAGACAATCACACAACCACTTTCCATTTCACAAGCTTTCTCTTTAAACTGAGAGAAATAATGTGGTTTTCTGGTCTTCCTTTTAAGTGGCTGATACTTTAGCTTTTATTTTAACAGGTAAGTAACTGAGAATCAATGAAATTTTGTCATAAGACTCTGTGTCTCAGGCAAAAGGAACAAACTGCTTTTCTTTATTAAAATGTTATTGGCAAAAGGAAGCATTTTCGGAAAAGAGGATAAATAGTAACTAAATGTTCCCCCCATATATTTATGTAATGCTTACATCAGGCTACACCGTTATGGAGATTCTACCCGTAAAAAAAAAAAAAAAGAAAGAAGGGGGAAATGTATGGCCACTGGCACGTAATACAAGAGGCATTTTTTAAGTATTTTATTATACCACCATGAGATATACAATTACAAAGATGTTCATATTTGGGTTTTAGTCATACAGTGTTCCATCCCACCAGTGCCCATCTCTCCACCAGTGCCCATCCCTCCACCAGTGCCCATCTCCCACCACCAAAGTCCCCGGTTCCCTCCCTCCTCCCCAACCCTCCTCCATGGCAGGTTCTTTATTCAAGAGGCATTTTTTGTTTTGTTTTTGCAGGGACAGGGATTGAACCCAGGTTTCATGACCTTTGTTAATCTTATTACTAATGAAAACAAAACTTTTCAAGTTGTTTTTCAGTTGTATAAATTAATAAACCCATTCCACGTTGACATAAATCACTGAAGTTGGCTAGTTTTTCATATATTCTTAAACATTCAATCTGCTGTGATATGCTTTTTCAGTTAAGGTGCTTAAAGAAAATCTAGCCTCATAGTTGGGAAAGGAAGGAGTATTTTAACAGCTTATCCATATAATTATGATATAATTCTTTGATACACACTAAAATTTGACAACTGGTCATTTCTTTAAAGGTTATTTAGACATGGAAGCTGAAACTGCACTGAAAAAATATTATTCTTGTTTAGTCATGAAATAACAGGAACAAAAGGGACAAAAGTCTCAGTATTGTTATGAAAATAAATTTGAGCTTGCACATTCTCTGAAAGCACCCTAAGTAAAGATTTTGGAATTCCCCAAACTACACTTTGAGAACCTCTGGTTTATAGGTATCTATCATCTTATGATGTATTACCTACCTATTGGTAGATAAGAAAGAGCCTGTAAAATGTAAGGAACAAGGTGAGGTAGGTTTACAAAGGAATGGAAGAAAAATCAATGCAAACATATCATTCACTCCACAGTCAACCTTCATCTGCATATGAAGTGGAAAGCTGGCCACGTAAGGCAGGAGTGCAGAGAAATGGTCCTGTTAGTGTAGCCAAATTGTACCATGAGTCCAAACATCTCAAAGAGGGCAACTGTTTCAACAATATGTGAGAACCCCTGAGTATACTATACCACTGAACCACCAATGCTGTGACTCTCTGAGTATACTATAAAGAAATTTTTATTCTATCATAACTGGTCACAATCATCCCATGTCTGCACATATCATGAGCTGACCTATCAACAGAGGCAGGCCCAGATGGCCAGCAGTGAATCTGTGATGCCTGCTGCCTTCTTCATTTCATGTCAACCTGCTCCTGCTCCCTCTTTCAGTTAGTCACACCTGACCCAAGCCCTCTGGTCCCGAATGATTCCCTGTCTCTGCATTTACCTTCCTTGGCTTTTCCTCTTAATGAGGAGTCTGGTTCTTTCTACTACTAACTACTTGGGAGCCCACTTTGCCTCACCTCTCCCCCAAACTGTCCCTCACTCTCAAGATTGGCACACAGGTAGATGCCAGTGGGAAAGGCATCTACAAACATGTCTTCTTGTATATTATTTCTCGTTTTGATCTGCCTTAGCATAGGACAACAGAGCACATGGAAATAAGTCATTTTCAGGCTATTAGCATAATAAGGAAGCAGGCTTCCACAGTAATTAAACTAATGAAGATGACCCTAAACTGAAGAAACAGCAATTAGAGTTGACTGAATAGGCATTAGGGGAAATGAAGACATTCACATTCAAAGGAAGGAACAATTTTTTAAATAAGAGGTAAAATTAATAACAGTCCAGATTCTATGGAGAAGGAAAGCACTCCAAATGACTCAGAGCCAGCTTAGGGATGTACAGATCAGCCCCTCATATTCAAGTGAATACAAAACTGGTGATAAGCTCTCATTAAAATATGGACATTAGAGATAAACTAACAAAAGGGAAAATTAGGAGGAAACTAATTCTATACCGCTTAAATCAGGAAGGAAAGATTTTTCCTACATATTTATTTCCATATAATTATTTTTCCAGGCAAAATATGAGTTGATATTTTACAAATATAAATAACCACTTTCTAAAGTAATTATTCAAAACCTGAGCTATTCTATTGAACACCAACAGAAGCTCATTTCATTGGCACAGCGTGCCCGCTGCTCCACGTCAGGTCCCTCAGCCAGGGTCCACACAGCCCTCTGGGATGAATCAAGGGAAGTCCAATCTGAGTGTCTCTTGCTAATGTGGCAGAGTAAACTGTCCACTCATATTAGCAAGGATGGTCATTATGACTGCTTTATTTCTTATTGATCTCCTTGTCACATTCCAGGAACTCAGAATCCAAAACCAGAAAGGGCAAAAGGTTAACATAAGAGAGAGTTTCTGTCAACGCTCTTCAGACCAGAACCAGACCAGGGTTCTGATCTCCATGTCAAGGCTTGCTTGAGGCCTACCCAGAGAACTTCAGCTCACTCACTCAGAGGACAACTAAAGTTCTCCACGTGCCTCAGTGACCAAGCAGAGTGAAGTCCATGAAATCTCGAAGGCTACCCTGCAGGGCAAAGAAGGCACATGCTCATGGCTGTGGGTGCACTTCTAATTAATAAATGGGGCTCTACAAATAAAAACAGAAGTGAGCATGACACTATTAAAATGAATTTTTACTCCTCTGCATTGAAGAAATTGGGAATGGAGGGCTGGGGGCCATGCCTGGCAGTGCTCAGGGATTACTCTTGACTCTGCACTCAGGGACCACTCCTGGAGGCTCAGGGAACCATATGGAATACCAGAGATCCAACCCAGGGCAGTTGTGTGCAAGGCAAGTGCCCTATCCACTATATACTATCTCTCCAGCCCCTAGAAGAAAATTTGTATAAGATGCACATGACCAAAATTCAAATGCTTTCTTTTATAACAGTCTTTCTATGCCATTATTAGATATGACCTTTAGTGATTACGAATAATAGGATTCTAATGCACAAATTAAATTTGCTACAATTTTAATTGTAGGACTAGTTTTTAATCATCACTATTACTAGAACCACAAAAAAAAAAATTAAACCTATTCGGCTCCTAACAGCTTCTTACTTTAATTCTACAGATTTAGGCTGTTCAGCGAAAGCATGCCAACCTTTCTCTTTTTCCATCTGTCTTCCACTGCTTTTCATAGCTTACTTTTTTTCCACCTCCACCCTGAAAAAATGCTGGCTTATTGTAAGATTGTGTCTGAAAGAAACTACTCTATCCTGGACTATCAACTATTTCACAAGAGAACTGATCTGTCTGGTTTTCTTTTTTTTTTTTAATCAACATGGACTTTTATAGTAGTTATATTTTGTTGACAGTGACGTCAATGCACATGCTACTTGACGCCCCAAAATGGAAAGCTCCAGGAATTAGCTATCACAGAAAACCTCTAGCTGTAAGCAATATCCAACTAAAGAGGCGCAGAAGCAAAGATCAGAGAAATATGCCAAGGGGGAAATGAAAAAAAAGAAAAAACCTTTCCAACTGCCTGGTGGAGAGAATAGTAAAAGCTCGTGTCAGCCTGCTGCAGTGCCAGGCTGGGCTCCTGGGTAAGTTCTCCAGTAAAGAAAATGCTTTTCTGGGGAGACTATAATGGGTACTCTGTGAGCTCTGAAGCCCGGACTGGCTTTTCTATAGATGACTTTGTTCCTTCTTTACATTGTCAACTTGGTTTATATTTTTTTGAGGAAATTACATTCTCATCTTTTCAAATGAAGATGCTGTTCTGGCCACTTTTCAGTTTTATTCAAATCTGTAGAAATATGTTCTACCTTGTTTGGAAGAGAAAATGCGACCAAAAAAAAGTTTTGGAACACTTATTGAATATTCAGAACGGAATGAAAGTTATTTAGCTTTGAAGGAGTCAGGTCATGTCTGCGGTTAAAATTATTTTTTAAGAAAACAGATTGCAGAAAGATCAAAAGACAAAAGGCCTTCAGTAACTGACTGAAAGTCAGAAATAGCACACACTTAGATCACCTGATATCAACTTAAAATCAGCAACAACAAACGAAGACACTTTAAAAGGTCCCAACAGACTCCCATTTTCTCGGACAAATAGATTCCTCTGGACTTTAGCTTATAGGTAGAGTACTTATTTGCCCTGTATAAATAAAGATCTAGGCTCAATTCCCGAGCCCCACAAAAAAAATAAATACATATAATAAAATTAATTCCTTACTAGGAAAACAATCCACAAAGAGAGGGTGATTAGTTTTATTTCAAAAGTTAAATAAAGTTAAGGCTGGGAGCAAGTTTAAATACTCTAACAGCATATTTTGAAAATGTTTGCTAACTGCTGCTATCAGTCTGATTAATGAAATATCAGTGATTCATGAACCTTATAACTTTAGGTTCTTTTGCCAGTCTAGAAGGGTCTACTCAGAATTATCACATGGCAGAGAAAAAAACCATGTGGCTAGGAGGCAAAGGAAATGGCAGTCTATAATAGCTATTGCTTTCGATCTATCCTATTAAATTCCCCTTTTGCTCCAAATGTTTCCAGAAAAGCAACCAGAGGTCTAAAAGAATATTATACTCCAGAGGTAAAATGTCAGGAACAAAGTCTATCTCTGGTGATGATATTAGGACCCATCCAGTCTCCTGTTGATTGCTGCAACAAATTATTATAAATATAGGGACTTAAAATAGCACATCTTACTACCTAAGAGATATAGAGATCAGACTTCCAAAATGGGTCTCACTGGGCTAAAATCAACATAGCAACAGGTCACTGTTTATTCTAGAGGTTAAAGAGGAGAATTCATTTTCCTGTGTTCTCAGCTTTGAGGTTCTTCGTATTCCTGAAGCAAGCAGATGCCATTGGGCTACACTGGCATGTGATAGGGTCAAATGGAAATGTTACTGGCGGCCACTCGAGCAAATCGATGAATAACAGGATGTCAAGTGATCAAGTGAAGAGTGATCTCCAGTTCCTAGGGGTTGTCCATATTCCTTGGCTTTTGGGCTGTTCCATCTTCAACATCAGCAGTAGTTGGTCAAGTCTTTCTCACGTCACATTTCTATGACCTTGTCATTTGCCTCCCAGTTCTGCTAATAATGATCCTCATAAGTACATGAAGCACATTTGGGTGATTCAGGAACATCTTCCTATCTTAAAGTGTGGAACTAAAAACCTAAAATTCATCAGCAATTTTAACACTTTTTAACAATATTAGCAACATTTTTACCATTTATGCTGATTACAATATAGACGTAATTGAGAGATTATTTTCTCTCTAATCGATATCAAGAAAAACAGTTTACTTTTTGTTATTTTGTCACTAAAGAATAAATTCTTTTTTTTATTATACCACAGTGAAACATACAATTACAATGGTGTTCATAATTGGTTCTTGGTAATACAGTATACCAGCACCCATCCCTCTACCAGTGCCCCATTTCCACCACCAATGTACCCCACCCCCTCCTCCCCCACCCCCCATGCTGCCTTAATAGCCGGTACCCCAGTTTCCTCTCTTTCTCTCTCTGTCTCTCTCTCTGTCTCTGCATCTCTCTCCCTCTTATTTTACACATTGTGGCTAGCCCTGCAGGTATTTAGAGTTTATCACTTAAGTCTCTTTGTGTATATTCAATGGTGAGTTTTAATCTGCCATTACCATTTCCCACATAAATTCTAATTATTCTTTAGTGATTTTAACATTATCTCCAATAATGCTACTCTTTGTTGTGAACTCTTCAGTCAGATTGTTCCCCACACTAGCTGTAGGTACCTCAACTTTAACAAGAGAATTATAATGAAACTTTGCTTCTCTGCCATCCCTCAAAGTTACGATTTAGTGACTAACAATTTCTTCTATCATGTTTTCACTTAAGATCAGAATCTTTGTCTCCCACTAAAAATACAAAGTTGGGTTGGTCTAAGTGGGATTCCTTTTTCCAGTTAGCTTCAATGCAAAATCTACAATGGAAAGAACTTAGCAAAACCTCCATTCATTTATCACTTACTAACCCCATACCTACTTGTACCAAGTGAAGGAAGTTGAGTTTTGAACAAGAGACAGACTCCCTAGTCTTACTGGGCTTGGCCTAGTGTTTTCTAGTATTCCTAGGAGGGGATACAAAGCAAAGTTAGTTTCTACAACTTAATAGAAACTTCTTTTTATTATATGCTCTTTGAGAACATACTCTTATTATATGTTCTATTTGAGGACATATAATAAAAACACATGTACAAGGGGAATCTATTTAAATTAGGCAGCACGTAACAAAAATTACAAAGCAGGAGAGAATCTGGAATAGAGAGCCTTGAAAGCATATTTTCTAAGTTTTGTGTGGAATACCACAATGTTTTTAGTGCATTCCAATGTATTACATTCTTTGACCCACACTACGACTGGGTATGGGAAATGTTATGATTATCTCTAATATGTAGATGAGAGATGCAATTTTATTTTGTTTTTTTTTGGAGGTGGGGGGCACACCCAGCAGTGCTCAGGACTTAGTCCTTATTCTGAATTCAGGATTTATTCCTGGTCATATTTGGGGGAACCATATGGGATGCCAGAGATTGAACGTGAGTCAACCATATACAAGGCAAGAGCCTTACCACTGTACTATTACTCTGGCCCTAAGGAATTTGGTTTTAAAAAAGCTAACTCAGGTTACCTGGTAGCTGGCAAAGTCCAAGCCTCATTCATGTCTTCTTTGTTCCAATGATCTGCTATCTGAACTTCTATCATTTGACTTCATTGACTGGCTTTCAGGATTCTCCTAACTTTGAGTCTTCTTTCCTTCTATACACTTCTTCCTCTCTCCTGACCACAGGCATTACCCAATATTCCATTTTTTCCACAGACTTACCCTCTTCTCAAATGACCAACTGACCTTACTCAACTGTACAACTACATCCCTGTGAGGATATTCCCTCCTTAAAGAGTACTCTCTGGGAGAGAGATGCAGAGACATAGAGAGAGAAAGAGAGGAAACTGGGGTACCTGCTATTAAGGCGGCCTGGGGGTGGGAGGGGAGGGGTACATTGGTGGTGGAAATGGGGCACTGGTGGAGGGATGGGTGCTGGAATACTGTATTACCAAGAACCAATTATGAACACCTTTGTAATTGTATGTTTCACGGTGGTATAATAAAAAATTTTTTAAAAAAAGAAGAAAAAGGTAAATGCCCTCCCTGCTGGACTCTTGCTCAGCCCCCCAACAGTGTTTTTTTTGTACCACCTCACCACCAGCACTGGTTGTTTCCAGATTTATTTATATGAGTCATTGTCATTGGTTATTTTGATCCTGTACTTCTCAAGTAGGTAATGATGATAAACAATTTTTCATAAGAAAAAAAAAAAGAAAGAGTACTCTCTGGAAATCAGAAGAATAGCTCAATGGGCTATGCAGACATCTGGCATGAAGATCTGAGTTCCATCCCAGACACCACATGGACCCTGATGCACCACCTGGACCAACTCCAAAGCACATCACAAGAAACATTCCCCAAGCATCGCCAGGTATTTTTTTTTATTATACCACCGTGAAACATACAATTACAAAGGTGTTCATAATTGGTTCTTGGTAATACAGTATTCCAGCACCCATCCCCTCCACCAGTGCCCCATTTCCACCACCAATGTACCCCTCCCCTCCCATCCCCCACCCGCCTTAATAGCAGGTACCCCAGTTTCCTCTCTTTCTCTCTCTATCTCTCTCTCTGTCTCTGCATCTCTCTCCCTCTTATTTTACACATTGTGGCTAGCCCTGCAGATATTTAGAGTTTATCACTTAAGTCTCTTTGTGTATATTCAGTTCACCAGGTATTTTAGACACCTTCAGTCTTTCCTTTGCATCTTGTTTCAACACAGCCTCTTGCTACCCTCTGTAGACAACTAAGACGAGCCTATCATAGCCCGGCTTGCATGGTTCATCAATATATGCTGGATTTAGAGGTGACTACAAGAGTATGCCACCCGCATGGCAGAGCCTGGCAAGCTACCCGTGTCATATTTGATTTTTGATATGCCAAATACCAGTAACAATTATAGACCTCATTCCCATGACCTGATGGAATGGTTTGAGGCTCTTTATGTTCCTGGAGCAAGCAGATGCCCTTGGGCTCTACTAGCATGAGACAGGATATATGGAGAAGTTACTGGTGCCCGCTCGAGTAAATCGATGACAAACGGGAAGACAGTGATACAGTGATTCCTAAAATAATAGTAAATATATATTTTTGTTATTAATTTCTAATTACTATTAATTTCTAATAGTAAATATATATTTTCTTACATATTCTTAAAACCTATTTAAGAATAGTAAATAATATAATAGTAAATAATACAACATAAATGCAAGGAAGCTGTCTGAGAACCATCTCCATCTCGCTACGTTTGCCTATCACAAGTGCTGATCTAGATGTTCTATTTCATGACCTCTGCTCTAGTCCCTATTTCTGTCACTGGCACCACTTTCTCACTGATAACCTTGACATCACTAACCTTCAGTCTCTCCTTTGCATCTTGTTTCACCACAGCCTCTTGCTACCCTCTGTAGACACAGATACACCCGGCAGAGCAGAAACCAGCTTTCCCCGTTGAACCCCCTGCATTCCATGGGCCACAAGAGCAACTTCCAACCCGAGTCCACTATCCCGATGGAGCCTCGGAAGAGCCCAGAGAAACCCCCCACACCTTGCTGGCAGCGATATTCACCATCCACACTCCGCAGCTCGTAAGAACTCCACCCAACAGATTAATCCAGTCTCCAGCCCAGCTTGTCAGAAACCCTGAGTACAAGGACCCACCCTGCAGAGACCCGCCCTTCAGAGGAGAGTATTTCAAGCCCAGGAATGCTTGAGCCACAAACACAGATACACCCAGAAGAGCAGAAACCAGATTTCCCCATTGTGCGACGGCCGCTGCGTGTCGCACAATTTACCTCCAAATTACCATGAATTCTACCCATACCTCTGAGAGACCCCCACAAAGTAATGAGAGTATAGCGCCCACACGGCAGAGCCTGGCAAGCTGTCTGATGTGTGTTCGATATGCCAAAACCAGTAACAAAAATGTTTATTTTCCTGACCTCGAAAGAGCCCTTAATACGGCAGCAGTAAGAAAGGTGAACAAGCAGTGCCTGATAAAATTTCACGGCCATCCTAGGCTGCCAAAACGAAGAAGGACTAAAATAACTGTCTGTACTTTCAATGCACGTACACTGGCATCGGAAGCATATATTGAGGATCTGATGGTGCAAGCGCAAAAGATCAAGTACAACATCATTGGTCTGACTGAGATGAGGAGGCGCCAGTCGCATCATGCTGTATTTGACATCGGAGAAGAATTGTTCCTTGGAACATGCGATGAAAAGAGGCATCAGTGGCGTTGGTGTCCTTGTCAACACGAACATGGCCGTCAACTTTGATTCATTTGAATGCCTAACAAACCAGATAAGACGATTACACTTGAAAAGATGTGGCCCACTGCCAGCAATTTCTATCTTCATTGTCTACGCACCAACATCCACATACAAAGGAGATGAAATTGAGAAATTCTACATGGAACTGGAGGAGTTCTATAAAAGAGATCACACCTTCTACAAGATCACAGTCAGTGATTTTAATGCCAAGATAGGACCGAGAAGATCAGCTGAACAACTCCACATCCGGACCCATGGCCTAGAATGGAACGAACAGGGGTGAGAGACTATCTGAGTTCATCATGTCCACCAAGACCATTCATGGGAACTCACAGTTCCAGAAGGCTGAAGCGAAACGTTGGACATGGGAATTTCATGGTGGACAGTTCCACAATGAAATTGACCACATCATCTTCAACTGACGGTTTTGTCTGACCGATGCTGCTGTCGTCCCCAAATTCCAAACAGGATCGGACCACCGTCTCCTTCGTGCAAAATTCTACTTCCCCGCAACGGGGAGAAAAGGCTGCAAAGTTTAAGAAGAGAACTCCTAGGACAACCACCAACTGGGAACTCTTTGGCACCATTGCAGCAATATGGGAAGATACCACCATTTACGACATCAATGAAGAATACAACCGACTGGTTCAGCACCTCCATGATTGTGCAAAGAATGCCAAGAGAGAGAAAGACACAAAAGGATGCCTGTCTTCAGAAACTCTCGAGCTCATTCGCCAATGTGGCAAGGCGCAAGCCTCAGGAGACCAAATGCTAACGTCCAAGCTTGCTAAACGGTGCAGAGAAGCGATAAAAAAGACCTCAAAGACAGAAGAGCAGAAATACTGGAAGATGTAGCAGAAGCCAGGAAAAGCATTTGCACCGCCTGCCTGTCCTTCGCCAACTATAAGACCAAGATGACTGCCCTCCGACACCCTGATGGATCTATCACATCTTCCAGAAAGGCAATGGAGAAGATTATCCATGACTTCTACTCAAATCTCTTTGATAGCCACATCCACCTGCCCACATACCAAATTTTACAAGATGGATATGTTATTCCCAACATTCTCCCTTCTGAAATCCGACATGCCATTTCATCGGTAAAGAAGGGAACAGCACCAGGCCCAGACAAAGTCAGACCCGAACACCTGAAGAATCTGCCGTCAGTACTCATCAATACACTAGCTCGGCTCTTCACACGCTACCTGTCCAAATGCAAGGTATCCTCCCAATGGAAAACCAGCAGGACAGTTCTACTGTTCAAGAAGATAGACATTCACGACATCGGCAACTATCGCCCCATCTGCCTGTTGTCCATCATCTACAAGCTGTTTACATGAGTCATCCTGAACAGGATTAGCAGAACACTAGATGAAGGACAACCATGCGAGCATGCAGGCTTCTGGAAAGGATTCAGCACAATCGACCATATCCACACAGTAACCAAGCCCATCGAGGTTTGTAGGGAGTACTAGATGCCGCTCTGTCTCACGTTCATTGATTTACAGAAAGCCTTTGATTCTGTGGAGACTGAAGCAGTCATCAAAGCCCTAGCCAAACAGGGTGTTCAAACCCAATACATCAAGATCCTTCGTGAGCTGTATTACGGATTCACCACCCGGATCTCACCATTCTACAAAGAAGTGATCATTGATGTCAAAAGAGGGGTTCGACAGGGTGATACCATTTCACCAAAACTCTTCAGCGCCACCCTCGAGAACATCATGCGACAATTAGAATGGGGAAGGAATGGGAGTGAAGATGGTTGGCAACAACACCACCTCCGCTTCGCTGATGAAATTGTTGTAATAACACCAAACATTAGCCAAGCGGAACAAATGCTGGCTGACTTTGACCGAGAATGTGGAAAGATAGGTCTACAGCTGAATGTAAAGAAAACGATGTTTATGAAAAATGAACTAGTTCCAGAGGCCCCATTCACTCTGAGTGGAACAAACATCTCTGAATGCGGTAGTTATGTGTACCTAGGTCGAGAAGTCAACATGATGAACGACCTAAAACCTGAGCTGCGCAGGAGGAAGAGAGCGGCATGGAATGCCTTCAAAGGCATCGAAGAAATAGCTAAAAAGGACAAAAGAACCTCCGGCTCTGGGCACATCTCTTTGACTCCACCATTCTCCCTGCATTAACATACGCCTCAGAGACCTGGGCCCTACGAAAGCAGGATGAGAATGCTATTTGGGTCTCCCAGAGAGGAATCGAAAGAGCTATGCTTGGAATATCACGCCTCACTCAAGTGAGAGAAGGAATCCGGAGTTCTGACCTCCGTCGCTATTCCAGAATCAGGGACGCTGTCTCGTTTGCCAAGGCATCAAAAAATCAGATGGGCTGGACATGTAATGCGATTTGGAGACAACCGCTGGACTAGAGCCATTACCGACTGGATCCCACGGGATGTCAAAAGATCACGTGGCCGCCCACCTACAAGATGGTCAGACTTCCTTGTCAAGACCCTGAAGGAACGATTTGAGGCTCTTCATATTCCTGAATCAACCGGATGCCATTGGGCTACATTGGCACGTGATAGGGTCCAATGGAAATGTTACTGGCGCCCACTCGAGCAAATCGATAAATAATGGGATTAAAATGATCAAGTGATCAAGTGATCAAGTGAACCTTCAGTCTCTCCTTGGCATGTTTCACCACAGCCTCTTGCTACCCTAATTCCAGAAGTTATCCAGCTCAGAAAGCATCATTCCTTCAGACTACATGGACTCTCCTCCCTTCCCTACCCTAGCTCTGTATCACCACTAAACAAGAGGAATGACACAAATAGGATTTTCCCCTCTAAAGTAGACTCGGGCCATTTCTCTTCCTGAAAAGCACCAAAATCACTGCTGGCAAACAGTGAAGATGTGCTGGCCATTAATACACCTTCCACAGCATTTTTACAATGAAGAAAACGCTGAGTGACACATTCTTTTCAGTCATCCAACAGAAGGAATGAAAGAGAAGGTGATGGAAAACAGGGTACTAGCTGGATTCACTTTGGAGTCCCTGAATCTTCTTTGAAAACCTTTAAAACAAGCATTATGAAGAGGCATTTTACAGAAAGCTCCTAGAGAGATGTGCTGGATGAAGGCTGAGAGGCCAGTCATGACTTCTACAACACAGGGTGCCGCAGGTCTGTGTCATTCATCCTTCTGAGATTACTGTGCTGTTCAGGGGAGCTTTCTGGAGTCCAGTCTGGTGGCAGACGCACACTCACTCCCTAGCCGGCTTAGCTCTGCCGCCCACAAAGGGACACGTTAGAAGCAGGCACATGCCACAGATTAAGTGCACTAAGCAACATTTTGCAAACAGTTTGTAAACATTAATGTCATATGAATCTGTCATAGCCTCAGAATGGCAACATGCCCCGTAATTCTCAATATTGGAAACCACAGGAGACAACAAACCTGTGACAAGGAAGCAGCACAGTAAAATAACTCCCCCACCACACACCTGTGCACGTATGCATGCATGCACATGCGACTGTGCACACCTACATGCATACACATATATGTGTACACACAAGCATATCCAACTATACTTATGTAGTCACAAGTGCACACACACACTTGAACACACATACATTGGAATTAAAGCATATAGAGGCTTGAGTTCTTTTCCTTACAATAGGAAAAAATGCCTCATATTTTATAAAAGGCGAGGCTGCTCTTTGGACATTTTCTCAACTTCCTCAATCTCCTAATAGCTAAAGCATTTCTAAGATAAAAGAAAAATGAGCACTAATAAGTACCTAGTAAAAGTAATTTATTATGTTCTTTTCCCCAAGGTAAGTGCTTTTCTTTCCAGTGCTCTATTAGAGAGGTCAGGGAAATGAGGGTCAACTGCTTAAATTCAACAGGGATGTTATAAAGGCATGGTTCCTTATAGTCAGTCATAGCAGCAAGTGATAATTCTGTAAAATAGCTTAATTGAGTTTGGGCTGTAGGGGGGTGGCTGTGGCTGTGGGTGTTTATGCTTAATGAATTAATCTATTTTAAGAATACATAGTTTATTTACAAAGATTTTTATGAAAACATTAATTGCAATAGTCAAGCACCGAACAATGAACCAATATGGAATTTATTATAGTCATTAAAATCATACTTATAAAAATACTGCAGTGATAACATTAATTCAATTATATTATCATTTTTAAAAGAACAATGATATATAATTTTTATTTAGTATGAATACAGCATAATGACTTACAAAGCAGCACCAAAAGCAAGCAACACTTTGTTAACAGCAAAGTGTTAACAAACATTATGTCTGGATAATGGAATAAAGCATTTCATGCTATCCATTTTTTTTAACTTGTAATCTTTTAATTATACAAATAATAATTTTCAAGGTAGGAAAACTAGAATATAAAGGTAAGATAATGATCTTATTTAATCTTTCCAGGTTATTTCCTTCAGAAAAAAAAATGTATATTGCCCTCCAAAAACAATAAAAATCATCCAACAATAAAGTGACCATAATTGCTAATTTGTTATATACAAAATTACTTACATTCATTTAAATTTTCATGCTATTCTGTGTGTGTATGTGTTTAACGTCTTCGTAATAGACACTGGTACTTTTACAAAAACAACAATAACAGCAACAAAAAATAATCTAATATATAAAATATTGATATATCTGGGCTAAAGAAATAGTATAGCAAGTAGGGTACTTGCCTTCCATACAACTGACCTTGGGTTCAATTCCCAACATAATATACGCCCCCACCATCCCCGCGCCAAGGACTGCCAGAAGTAATGCCTGAGCATTGGGCCAGAAGTAAACCCGATACTCAGGTATGCACCAAAACCATAAACCAAAGTGAAATAAAATAATTGAGCATCTGTACTTTCAACTTTCTAGAAATTAGCTCGTCTTCTTTCCTAAGCATTTGCCCCATGTGAGGATCTAAGCTATATACTTCACAACTATTACTATGTAATCCTAAGCCCCATCCTAAAAGGAAGATCATGTTATGATCCTTGTTTTACAGAGACCACTTACCGAACCTAAAGTTTTCAATTCCAGTAGGATAGCATTCCACAGGTCTCTGGAGAAATATCACCCTACGTACTGCTATCCACTGTGACCTTCCCTGCCCATCTTTTTTTTCTGCTCTTTGGGTCACACCCGGCAATGCTCAGGGGTTTCTCCTGGCTCTGCACTCAGGAATTACTCCTGGTGGTGCTCAGGGGACCATATGGGATGCCGGGATCCAACCTGGGCTGGTACAGGCGGGCCGCGTGCAAGGCAAACGCCCTACCCACTGAAGTATCGCTCCAGCCCCCCATCTTTAAATGATGCCAAAGAATGGCTTCTCCACTTCTTTCAAAATTTGATTATCATCAGAGCACATAATTTTAAAATGCATGCATCCATCCTTAGGCCTTTAGATTCAGCAACAAATAATCCATCTCAGAAATGAAAGGGTCGAACTTCAATGCCCCTATCCTGCACCTAGGAAATAATGCCACCTCATCTGGATTTCATGTTGATGGTAGAAAGATAGTTTTCATTAGCTATGCTCCACTGGGCGCTCACTTCCTCCAGGGCCTGGGAGGATTTTCAGCTTTCAAGCACCTCACCTCCTCTACAGAAAAACTCAAGCTGACAGTTACTCATTCTGTGCCCAGGGAAGCCACCTCAGTTTTAATTGTCATGTGAATCAAGAAAATTAAAATCTTGAACAACACTATTATTTTTAAGCTGGGTAATTAACTTGCTAACGATCATTTTCTAAGTGTTAAAATTTAACTGTTTTTAAATCCGGAATGAGACAGATAGGAAATCCGAGAAGTTTGGGCATGAAGTGAAGATGGTGAAACCTTTCTCACTCGGTCTTTGTGGGTGTTAGTGTCACGGATTAAACTGTGCGATGCATGGTTCTACACAGTCAAGTAGCTTAGAGAGGCACATGAACAGAGAGCCTCAAGGCACAGGAACTTCCTGTTTGTTTGATTGGATGGTAAGCACATTCATCTCATCCATCCTTAATGGGACACAAACGTGAGACTTCTGTATGTATAAAAGATTTTATAATTTTGAATGATAAGAAATGCAATGGAAACTCAAAATTTAAATGTGCATATTAGATGGAACACAGATGAAGGTTGGAAGCCATTTTTCTCTTAATTTAGGATTAATAAACAATGGTTATGAGAATTAAAACTTCAGGATCAGGATGTGGCTCCACGGTAGAGCTCCTGTCTTACACATATGAAACCTGGGTTGGATCCCTGGCACAGTCAACAAAGTAAATAAATTTTCAGACAACGGAAGACTGAAGATCATCTAATCTGGGTTTGAATGATGGTCCGGAAATAAAATTCCATCTTGCACAAACATCCCACCAATTCCTTGCTCAGTGCCAGGACTTTTCTTAGCACAGGAATCTTATTTTATACAACAGAAGAGCTACCCTGATAGTATCTCTGGATCTAACATCGCTCCTGATTCTTCCTCTCCTTCTGAGTCAAGAGCCTTTCCTATCATTTGAATCACTTCACTAAAGAAGTGTCCACTATGTTTAAGGAGATACACGATATTAAAAAGGCATTATGGAAATCCACCATTCTAGCTGAAAGTTATTAAGCAGGGAGAAATACATACCTTGAAATATCAAGAGCTGGAACAGCCAAGAGAGGAGCATACAGCAAAAGACCTCTTCAACAACTATGGTCAGCCAAGGTGAGCTAAGGGAAGGCAGCACTCAAATAAAGCAACGGTGTGTAGCGCCAAGGGGTATATGGGAAATGGCTACACCTTCCCTTAAGTTTCATTGGAACTTTTATAAACTGCTCTAAAAACTGTCTTAATAAAAAAAATGAAAGTAGGGCTAAAGAGATGGCTCCAGGTCTGAAGCCTATGCGCTGTGTGCAGGAGCCTAGGTTGGATGTGCTGAACTACCTGCTTCCCTGAGCAGTATTACGAGGAACCCCTGAGCTGGGTGTGGCCCCAAGTCAAACAGAAAAGTTTAAAGTAAGACAAAACATATTCCAACTAAAATAGTAAACTGTTCTTCCTCTTCTATAAATGCCATCTAGGATGTGTATTACACAACACCAGTGACTGATATATACACCCTCATCCTTGTCCTTGAATGGTCTAAATACTACTTATGAAACAGGACTTAAAACAGGCATAGAGTTTGCCAAAAGCCTGTAGAACCATTTAAGAAAGCAACTTCACAGGCTAATGGGCACAATGGGCAACGGACGGCGAGTAGAGTTGGGCACCAGCGGGTTGTCTAGCATAGATCAATTTCTGCTGGCCTGAAGCAAGAGGAAGCTACTGTGAAATCACGAGAGCTCTTTGGTGGCAAAGTTAAAAACTCCCGTTCACTCAGTTACCTAAAGGACACCTATTCTACACAATTTTCAGTGTGAATAATGTTTCAGCTGAAAAACAACATACAAATAAAACAATGACATGGTAAAGTAGTAGTAGAATGAGAGGAAGTTCTTCCTTTTTCCTACCTTCCTTTCTTTCTTTTCTTCCTTCTTTCCTTCCTTTCTCCTTTTTTATTTATTTATTTTTTTGGAGAGGGCCTGCCAAGCAGTGCCCAGAGTGTCCAGAGGCTTTCCAGAGATACTAGACCAAAGAGTTCAATGCTAGGACAAGGTCAAGCAGTACTGGACTGACCATGACCATACCCAGAGCAAGGATCAGTGGGAGTGAGGGTAGGGAACAGAACATGCAATGCCCAGGATTGATCTCAGAGCCTTATGCACATGGAGAACCCTTGAACAGTATCTTTGACCAAATCAGTTTTATTTTAACTAAATTGCTAAATTGTCTGTCAAATTAGCCTTAGCAGCTGGGGCATGAGAGCCCTAACAGATGCTGTCATTATCAGCCCTGTATAGCCCCTCCCTCCCACATCCCCACAAGCTGGTCCACCCTCCTCATCCAGGACAATGGCAGGAGCAGGAGTATCGGAATATGGGGAACAACCCTGTAACCTATGCCACCCACCTGTGTTCCTCCAGCTCAAACTGCAACCAAATCCCTAAGAAGACCTTGCTAAATGCAGGTTTGGATGGGGAGGGAGCTGAAATCCTGCATTTCTAATGAGATCAAGGTGAGGCCCACGGAGCCAGTCTCGAAAGTGTCTCCATCCTATGTTCCCTGAAGCTAAGATTTCTGTGTTTGAAGTCTCACGTCACCCTCATGAGTGCATGGCTTTTACTTGTACTCTACCCCCCCATTTCCCACATATCAAAAGATTTGAAACAACTGTGTTGTTGGGGATGCGGTAAGAGAGGAACCCTCATTTATTATTTGTGAGAACGGCATCTAGCTCAGTGTCTGAAGAAACAGTAAAGAGCGTTCTCAAAAAAGTAAGAAAAGAGCTTTTATGTGACCCAATGATCTCATTTCTTGGCATCTACTCCTAAAATCACAAAAAAACACCATTAACACAAAAAGATAATATGCACACCCTTGTTCATTGCAGCACTCATTACTTTATTCTATATTTTGGTGTTTGGGCCAAACCCAGCAGTGCTCTGGGTTTACTCCTGACTCTATGCCAAGGAATCACTCCTGGTGGACTCAGGGGACCAGATGGGATGCCAGGCATCGAACCCAGGTAAGTCATGTGCAAGATAAACACCTACCTGCTGTATTCAATGCCACAGAACTTAGTACTTTAGCCAAGAGATGGAAACAACACAAATGTGTAGCAGCAGTCAAATGGATAAAGAAGTTGTGGTATATACACAATGAAATACTATGCAGCTGTAAGAAAAGATGAAATTATGTAGTTTGTTGTAACATGGATGGAACTGGAGGGCATCATGTTAAGCACAATAAATCAGAAGAAAAAACAAAGACATGATGATCTCATTTTATCTGTAAAATACAGAGAGACTATCACTATCACTATCTTCCCATTCATCATTTATTTGCCAGAGCGGGCACCAGTAATATCTCCATATGTCTATCTCATGCTAGTAGAACCCTAAGGCATTCACTTGCTCCAGGAACATAAAGAGCCTCAAACCATTATATTAGGTCATGGGAATGACCTAATATAAATGTTACTGGCATTTGGCATATCAAATACGACACGAGCAGCTTGCCAGGTTTGCCGTGCAGGTGGCATACTCTTGTAGTCACCTCTGAATACGGCTGCGCAAGCCGGGCTGTGATAGTCTGGTCTGCTGGGTGGGGTTGTGACGCAGAGGGAAGTCTGGATGTGGAAGATGGCGGCCCCCTTGGAGTCGGGGGTCGTCTGGCTTGTTGTGAGGCTCTGCTGGGGTGGCAGGCCAGGGCTACAACCCGCCATGCCTCCCGGGCGCCTCATGAGCAGCTGGGCACAGGGAGAGCAAGGAACAGCTCTGCCCCTTCCTGAGTCTATGGTTCAGCATACCTGGGCCGGATTGAAAAAAAACTGCTGCAGGGTGGGTATGGATGATCGGGCTGTGATAGTCTGGTCTGCTGGGTGGAGTTGTGACGAGAGGGAAGTCCGATGTGGAAGATGGCGGCCCCCATGGAGTTGGAGGGTCGTCTGGCTTGTTGTGAGGCTCTGCTGGGGTGGCAGGCCAGGGCTACAACCCGCCATGCCTCCCGGGTGCCTCATGAGTGGCTGGGCAGAGGGAGAGCAAGTAGCAGCTCTGCCCCATGTCTGAGAGTCTCTGGTTCAGCATACCTGGGCCAGATTGAAAAAAAAACTGCTGCAGGGTGGGTATGGATGATCGGGCTGTGATAGTCTGGTCTGCTGGGTGGGGTTGTGACGAGAGGGAAGTCGGATGTGGAAGATGGCGGCCCCCATGGAGTTGGAGGGGTCGTCTGGCTTGTTGTGAGGCTCTGCTGGGGTGGCAGGCCAGGGCTACAACCCGCCATGCCTCCCGGGTGCCTCATGAGTGGCTGGGCACAGGGAGAGCAAGGAGCATCTCTGCCCCATGTCTGAGAGTCCACAGAGAGACAAAACAAGAAAATATACAATATCAAATAATGACATCCTTGATATCTGATTACAAAACTCCTATTACCAAGTAGTGAGGGAAAGGACAGAGGAAACAAATGAACAGCTAGACTTAAGATGACACAGAGACATTGACAGAGGATCTCGAGTACTTTGATGGTAGGTATATAAAAACCATAAATGTTAAAACTATTTAAATCATGCTGCCTAAACTAGAACAAGTAATAGTAATTAAAAAACCCCTCCCACTTCCTTAAGCTAGCTGACTGTGGCTTCTGTTTCATGCACCCAGAAGAGACTCAGTAGGACAGACAGAGAAAGGAGTATCTTCATTACCAAAAGCCACTCTAGTGTGAATTAGAGCATACAATAGGCAAATGCATTTAACATGGTGCAGCCAGGGTGAGAGACAGTACAGGGGTGAGGCGTTTGTCTTGCGCAGCTAATCTGTTTGAAACCTGGCCACATACGTGGTCCTGTCTCCAAACAACACTAGGTGTGATTCCTGAGCAAAGAACCAGGAGTAAGCCCTGAGCACAACCTGACGTGACCCTAAAACAAAATATTAAGTTCAGGCTGCAGCAGCACCTGGGTGTGTTACCCCTCTGAAGAGTGATTCTCTTTTAATCTAAGGTAACAGAACAGACTGGGCACAGGGGGCAGATTCCAGGGAGACCTCCTCTGTGAGTCTTCTGACTTCCAAGCCCTCTTGGGATCTGTACAGGAAATCTATGCTACCACACACAAGATCCCAGGTTCCTGTTCTCTCTATATTACTTTCCCCTTGGCTTCTACAGTATTTTCCTTGATGTTCCCTCCATCCATCATGATCGTCAAATGGCTCTGGAGTTGTCCTCTCTCCAGTGACCTAGGACTATCCTCTTACACTAAAGTGTTTTTGTCACTCTAATCAGACTCTTGTCCCTGTATCAGTTTATAGATAGTGACATAAAATTATCCAAAAGGTCAGTCCTCCCCGTGCCCTTAGTCTTTGTTTCTGCCTCAAATAGCAACTCTACACCTGAACACAAGATTCAAGTAGAGTGCTCTGTAAATTCTAATACTGGCACCTCCCAGCCCTTGGTCATGATATTCCACAAAGACCTCTAACCAATTACTCTAAGTCTTGTAGCACGTAAGATATAATTAATGGGCCTTAATTTACATAAAAATGAAACTATTTGTACAGAGGTATTAATAACATTGTACATCAAAACATTGTCAAGTTTCTGTTGAGGATCACGTTCTTTTTTAGCTCATATATGTTTTTAACCACCCTCCCAAATCAAATGAATCTGAAGAGATAAAGAAGTTCCAAGAACAGCAGAGGACTAACACCAAAGATAAATCAGTAATTGATGGGGAGAATAATACAAGCAATTCCGTTTTATTTATAACCTGAACTCTATCTACTTCCATAAAGGATTTAAAACGGCTTAAAATAAACGCACATAAAGGAGAGGCTGAAATAGAGAAAACAGGAGCTGATCCACATGGAAGAAAGGAGAGGTAAGGACCAGGAAACGGAGATGAGAGTTATTGTAATGAAGCACTAATTTTGGCTCTGAGCTTCAGAAACCAAAGCTAGAAGCGAAACCCGATAGGTCTGGAATTCTCAGTTTCGTAAATGTAGAAGCAGACTGATTTGTCAGGAGGGACCTTCCATTTTCTCCTACTGAGTTCAAAGAGGGATTTACGGCCTCACTCCTCCATAAACAAAGCTAAGAAAGAGAAGATAGTGATTTCTCAGAAACTAGGTAGCCATATCTTCCCACAACTGTTGTGAGAAGCCAAAGCCCGGATTCTGAAATGCAGCTTAGAATAGACGAATGAATGAATGAGAGTAAACTAAGCAAGCTGTGTTCTGGTGTCGCTATGACAGGCTGGTAGCTCTCGGAGAACCCTAGCCGTCACTGATGACTACCCTGCCCTGTGTACCAGCTTCCGAAAGGAAGGATTAATCGGGTTTTTTTTTCCACCGGCCTCCCCCCCCCGGTTTTGGTAAACATCTCAAGTGCAGCATGTCCATACTATTGGCAGATGTTCTGTTAGGAAACAAAGGCCCCTCTCTAGACATTTTACCAGGGAAAGCTGGTACCTTTTACAAAGGTTCCTTCAGTCAAGATCTACATTATTTTATTGATCCAAGTTTTTGATAACCTTTACATGCTAAGCGATTTCTTGAGAAATACCATTCCAAAGTTGGGGACAAAAGAGAAACAACCATAGATAGTTCGGGGCATGGATTTACTTGGTCTCTAACTCAATCACACAATACCACCACAGCGCAATTTCAACAGAATGACAAATTCTGAGAGAAATTATATGCTGTTGATAGTTTCATCGGCAGCCAAGCCAATCAAAGTTCTGAATGAACTTAATAAGGATCTTTTAGGAACAGAAAGAAAAAGGAAAACAAAACCAGTAACAAAATGTAAGAAAACACCTAGAAAATGGACTCAAAGATACTAATTTATCAGTGTAGCAGGCAATGCTGAAATACTATTTTATAAAAAAATTTGGGCCACACATGACTGTGCTCAGGACATATTCCTGGCTCTGTGCTCAGGGATCACGACTAGCAGACTTGGAGGACCACATGGAATGTCGGGGTTCTAACCCGGATCAGTCACATACAAGGCAAATGCCTTACCCACTCTACTATCACTCCCGTCCTGGAAATACTATTTTTTGACTCACTGTCTAACCAGGCTGGCTGAGTTGACGGCAGCCGTGTGAGCGGAGGACAAGTGCTGGGTGTGAGTGACTGACTTCATTTTGCTCTAGCAGAAAGCAGGCATCTAACTTGCCTAAAAACAGAAATAGGACATTTAACTATAAATCTAAAAAGAGGCCAGGGCACAGTTTTGCTTCCTGGATTTTAAAATTGAAATCTGATCTGCCAAAGGGTTCCTATTACTCACGCCAGCTTGGCAGAAGGAAATGGTGTGGTACAACGTTTGGAGTAGAATTAAAAGTGGGATTAATGATCTGGGTGTATACAGCAACATGTGTCTCTTTCCAAGACCCAAGGCTGTGAGTCTATAAATGCTCCTGAAATTTTTTATTTCAGAGGGAGACGGTCTAAAGTCCTAGGAAGCAAAAAAGGCAGTGAATGTTAAAAAGACATCTACCCACCAAGTAGTCTAATTTGGGGAGTTAATCAGAAAGGACACACCTGAAACTTTGAGAATTTGTTTAGCGGTTCTAGCAGGGGAACGCAGCTACTCTATTTCCTCAACCAAACACTGGTCGGTCTCTATTCAGGGATAGGGAAAGGCGCCAGGCCCTCTTTAACGGAGCATGCAGCCTCCGAGGGACCCACAAGGAGCGATGAGGGAGGAAGGGGACACCCGCCTAGCAGCCAGATCAGCCGAATCAACCCTGGCGATCAATGGGGTGACAGATGTCACAGCCAGATCACCCTCACATCCTGAAAGTTTAATAACAGTATTGTATTCATTACTAATGACACCATCAAATTTCTATATTGCTTTTTAGTTACGAACTACTCTAAACTTTCACCTGTTTTTTTTTATTTACCTGTTTTTGTGATGCTAACACCCAGAGTCAGTATGTTATTTTTCTCACTGAGAAGATACAGCCAGGTAACTTGCCCAAGATCAGATAAGTAGAAAAAATATCTGAACTGGAATTAGGATTAGTTCTTCTAATTCTGCACTTTCCCCCCACCCCCCACCCTGGAAATTAGTGCCCAATTCTAAAATTTTAGGAATATGTTTTAAAGTTTTTCATGTGAAGGAGAAAGCTTCACGGAAAACAGAAGAGAGCTAAGCAACATATTTATACTTTGGGAAAAACTTTAAAAAACAGTTTAGGGTGGTAAAATTACAATGGATGCCACTAGCAAATAAACTGGCAGCTTGATTCTGTTATAAACATCCAATAGGTTGCCTTTGTGGTGGATTATAAATGTTCTATTGGAATCCTTACTTCTTCCTATAATAGTAATTACTCAAGAATATAGTTCAATATGACCAAGAAGTAAAATGCCTTTGCAAAATTATATTCCACTATTTGGAAATGTGTATCAAAGATGTAAATGTGCGTTACCCCAAAAAATTCCTCTTGTTGGAATTAATGCCAAAGAAATCAGGAAAAAACGCACCCAAAAAAGTGAGTAACAGGATGTTCTTGACAGTGTTGTTTATATTCACTAATTGCAGGTTATCTACTTAATTTCCTATTTGGTCTTTGTTTATTTATGCCTTTTAAAAAAATTATTTTGTATAAGTCACTGAAACACACTCCATTGTCTTGTTGGAAGGGTGTCATGGCCAGCAGAGCTCAGGGGTCATGCTTGGGAGTAGACAGGGTCATACGCAGCACTGAGGTGTGAACTAGGTGCCTGCCTCAGTGCCTGCACTTAATCTCTGCATTGTCTCTCTGGCCCCAAAAACACTCTTTAGGCTTCAGGGTAGGAGGTTTTTTTCCTTTCTCTTTTTTTACTTAAGAAACTGTGATTTACAAAATTATTGATAGTTGAAATTTAGGCACACAATATTTCATGATCAATTCCACCACTAGTACCAATTATCTTCCACCAGTGTTCCCCTATTCTCTCCCCATCCCCACCTGTTCACAGGCACATTACGAAGTTCCAGCGGTCGCAGCTTAGGTCTGATATTTTCAGTGTTGTTGAGTCTCCGTTTTGGATATATGGCCTCACCACTCACCCATATCATCAGTACAACTGAAGCCCTGAAGCCTGCTCACCAATTACTTCCTATTCTCTTCTCCCCGACTTGGTTTGTTTCCTTTCCTGGTCTCCTCTTCAAACACTGGGGTCTGTGGTGATCTGGGCATACCCCTTTACTACAAAACATTTCTCATCCAGTATTCTACATACCACAGATAAGTGAGAGCATCCGTGTTTGCCTTTCTTCTGGCTTACTTCACTCAACATGCTGACTTCCAATTCCAACCAGGTTGCAGCAAATTGCATGATTTCATCATTCTTTTCAGTGCATAGTATGCCACTGAGTATATACATACCAACTCTTCATCATAGGATCACTTAATTCTGATCCAAATATGCAACCCTTTCCCATGAAGAGAAATAGAGTGAGTTGGAGGATGACATCTCATCAGAGAAATACTGAGTTACCAAAGCTAAAAAAGACTCCTCTTTTCTTCAGCTCATAGTCCCCTGGCCTGTTTCAGCCTCTTATGTTCCCCACCACATTCTTGTACTAAAGTAATAATCTAAGAACATATTCCACTCAACAATCTTTACTCCATGAAAAAATCATGAAAAAGACTGGCCCAGACATTTTGGAAATCAATATGGACTCTTTTAAAAGACTAGGAATTGAGCTTTCATATGACCCAGAAGTTCCACTTCTTGGCATCTACCCTAAGGGCCCAAAAAATTCTATTCTGAAGAGACATTTGCATTCCTACATTCACTGCAGCATCATTCACAATGGCCAAAATTGAAAAACAATCCAACTGCCCAAGAACAGATCACTGGATGAAGGCTCTATGGTCTATATACACAGTAGAACACTACTCAGCTATAAAAAATAAAAAAGATGAAATCAGGGGCTGGAGCGATAATCCAGCGGGTAGGGCGTTTGCCTTGCACACGGCCAGCATGGGCCGGCCCAAGTTCAATCCCCGGTATCCCATATGGTCCCCAAGCACCGCCAGGAGTAATTCCTGAGTGCAGAGCCAAGAGAAACCCCTGAGCATTGCCGGGTGTGACCCAAAAAAGCAAAAAAAAATAAAATAAAATAAAGATGAAATCATGCAATTTACTGCCATGTGGATAAACCTAAAGAATATCATGCACAGTGGAATAAGGCAGAAGGGAAGACACAGAATGATCTCTCATATTCAGGATATAAAGAAACATAGTAGGGGGGATAACAAGTGCCCAAAAAGCAACGGAAACAGAGGTCGATCAGGTCTTCAGCAGGAAGCTTACCATGGAGAAAGAGGAGATGAAGAGTTCCAATGAGTGGAGGGGACACTGGGACAATGGAGGGAAGTGAGCCTCTGGGAGAGGTTGTGTTACATATGAAATCCTATTACTAACAGTATTATGAGCCATGGTGCCTAAAAAGAACTGTTTTAATTTTTAAAGTTTAAATACAAGATCCCAACAAATGGAGACATTACTGGCGCCCGCTAGAGCAAATCAATGAACAACGGGAAGCCAAGTGATACTGGAGAATAATATAACAGTTGAAGTGCTGGTTTTGCACACTTGTTTGATCCCCAGTGCCAGAAGTGGTCCCCCCCAAAACACAGCCAGGGAGTGATTCCTGAGCAAAGTGCCAGGAGAAAACGATGGAGCACCACCAGGTGGTACCCCAAAACTAATAAATTAATATTTAAAAACAGAAACTGATCTTGAAGAACCAAACTGCATCTCATTTGCCTATGCAAAACCTTTTCTTTGTCTAAAGCAGACTCTGCCCCAGGGACAAGTGTCCCCCCCTTTACCCCTTAATTCCCTTTTATGGAGAAGTGCATGTACCTTCCACAGCATATCTCACTCTTTTTTTTTCTTAATTATGTGTGATTCTTTTTCCCTCCTTTTCCAAGTGCTTTGTTGGGGCCATGGGTCACAAACTCCAATGTCTGCCGAGAACATGGCAGCAAAGTGAAGCATTTCTATCTGTCTAAAGGCTCGCCCCTACCAGACATTAATAAGCACAGTTTCTAGGGAAGAATGCAGGTCCCATCCTGCCGTACTTTCAATTTGTCAAAAGAAGCATGAGACTCTGATGTGAATCTCCCCAAAGGCAGCATCCGTCTGGGGAGGCAGACTTTTGTTTTTGTTTTGTTTTGTTTTGACGAAAATGCTGGGTGAGCCAAAGAAAACATTTCTGCATGAGGGCTCCCTTTCCGGACAAATAATTTCGAGGTCAGCCTGCAGGCAATGAAGTCCTAACCAACAGGGCACCAGTTAACCCACCTAACATAGCCAGGAAGACTATGAACAGGAAGGTGACTTTTCAAAACTTAAAAATTGTCCTCTGGTTGGATATTCAACTGCACTTCAGGTCCACCCCAGCCAACACATACTCTCCATCTAGTTCTGCACCCCACAAGGCCACCCTCTTCTACCTTCATCTATTAGCCTCTAATCTCTGTGGGTCTTTAGGGTTCTCTAGTCAAGTGTGTGTGTGTATGGTGAGAGAGAGAGAGAGAGAGAGAGAGAGAGAGAGAATGCGAGAGCAGAACTGTAGCTAAACCTCCTACAAGGTACCAAGAGATTCTCCCTTTACTTGTCTCCTTCGGGAAAGACTAGGGATAGAAATGTCTTTCTATTGTTAATTCCCATTGAACTCACTGAACATTTCTAGGTACCCTGTTTAAATTGATTATAAAATTACCATATATCTATCACACACTTAAAGAATCTATATTAAAAGGGGTACTATCAGACTAAAACCCAAAGACAGTAGAAACAAGGGCCAAGAAAAATGACCGGAAGTTGGAAGCTTGCCACAAGTGGGAGCTGGAAAGATCAGTTATACAGAGAAGGGATTACTATGACTATGGGTATTGGAAATGGTCACTCTGGCCAAGAACTGAGTGCTGAAAGGAGGTAAAGTGATATACATGATAACTTGTTAGTACCTGTATTGCAAACCATAATGTCTAAAAGAAAAGAGAAAAGAAGAGGCAGACTGGGGGTTGTGGAGTGATGGGAGGAAAACTGGGGACATTAGTGGTGGGAAATGTACACTGGTGAAGGGATGGGTGTTGGAATATTGTATGACGGACACCCAATCATGAGCTATTTTGTAACTGTGCATCTGATGGTGATTCAATTTAATAAATAAATGGGATACTAGACAGTCTATTTCTCTTAAGATATTCTTGATCCCTTGTACAGAAGATAGAAATGAATAGATGTTAGTAAACCTTACTGTACTTTTCAATTCACCTAATTTATTCCACAAATATGTCTTTGTATAATATATAAGCATATATAATCATAAACACATATATGTATCACCAATTATGTATTCTTTTAGAATCTGAGGCTATGAAGATGTACAGACCCTGATCTCAAGGGAATTCAATATCTCTACTACTGTTCACCTTTAAGAAAAACGGAACAGTGATTTAATCAAGATGTGTGTTCAAAAAATGAGAACAAAAAGAAAGGAATTTTTTCAGTTGGTCTTGAGAGCTGAAAAGACTTCCCTTCCCAAGTTATCTTAGCTTTGGGAAGTGAAAGAAGAGATGCCACATAGAGAAAGAAAAAAATTCTGAATGGGAGCCCGTGGGATAGCACAGCAGGTAGGGTGTTTGCCTTGCACGTGGACAACCCTGGTTCGATCCCGGCATCCCATAGGGGTTCCCCAAGCACAGCATCCCATATGGTCCCCGAGCACCGCCAGAAGTAGTTCCTGAGCGAAGAGTCAGGAGTAACCCATGAGCATTGCTGGATGTGACTCAAAAAGAAAAACAAAATTCTGAATGAACAGAAAAATGTAAAACACCACAGGGTGACAGAAGCAAGTTTTATAAGTTTGCGTCTCTAACACTAAGTACAGTTCATGGCATGGAGAAGCCTTCCTAATGAAGAAACAAAGTGGGATTTCACATGCCAAAAGAGAAATCCGTCTTCATTATTTAAACATCTGTTACGGTGACAATATAATCAATCTTCAGATTGGATCAAACTGCAAGGAGCCCTTGTGAAATTATTTGCAAACACAAATACTTTTTTTTTTTTTGACACACCAGGCAGTGCTCAGGGGACCATAGTTGGAGATCATACCCAGGTACCCAGGCCAGCCACTTGTATGGCAAATGCTCCACCCACTGCACCATCTCTCTGGCCCCAGGCCCCATTTCCTAGGACAGCTTTAGCAAAGCACATTCCTATCATTTAAATTCCACTGTGAGGGGCCAG